>OZ023263.1:113401050-113836050 GCA_964006375.1 Tillus elongatus
AAATATTCAGTCAGAAAATGTTTGTGTCTTCGAAAGTAAGTATGGGACGGTTTCACCAAGTAAGGGCAACAACCATCAATGGATTAAATTAAGGTGTCGCGAATATTGATTCTAGGCCAAGCTCTACTTGTTACAAAATTTATTCGTCGTTTGACTATATTGTATTAACCACTAAAATATGTTTTCTTTGGTAGATAATTCAAGTATCAATAGGAACCCCGGTTTATATAATCCTTCCTAAAGCCACCGATATCTGGTTTAAATGATAACTGTTTTAAATTATAAACAGTAGAAGAAATTCCATATGATTCGCATTTGTTAATTCAACAGTTTGAAATAATCCTCAGTCCTCGAGCGTTGTGATAGATACAGAGAGCGCTCACCGCCCGAGCTGGATCAAAGCACTTATTAGCATATCAAAGTGCGCTCCTAAATTTGCGGATGAACAAGCGCCATTGTCATGGAGATATCTGTATTATCAATCCTCTGCCAGACCACCACAACTCTGTAATTTCTAGCCTACGTATCTCATTCCAAACTTTATACCATCCATTCAAAGAAGCATGCTTTGTTTATTTTACATCAGTTATCAATAAAATGTATTAATCTCTTAAACAACTTGTTATGAAGGACTAGATGTATTCTAACCATAATTAGAACCGCTGACCGGTTTCGCTCTAATTAGAGCTCGTCAGTACGGTATACTAATTACAACAAGAACACGCCTATAAAGTAATAGGGCTAAAACTTGTTATGAATACATTAAATGGTGCAAAAATTATGAGCGGGTGTGATTTAACTACAGCTTTACGTTTTTTGTTTACATTACATTAGGTGTTAGACTTACTTCTTAATTCCACGAAAGTTAAAAATATTCTAAATGTTTAAACATATTTCTGGAAGCCTTAAAGGATGCAAAAATATTAGATTAATTATTACCTAATATGTTCAAAGACAGTAATTACCCAGTGATGACTGGAACCTGTAATGAGCACTGATAAGTAAAATTTGGAGAACTCAATTCATCACATAAATTTTAAAGACATAGCGATCGTTTCGCTAACAAAGTTAGCGTCATCAGAGGGATGAATAAACTCATCGAATAAAAATTAGAACTTCTATTTAGGTATATGTTGGTTGAAAGGCAGTTGCGAACAGCGTCCACTACGAAGGTATACAGATAAATCCCCCACTGTTAAATCTAAAATCCCTATAATTAAAATTCCATGGCCTGTTTTTGTAAAACCGCATGTCGTTAATGAATATTCTCTTCTTCTAAGAAAGATACACTGATTATTAAGATAAACATATTAAACAACGAACTACACAGAACCGGAATTGCTCTGTTCATCAAAACTTTTTATTCAAGTTTATAACGATATATGTGTATATACAGGTGGTCCAACAGTGAGTTCAAGTTTAATATCTCCCTTATTATTAAATAATTTAAATATATAATAATAAAAAAATATGTAGCAAAAGTTGCAGGTCTTAACGTAAGCTACAAACCAAAATTACTTTTGCATATACAGAGTGTTGCATAAGTTAGATACAACCCAAACTTCACTTTCTTAAATGGTACATCCTGTATATTGTTCCATTTTTAATTCCTCTAATTTTGCCGATTCATCCAGTGTAGAACTGCTGGGATCTACACAGAGTTGTTGAAAAGTTATGGCAACTTTTCTAAAACATCAGAGGCACATTTGACGGTCTGTATCTTCATTAATAGGTCAGCATGCAACACTCTGTAAGACTAGATACATTCTCGCAACAATTAGAACCGTAGACCGGTTTCGCTCTCATTAGAGCTCTTCAGTGCGGCATACTGCGGCATACTAATTGTAGCAAAAATGCACCAAAAATAACACGGCTATCGTATAGCCAGTCTTAAAACACTAAGTGAGTGGTGAACGTGTCGCCACCTAGTTCGGAACCAAGTACTATGTTGTCACGCCCGCTCCAAATAACACAGAGTGTTAAAAATAGAGACAGTATACAACTAACTAACAATTTAAAAAATTGTTAGCCCTGGCCCATTTCTACCCAAATATAGGGACAAAGTATGTAAGACTAGATGCATTCTCGCAACAATTAGAACTGTAGACCGGTTTCGCTCTCATTAGAGCTCTTCAGTACGGCATACTAATTGTAGCAAAAATGCACCAAAAATTACACGGCTATCGTATAGCCAGTCTTAAAACACTAAGTGAGTGGTGAACGTGTCGCCACCTAGTTCGGAACCAAGTACTATGTTGTTACGCCCGCTACAAATAACACAGGGTGTTAAAAATAGAGACAGTATACAACTAACTAACAATTTAAAAAATTGTTAGCCCTGGCCCATTTCTACCCCAATATAGGGACAAAGTATGTAAGACTAGATGCATTCTCGCAACAATTAGAACCGTAGACCGGTTTCGCTCTCATTAGAGCTCTTCAGTACGGCATACTAATTGTAGCAAAAATGCACCAAAAATAACACGGCTATCGTATAGCCAGTCTCAAAACACTAAGTGAGTGGTGAACGTGTCGCCACCTAGTTCGGAACCAAGTACTATGTTGTCACGCCCGCTCCAAATAACACAGAGTGTTAAAAATAGAGACAGTATACAACTAACTAACAATTTAAAAAATTGTTAGCCCTGGCCCTACAACACTGTCATGCCAAAAATCTGAAAAAGTGTTCTTTTTTCAACTTCAATCAATATTGAAAGAATTCCTTGAGAACAGTATACAGGTTAAGTAAAAACACTATAAAGTTTTCTCGAGAAATTCAAATAGAACACCCTGTATATTATAATAAATTTAGATACACCTACAAATATTCCTTCAGTTTCACGAAGTATTCCCTATACCTAAAACCAGTACTTACTGAGATATTGGGTGTTTTTGTAAGAAAAAATGTACATTTATACACTGGAACGAATTAGTATATTATATTGTAAGTATACCAAAATAAACAGTGTATTGACTTACTTGTCAAATATTAACTTAAACTATGGAGTAGTTATTTTCTCGTATTTAAATTATAACAAGACGCTAAAATAAATTTCACTCGAAAAGAAATGATTGATATAATTTATGTGTTAAGAAAAAGTAATAAAACTGTTTACTCGCGACAAGAATCTATCACGAGAATTATCCCAATAGAAGACAACCATACAGAAGCACTTTTGAAAGACTGATGCGACGTTCTGACGAAACGACGAACACAGGATACAAGAAGATTGAGAGAACCAAGCCGGTTTTGAACGAAGAGAAAGAGTTGATGGTAAATTAAAAAGTGATAGAAGACTCTCATATCAGCTCAAGAAAAAATAGCAAGGAAAACGGATATCAGTAAGACCTCTGTTTTACGAATTTTACGTAAAAACAAATTTCACCCATACCATATTCAAGTCCTCCAAGAATTGTACAATGATGATCACAAAGGTGACTGTCATTTTGTCACTGGGCACAGTAACAAATCCAAAGAGAGACAAGATTCTTCAACTTTGTGTTGTTCATTGATGAAGCAACATTTCATAAGAACACACATAACTTTTACTACTATTCAACTGAAAACCCCCAATTTACTCACACGAGTGGTCTCTTAACGTCTGGGGTGGAATGATTTTAAATGTTGTCATCGGTCCGCAATTCTTTGAAGAACGGCTTAATGCACAGCGATATCTTTCATATTATCCATGACGGTGCCCCAGTTAATCATATAGCTAACATTCATGCTCTTCTTAATCAACATTTTACAGAACGCTGGATTGACAGATGAGGGACGAATGCATGGCCGCCTAGGTCACCTAATCTAATAAAAATGGACTTCTATTTAGGGTGTTATGTAAAAAATTTAACTTATCAGACACAACCGTCGATAAAAGAAGATAAATTCTAAATTTAGTAGTAATAAAGAGTGTATGAAACTCGAAGCACCTCCCATGAGCAGTCACTTGATAGATAGCTTTATAAAATATATAAATACCGACAAAAGCGCGCCCGAGAGATAATGAAACAATACAGGTATTTTCGACAAACAAAAAAATCAACAAGTGATCACTAAGCTGTCAGGTGGGGTAATAAAAAGAAGTTCAATAACCTCTTCCGGCAATGGAGGATACAATACACAAAGGATGCGCCTGCGACTTAAAAATTCCACCCTCGGTTTCGGCTTTTACCTGAAAGTCAATATAAATACCCGCAGAAGTAGAAATCAGTTAGAATATTTTCATCCTCTGACGAAGCTAACTTTGTTAGCGAAACAATCGTTAGGTCTTTTAAAATATGTTGTAGTGATTTGGGTTCTCCAAGTGTACTAAAAAGAAGATATGAAGGCAAGAATTCGTGGTATATTTGATATTATTAATTTAAGTGTATTACGAGACGCTAACTATTCTTTCGAAACTCGCTTAAACTTAAAATTAGAACTAGTTTTCACTGTTTTTGTCTAGTTGTTATATCATTGTTACCACAATTTTCCGTTATTTGATACATTCTAATTTCAGTTTTAAGTTTTATTTCAATATCACTAAATCGAATAGCCTTTAATTTATACTTGTTAAATTTTTCCATTAAAATTTATCTTCTAGTTTTTTTTTTTTTTGGGGAATATTTTTCTCCATGCTTTTGTATATTGGTAACATTATATTCTTTAAGGAATATGTCACAGTTGAAACAAACCGACATTTGCAAGTGTTCTGAAATAACAAAATTTAGTCGAAATAAGTAATAGGTTTTGGGAAGTAGTGTCCGTAATTTTTTTAATAATTCTTCAGAACAGACGATTAATAATCACACCGAGAGAAGTCTAGACAAGAAACTGTATACAGGTCTTTCAAAAATACTACACTAATTCGTTCCTGTGTATAAATGTACCTTTTTTCTTGAAGAACACCCAACATCTCAGTCAATACTGGTTTCAGGTATAGGCAATGCTTCATGAAACTGAAAGAACATTTGTTGACGTATAGACATTTGTTATATAATACAAGGTGTTCCATTTAAGTTTCTCGAGAAAACTTGACTCCAGTGTTTTTACGCACCATATAAACAGTTTCAAGGAATTCTTTCTGTATTGATTGAGGTTGAAAGAAGAACACTTTCTCAGATCTTTGGTGTGATAGAGTGTTGCAAGCTGACATATTAATGATGATAAAGACCGTCAAATGTGCATTTGTTTTAGAAAAGTGGCCATAACTTTTGAACGACTCTGTATAGACCTCAACATCTATACACTGGATGAATCGGCAAAACAAGGGATCTTCAGAAATGAAACAATATACAGGCTGTACTATTTAAAAAAGCGATGTTTGGGTGGTATCTAACTTATGGAACATCCTGCATATCCAAAAATAATTTTAGTTTATAGCTAACGTTAGTACCTGCAACTTTTGTTCCATTTTTTTATTATTGTATTATAAAGGAGATATTCAACATGAACGTACTGTCGGACCATCCTATATATATATATATATATATATATATATATATATATATATATATATATATATATATATATATATATATATATATATATATATATATATACAGGGTGTCCCTCTAACAATGGGCCAAACCCATATATTCGGATAGAGCATCAAAAATTAAATAGACTTTCATTAATACGTTTTGTCCGATTGTTGCTTGTTTTCGATATACAGTGTGTTAAAATTGACTTTGAAAAAAATTAAATCGCTCGTTTTTCTGCTAATTACTGGAATATTGATTTGGAACTTTGTAATATGGGGTTATCGAGGATGCCGATTCCAACCGTGATACCTATTTTGAGCTACATCATAGTTGGCGCCACCTACACTAAACCCGAATGTTTTACAGGGGCATAACTTTTTCGATGATCAACTTTCTGCAAATCTGTTCAGAAAAACTGAAAACTACTAATTTTTTGTACGAAAAAGGTATACTTAGTTGAAACTCATAAAGTGAGTGGTTACCGAGATATTGCGGTTTTAATAATGGTGTGCATTAAAAATCTCTCAAATCTGAAATTTTATTAACATTATTATTATCACTAAATCATAAGAAAAAATTGACAATTATCGAACAATTCACTTAATAAGATTCTCAAAATGGCCTCCGCCTACTTCAATACATTTTTCTAGTCTCAACCCAAAATTTTGCCTCACCTTAAAAAAAGTTTGATAATCGTTTTTCATTATATCACTGGATTCGATTATTCTAGCCCAAAGTTCATCTCTGGAGTTACAAATATTCTTGTATACTAATTCTTTCAAGTGACCCCAGAGGAAGAAATCTAGAGAATTGAGGTCGGGGCTACGTGCAGGCCAAGGAAAATCTCCACCTCGACCTATTCATCGGCGCGGATAATTTTGGTTCAGAAATTCTCTGACAGGATGTCCATAATGGGCAGGTGCCCCGTCGTGAATGAACCATAATCTCCTGCGCACGTCTAGAGGGACATCTTCCAAGAGAATAGGAAGTTGATCTCTCAAGAAAATTGAATAATTCTCCAGGTTGAGCCTTGCAGGAAGTTCTATCGGTCCCAACAACACGTCGCCTAGTATGCCACACCAGACATTAATGGAGAACTCATGTTGAAAATGGTGTTCTCGCGTCAAATGAGGATTGCTGCTGTCATATGTGTGAGCATTTTTGAAATTGAAAACTCCTCTTCTTGTGAATGTCGCTTCGTCAGTGAATAGAATGTTGTTGAAGAAAAACGGATCGTCATTCTGATACCGACGAATGCGTTCACAAAAATCCAATCTAGATAGAAAATCTAGAGGTAAAAGATTCTGCACTGGTGTGAAGTGGTAAGGATGTAACTTTTCTTTTCTGAGAAGTGTACCAATACTTGATTTATTTATTCCAGTTGCTGCAGAGAGGCGTCTTACGCTTGTTTCCGGATCTTCTGCAAGGCGTACTAATATCTCTTCCTCTTGATGTACAGGACGTCTTGGTCCACCAACTTCCGACTTCGAATTGAAAGAACCAGTTTCACCTACGAATACATTAGGACGAGATGATACGCATCCGTGTAACAAAATGTGTATTTCACGATTTTTCCAGCCCTCAGGTGTGAATTTTGTCAAAACTTTCGTTTCAGAAATAATCAATGGCAATGAGTGCATATTACTCTTTTACATACCTAATTTATTGTATAATCTTCTAAAGGTCTTGTGATCTGGTTGTCTACGACTAGGATATAATTCCAAGTATCTGGCGGCGGCTTGGTGGCTACGGAAGTTTGATTGCGCATAAACGCAGATCATATCTCTCTTCTCAATATTGCTAAACTCATTATGGCGAGGCATTTCAGAAATAATAACTACCTACTGCTCTTAATTGAAAAACCATGTGCTTGCTAAAATTGACAGATTATGTTTATTGTGTTACGCAAATGACGAAAAACAAAAGATATTTCATCTACTTCATTGACAGTTGTTGACCCGGCCAATCAACTGCTATAGTTATTAGCGCCGTGATATGATATATATATATATATATATATATATATATATATATATATATATATATATATATATATCTATATATATATATATATATAATATATATATATATATATATATATATATATATATATATATATATATATATATATATATATATAATATATAATATTTTTCTGCTAATTACTGGAATATTGATTTGGAACTTTGTAATAGGGGGTTATCGAGGATGCCGATTCCAACCGTGATACCTATTTTGAGCTACATCATAGTTGGCGCCACCTACACTAAACCCGAATGTTTTACAGGGGCATAACTTTTTAGATGATCAACTTTCTGCAAATCTGTTCAGAAAAACTGAAAACTACTAATTTTTTGTACGAAAAAGGTATACTTAGTTGAAACTCATAAAGTGAGTGGTTACCGAGATATTGCGGTTTTAATAATGGTGTGCATTGAAAATCTCTCAAATCTGAAATTTTATTAACATTATTATTATCACTAAATCATAAGAAAAAATTGACAATTATCGAACAATTCACTTAATAAGATTCTCAAAATGGCCTCCGCCTACTTCAATACATTTTTCTAGTCTCAACCCAAAATATATATATATATATATATATATATATATATATATATATATATATATATATATATATATATATATATATATATATATATAGAGAGAGAGAGAGAGAGAGAGAGAGGTGTTTCAAAAATGATGTTCTATGTTAACGGTGGGTCCGCAAATGCCTAGTTTTTTAAATACAGCGTGTTAAAGTTATTTGTTTTTGCCAGTTTTTCACGAATAAGTCTGCGTCAAATTAAAATTCGTGAAAGTTGGCATGCGGGGGTTTTTGAGGGCAAGAAATTTAAATATGTTATTGTTAGTAACACTGCTGGTAGAGGGCGCCACCTGTAAGACTATGCTTGCATTCAATTGGCTATAATTTTTTGACACCCAGTAATATCGACCTACCGTATAGCTACATTGCAGCCCTTATAAATTGTAAGCATAAAATGTATATTTGATCCAAATATCTCAGACACACCATTTTCGAGATATTTCAATTTTTGTATGACGATGTCGCTCAAAAATTAATTATTCTCAAGTAATTAATTGTATTGTCTGCAAATTTTAACAACAAATAGAACAACAAATAAAAAAGTGTATAACATTTTATGATACCTGACTACAATAAATGTTCAAAATGGCCACCCTCCACTTCAATACACTTTCGTATTCTGTGGAGCATACAATGTCGTACTCTCTGAAATATTTCTGGTGTATTTCTAATTTGTTCGCATCCAAATACAATTCTTTGCTGCAGATCATAAACATTTTCAACATTTGCTTCATAAACAATACTATTGAGATGCCCCCATAAATAAAAGTCCATAGGATTTAAATCAGGGGATCGAGTCGGCCATGGCTGAGGTCCACCGCGTCCGATCCATCTGCGTCCAAAAGTATTGCTTATGTTATTTCTGACATTTTGGGCGAAACGTGGGGGGAGGGCTCCGTCATGCAAAAACCACAGGTTAGGTCTTATGTCAAGAGGTACATTTTCTAATAACTCATTTAGTTGGTTATGGAGGAATTCAAGATAAATTGTAGCATTAAGTCTGTGAGGTAAAAAAAATGGTCGTATCAAACTACACCCTACAATTCCAGCCCATACATTTAAGGAAAATTGCTGTTGATGATGCCTTTCAAAAACTGCGTGGGGATTTTCGTCAGCCCAAATATGACTGTTACGAAAATTGACGATCCCGTCTCGCCTAAATCCAGACTCGTCAGTGAACAATACACAATTCAACAAGTTCTCTACATTATTATGTTGAAGAAAACATTGGCAAAATTGTAGGCGAGGTATAAAATCTCTTTCAGGCGATAATACCTGCACACGTTGGATGTGATATGGACGCAATTGTTGCTGGTGAAGAACTCGCCATATCGTTGCATTGGATGCTCCCAGATAATTGGCCATTTCCCTAGTGCTTATTTTTGGACTTTGTTGTGAACAATACACAATTCAACCAGCTCTCTACATTATTATGTTGAAGAAACCATTGACAAAATTGTAGTCGAGGTATAAAATCTCTTTCAGGCGATAGTGCCTGCACACGTTGGATGTGATATGGACGCAATTGTTATGTCCCAGATAATTGGCCATTTCCGTAGTACTTATTTTTGGATTTTGTTCAATTTCATTCAGAACAGCCTCTTCAAAATCAGGATGTCGTGCACTTCGTGGTCTGCCTCGATCAGCAGTAACTTTATTAAGGGTACCTGGTAATATATATATATATATATATATATATATATATATATATATATATATATATATATATATATATATATATATATATATATATATATTCGAAAGAGACAGATCGATGTATTAGATAATGTAAGTATGTACCTGTTTTTCGCAGATGGATGTCAATCTGTTGAAACATCCTTCTGTCTGGAATTCTCCGATTTGGGAAGGCTTCTTCATACAGTCGTTTCGCCTCATAACAGTTACCAAAAGCCCGTGAATACATAACATGCATGCCTGTTAGTTCATTGTTGGTAAAGACTTCCATATTTAATTAGAAAAACTACGGACAATACAATTAATTACTTAAAAAAAGTAAAACGTAAAAGTCAAATGTAGTATATGTCACGACGAAAACGCAAAAGTCAAGTCCCGTAACGATAGAAACCACTTTGTTAAATGGTTTGTTCAAAGTTTGTTATCATGGTTTTTATTTTGTCTTCATGATTGTGCTTTGTCAGTTCTTTTTTCTGGTAAGATTTTAATTTTGAACTAGAGAGGAAGAACATTAAGTTTATACATACTGATAGCAATTAAAAGGTGAAAAATGTATTCCTATGATTTGTCGCAGAATTAATTTTTGAGCGACATCGACATACAAAAATTAAAATATCTCGAAAATGGTTTGTCTGAGAGATTTAAATCAAATATACATTTTTGCTTACAATTGATAAGTGCTGCAATGTAGCTATACGGTAGGTGATATTACTGGGTGTCAAAAAATTATAGCCAATTGAATGCAAGCCATGTCTTATAAGTGGCGCCCTCTGCCAGCAGTGTTATTAAGAATAACATATTTAATTTTTTTGCCCTCGAAAACCTTCACATGCCAATTTTCACGTCAAAATTTTAATTTGACTCGGACTTATTCGTGAAAAACTGACAAAAACAAATAACTTTAACACGCTGTATTTAATAAACTAAGCATTTGCGGACCCATGTATATATATATATATATATATATATATATATATATATATATATATATATATATATATATATATATATATATATATATATATATATACATACTTTTGTATGCGTCTAGCCATCGCGACAGTTAGTTATTAAGGCTGTACTCAAATAATTTTTTTTTTAAATTTCACGAATATAATATCTTGTCTCCCTAAACTACTATAAAGTGTGTTTTTAAATAAAATGTATATCCTTTTTTTACGAAGAGCATATTCTATGTTCCTAAAATACCATAAACTTTGTGGTTTTAAAAGAAAAGCTCTTGTATGCCTTTTTGAAATTTAAATTTAAGTATGCTTAACTGTAAAGCATTCTAAATAATCAAAAACTTCTGACATGTTTTGGTAGTGAATTCTCATAGAGCTGTCTTCCTCATAAATATTCACCTAGTCAGCTAGTAATTTAAGGTAACAAAGCAACACTTAATGCATTATGAAACATAAAAACAAAGCAAACTTGATAAAATTTAAGCAAACATGTGCAAAAGATACCCCTTAAGGAAAGTAAAATACTTTCTTGGGGAAAATTCATCTCCTGAATTAAGAATGCTACCGTTATTGATCTAGTTTGGGGGAAAACTGTAAAAATAAAGGACAGGCAACAAGTATCAATTTGAACTGTATTGAAGGAAACAGAAAGGTTATAGACATACCTGAAGAAATGGCAAACAGTTTAGCAAATAATTTTCAGCAAAGTTCTAGCAATTAGAGGTAATCATTCTGCCAATATCAATCCACTGGTAAGCAACAGTTTTTCACCATATCTACAGAAAATTCTAACAAACAAATTGTATACTACCCAATGACTAATTAGAACAAGTCTTTAAAACACTAAAAGGAAAGTCATATCCCGGACCAGACTTTTTTTCTCCCTCAGGCTCGTCCACGTCTTTGCCTCCCCGATAACACTGCAGCCTTTGGCTTATTGTGCATGCCCTTAGTCTATCTACTCCACCCATTCTAAACTCACTGTGCCTTGAACTAGTATGCACAGCGATTGGTAGGGTGAAGTTTTATATTGCTCTGTCTCCGGTATAGACTGGTCGTAGATCAATTGTCTTTTGCGGTCCAGAGCTTTACATTCGCATAAGATGTGCTGGCCTGATTCCCCCCTCGCCGCAGAGTCTGCATGCGAAGTCCCCCTTCAACCGCCCCATTTTATGCAGGTGTTTCTTAACGGCCACGTGTCCGGTCAAGAGACCTGTTATGTTTCTGAGCTGTCCTCTGCTAAGATTTAGCAGCTCTACAGCTCTCTTTGAACTTGGTTCGTCAGTTACTGACTTTCCACGTCTGAGCCCTGGACAGTCTGCCCAGTACACCTTGTGCTCGTTTCTGACCCAGGACTTAAGGGCTTGACTGGCAGTGCTCTTTATCACGCCCAGAACCGGTTCTCGTTCCACAAATGGTTCTGCTGACCCGCTTTTTGCAAGACTGTCAGCTTCTCCATTGCCTTTGACCCCCTGAGTGACCCGGCATCCAGACGAGAGTGACCTCATTCTGTCCAGCCAGGTCGCTCGTCTCGTCTCAGCACTTACTTGCCAGCCTGGAGTTTACCCGTGAGCTACTTAGGGCCTTAAGGGCTGCCTGGCTGTCTGTGGCTATATGGATCCGCTTGTTGGTGTAGCCCTCCTTTTGTTCTCCCGCACGCAGTGCAGTATTGCGTACATTTCGGCCTGAAAGACCGTTGCATGAGCTCCAAGGGAAATACTATAACTTACCCTCGGTCGTTGAGAATAAACACCTGCCCCCGTCCCACGCTCCCCGCCGGATCCATTCATGAACCAAACGAGCGCGTCTCATGGTAAGCCAGGCGTCTCCTCCTGCCATGCCTTGCGGTTAGGGATTCCTACTGTAAAATTGTTTCTCCTGCAGATTAGCGGGCTCGCGAATTCTGACCTCATTTCAAGCATGGGCTTCTTTGCGATCTCTGAATTTTGCAGCGGCCGCTGAAGCCTGGGTTGATCTTCAGTCTACCATTGCAGGCTAGTCTGTATAGTCCTAGCCTGACCTTCCCCATTATAACTAATTGTAAGGGCGGGGAGGGAGGCTGAGCCAGTAACACCGCCATGGCGGCTGTTGGGGTTGAAGTCATGGCTCCTGTGATACCTAGGCAAGCCATCCTTCGGATCTTGCCTAGTTTTTGTTTGGCACTGGATTGTGTCACTTTAGGCCACCAGACCAGTGCCGCGTACGTTAACGATTGTCTCACCACCCTTGTGTACAGCCAGTGGGCCATACTAGGTCTTAGTCCCCATGTTTTTCTATATAGCCGCCTAGTGACGGCTAGGGTCATAACTGCCTTACGCAGTATTTTTTCAACGTGATCATTCCAGGTTATCTTAGATTTCAATACGACCCCAAGATATTTTACCTCCCTGGCCATTGAGATGTTTCTACCGTATAGAGTGAGGATTCTGTGGCTCTCCCACTTCCTCCTCCTCGTAAACGGCATGACGGTTGCTTTCTCCGGGCTCATCCCGAGCCCTTGGCCAACCCTGTACCTTTTCACTACTTTCAGTGCTGTCTGCATGCGCTCCCACACTGACTGTGTAACCTTTCCTCGGACTATGATGACAATGTCCGCATAGCCCTGTACCTCGTACCCCCTTCCCGAGAGCCTCCCTAGCAGGGAGGCCAGACTTAGCTCATAATGAATTTTTACAAAATACAATAAAATTTGACAAAAACAATCCTTTCCCACAAATTGTATACTCGCAAAAAAAACACAAGCATTGTCATATAAACCAATACCCCTAACATGTAACCATGAGCAAATTACTAGAAAAAATTATCAGTTGATGCTTCACATACGCATTAGAAAAAAGTAATGAACTTTTCAATTAACAGAATGGCTTCCAACACTCAAGATGCATCATGGACAACATTATACAAGTTGAGCAGACATAAATGAAATCTTTGTGATTAAACAAAAAAATTGTAGCCATATTTCTCGATATTTATGCTGACATGGCCTACAGTAATTCAAAGAATGTTAGAATTCTCGAAACATTGCAAAGTTTATTAAAAAAAATTTTTAAAACATTTCAAGTAAACATCAGAAATACAAAGCTATAAATCTTAGAAAACGAAACTTCACAAGGATTGGTGATGAGGCAAACTTATTGTACTAAATGGGGCCAGGTCAACACTCGGATCTCTCATTCAAACAAGTATGTATGCTGATAACATTGTATCAGGTATATTTCAGAAGAAAAAATATAAAGACAATTCAAAACATTCATACAAATTGCTTTAAATGCTTATATTACATAATTTGTCCAACAAAACTGGATTTTCTTTCTCCAGTAAAAAACCAAACACATGTCGTTTTCTAGAATCTTCATTAGCACTACTGAACAGTCAGATACAGTGTGTCAAGGAAGAAACATTTGTAGGCGTTATATCTGACCACAGGCTTTCTTGGAATGCGGCCATACACTACGTAACAATCGGGACCTCTTTTTAAAGTAATTCCCCACCTTAATCATTCCAAAGAAAACCAGCTAATTATTAGATTGAAAATTTAGAATTTTTATGCCAACATTTTACCATAAGTTTTTTTTTGGAAGTGGCTTTTTCCGATGTTTTTATATCAACTCAGCTAGTTAAAGACAATGATGTTACAATGAAAAAGTGTTAATTAAAGCGGATACTTACTCTGTTTGGGGTAATTTTGACTAAAAGCTTATATTTTTCAGACCCCCAGTGCAAAACTTGTGTGCTTGCTAACGATAGTTATTCCTTTTATATTTAGATAACACTATAAACTATAAGATGCTGAGCTTAGAAGAATGTATTAAAGGGATTGATTTCAAAAATGCACTGAAGTAAAACACAACAGTGGTTTTTTATTAAATTATCTAGTATAAAAAACGGCAAGATAAATGTTTTATCAAGTTGATAGTGAAGTAATTACTAAGTACTGGATTTCAAAACGTACCTTATATGTTAAAATTCTTAAAAGTACACATAAGCAATTATTTAATCTGGCCAGATGCGTTAGTTTATTCGTGGTAGTTGCATGCCCTGTTCCAAAACAAAAGTAAATTGAAGCCTAGTGTTCCGTATTTTATTTCTGATAATTTACTTAAATTTGGAAAAATAATGGATATAAAGAATTATGATTTTAATAACACCAAAAAAGAATGTCTATATTCTTTTTTTTATTAAGGAATTTTCTAAATACTGTCAAAATGACGAACTCTGATTTTTTTTAAAAAAGGCAGTACTTTTTTGGTTTTGGTGAGAACATTTTATTAATTATGGATATTAATGTGAACAGCATACATGTTATAATTTAATTACACAAAAAAATATATTCTATCAATGCCACTTTAAGCTGACAGTCTCGCGAAGAGAGGTTCAACAGAACCATTTATGGGACCAGAACCGGTCCTGGGCGTATCGAAAGGCACGGCTAGGGGAACCATCAAGTCCTGGGTCAGGAAACAGCATAAAGCATACTGGTATCAAACACGGGAAGTCATTATTTGGGCAACCCAATCCAAAGAGAACTGTGGGGCTGCTAAATCTTAGCAGAAGACAGCTCAGGAACATAACAGGACTCTTGAACGGACACATGGCCGTCAAGAAACACCTGCATAAAATGCGGCGGTTCGAAGGGGACCTGGCATGCAGACTCTGCGGCGAGGGGGAGGAATCAGCTCACCACATCTTGTGCGAGTGTAAAGCTCTGGACCGCAAAAGACAACTGATCTACGGACTGCCTAGACCGGAGACACGGCAATATAAAACTTCACCCTACCAATTGCTGTGTAGACTAGTTCAAGACACAGTTATTTTGGAATGGGTGGAGTAGAAAAGACAAAAGGCATGCACAATAAGCCAAAGGCTGCGGGGCTATCGGGGTGGCAAAGACGCGGACGAGCCCTAAGGGAAGAAAAAAACGTCACTTTCAGAAATATCAATGAAATATTAGCGGTTTCTAAATGGCCTTTTTCTTGACTTGTTTCTGCCCAGGAAGATTTTGGATAAGAACAATTCTAGTAGGTAAACTCTGTTCAAAAGACTCACTTGTTCCTCTTGTTATTAAAAATGAAGCTGGTCTTGACAACAATAATCAGATCCAATCGTATTTTACGAAAGCCATTAAACTAGACCAGGGATTGGAGCTAAAAATAAAAAATAAAAAAATTACTACGAGATATTCAGTTATTCAATATGACAACAACTGGCCAACAATTATTTTTCAGTAACCACCCCATGATGGTATTTCAGCATTCGCCACAAAAAAAAGGGGGGGGGGGAGGAGAAAGGCGTAAAGCCTCTGTAATACATTTACTCGAATGAGGCGCCATTAAAAAGTCCGCCGACACAAACTTATTCACCAATAATTGAAACTTAACAGGAAGTAACGACGGTTCAACTTAATCAGTTAAGACTTTTAATTTGTCGCGACCAAAGAGGCAAATGCTGCACTATGTCGCTGCTAGTTGAAACTGCTTTCGATAGAGCTCTCACCTATATTTAAAACCATTCCTCCTATTGGTTGAGATCTATTATTAGAATGCTAAGACCCTCTAGATAATTAGTACAACGTTAAAACCACCACACTTTCATAATTCAGATAATTGTATCTCGAGAGGTAGAATATTGATTTTTCCTATCCCGATATTACAAGTGAGCAAAAAAAAACTGGCTCCGACCTCGACCAAAGTGCGCTTCAATATCTTGATACATCAAACGAATATGCTCTTTGTGTTAAATGCCTAGCAAAGAAATTCAATTGCTTCTTTAATTTTTATATTTCGAGGAGCTACCTTTCTACCAATGTTTCTTTGTATGAAACGTCCAGGAGTTAAATCTTTCAACAGTTGTGTAATAAAATTCCTTTTAAACTTATTTAACATGAGGTCAGACGTATGTTACCAAGTAGCGAGTTTTTATAATTATTTACGAAGATATTTTGTACACTTATTTTATATTAATACAATAGGTAAGTTAACATTTTGATCAATAATTTTAAAGGAAGAGAGAAGAGTAGAAAATGGGTATCTTTGAAACTGTGAAGGGAACATCTCCCTTACACAGGCTTACGTCCCAACGCGCAAAAATCGTTGCAAGTCATAAATTGCAGTTTTTATGGAGCCGCCAAAGGTATCACCTATTGTTGCACTCCCACACAACATCCACACACCATTAATCTAAATTCACTTGATACCGGGCCTGACCGCGCAAATTAAACGGCTGGCCGGACGGACGTAAGGCGTTAGTTGAACAGGACCAGCTGACAAATGGCCCCACTACGCTGAAAGTGTCAAAATCGGGATATGAAAGAAGAGCTTGAAAGATAAAGCGTGGAAAGAAAAGAAAAGGCACAATCGGTATTACATGTTCAATTAAAATGAACTACTAATTTCCCATTGGTTCCTTATGTCCACTACATGAGAGAAGACGAGAAAAAAACACAAGTGTGCCACTAATCCCTAGCAAGGAAATGACAATTTTCTAAAACTAATTTAGTAACTACGAACCTCAATATGTATATCCAGATGCGTTGTCCATATGTTTCAACATAAAAAATACAAGTTAGTCACTGCTTTGAAGTGAGCGATAAGGTAACTAAAATTCTCCAAAAACAAAATGATACGACAAAACAAAATCAACCGCCCCATCAAAGAAAATGATCAAAAATTTGCCACATCAATAACAAATATATAACAAATATGACAAAGTATATCCAATGCTTCATCATCGGTAACTCGTCGATAATTTGCCATATTCGCGAAAATAAATTTTGATAAAGCATCTCAAATACCCCGCCAACGATATGGGGTCGGTAACATGTTAGTGATAATAACGATAACGAAAATTCGCCAGATAAGCGAAAACAAAACTATCAAATAAATGTCATCCTCAATTTCATGAAAATTTGCGATAAAAACAATATAGATATAGATAATCCCACTCTCCGGTTAGAAACTAATAACTCGACATCAAATGTTTGTCAAAATTGGTTTGTCACAATTGGGAAGTCACAATCGTGTTCATCATGGATTAAAGTACACCGATGGCAAAGGACTTAGGCATGAGGGACGTTTTGGATTACAACAAAAATGATTAGAAAGGTAGGATAATAAGGAAATTTGAAGCTCTGAAGAGGTCGAAGCAGGGAAATGCTTTCTGTGTGAATACCAGAGTCTTGTTTTCTTCCCGAGCCGACAGAAACAGCTATCATTGTGATCACGTGCTGGCGTCTGCACCCGCTCACAATTAAAGAGCCTAAGTTCTTTGGCCGAGTCAATCCCGCAACCTGAGAGACCCACAGAAAACAACGACAGGAAGGGTAGGTAGTGGATAAAAAGATGAAAATGAGTAGGCAAGAAAATAAGAGAAGAAACAGGCTATGTTATGTTTTAATCTTCAGGGTCTTCCGAAGGAAGGAGTTATGAATAGGGTTTGAGGTCCTTTAGGTTCCATCAACCTACTGGTTTGCCACTTATGTCAAAAAGTTCATATACGAAGTTGGAGACCTTCTAGGTGACTCGACAGAGCATTTCGGCGCCAACTTTGTCTTAAAATCCTTAGAAGCACGACATTTATTTTCCATACTCTGTCGCCTATTTCAAAAGAAAGGGGTCGTCGACACAAGTCATATCGAGTCTTGCTGGTCTCGTGCGCCGTACTTCATCGAACAACTCTGGAAGCTTGTGAATATCTTCCTGTCAACGTGATTTTTCCTCAATAATCGGTAAATTCACAGAGTTTTCGGAAACAGGTCCATAAAAAGTTCCATCCACAGGCACATTTCTACCAAAGACCAAAAAAGAGGGAGAATGCTTGGTAACGTCATGCTTTGCCAAGCGTATAGCTTGAGCAATCTGAAAAATATGATCATGCCATGTCTTATGGGACTCGTCAATAAAAGAAGCAATAGCCGTGACCAAAACTTTATTCACTCTTTTGGCATGGTTGATCTGTGGGTGATAAGAAGCATTATACGAAGTCGATTAAACTTTGTGTAAAGACGGAAACTTGGTAAGTTCCTTCGATGTAAATTGAGAACCGTTATAACCTAAGAGAATTTGTGGTACACCAAATATTAGGAAATTATATTCTAAAAATGTAACAATCGAGGTAGACGTAGCTTTAGACACCGGTTGCACTAAGACAAATTTAGTAAACCAGTCGGTACAGACAAGACGATATTGGTTGACCTTTTTAGATCTCGAAAAGGGACCCATAATGTGGACAGAGATTAATTGAATGGAGAATGTATGTTCTTATAGTTTCCCATGAGATCAAAGCGTTTCTGATTTGAAGGTTTATTTGTCCCACATGTTTTACGTGAAGATATACTGACTTTTTATTTTGCTACTCTTGCTAAAGTTTTCGCAAAACCAAAATGCCCTGCGGTAGGACCATCGTGATACTGATTCAGAAGTCGCTCACGATTAGGTGTCGGTACAACAATTTTTCAGATAAATTTGACTCAACCTGGTGCAACGATCAAACATGTTTATAGAGAATGCCATTGCTCACCGTAAAATAAGGGTATTTGTCCATATTGTTGGAAACTTTATTTATCATGTCGAGGTAGCAGTCATCCGGCTGCAAGGCGGTAGCACTTAACAACGAGACATGCCCAGATAAAAAGTCGACTACGACATTCTGAGCACCCTTACGATATTTAATAACGAAAGAAAATTGACTTAAACGTAGACATCAGCGAGCCAATCTACCCGTAGGTTCCTTGAGGTGATGAAGCTATATTAGGCAAGCATGATCAGTGAAATCGTAATGTTATCAGTACCTTCAACAAAACGACGAAAATGTTCGCTGTCAAACAACACCGCGAGACATTCCTTTTCAGTTACACTGTACCTTCTTTCTTGTTTAGTTAACGTACGACTGGTGTAAGCCGTAAGACGTTCAAAGCCGTAGGTCTCCTGGAAAAGAACTGCTCCAATACCCCCGTAGAACGCATCTGTTTGAATCTAGAAGCTTGTAGCCAAAACCGTGGCGGAAACCAAATGTTGTTTAAGTAGGTCAAAAGCTTCATCTGCTTCATTTGTCCACACAATAGGCTGGCCTTTCTTGCGACCATGTAACAAAGCAGTTATAGGAGCGCTAATAGTAGAGAAATCATTAATAAATCACCGATACCATTGCAGAAGACCTATGACTCAACGTACCTCCGTAGTATTTTTAGGAGAGGGAGCCTCTAAAATACTAGCGACCATATTCGGATTTGTCCCAAGACCTTGTTTGTCAATTACATAACCGAGAAAGGAAAAAGACGAATAACAAAACTCACACTTATCCAAGTTTATATTCAAACCAGCTGCAGAAAGTCTTCGATGAACTTTCAAAAGAATATCGATATGCTGTTGAAAGAAATTCCTTGCTATGATGATATCATCCAGATAGACAAAAACGTATGGCTCCAATTCAAGTCCAAGGATAGAGTCCATAAGACATTGCATTGTTTGAGACCATAAGAACAAAATTGATACAATCTCCTGCCATGTACCTGAAATGCTGCCTTTGGTCTCGAAGATTCATCTAACGGAATTTGCCAAAATGCCTTACGTAAGTCTATTGAGGCTAGATAACGAGAATCCCTATGTTTATTTAAAATACAGTCAACAAGAGGTAAGGGGAAGAATCCTTGGCAGTAACCTTGTTAGGTTTACGACCATCAAAGCACATTCTATACGTTTTGTCTTTTTCCTTAACTAGAGGAACTGGACTGGACCAAGGAGAGTTAGAAGGCTTGATAACTCAGAACGATAACATATCGTCAATTTCCGTGTCCAAATGTTTCTACAAGGCAGGCAGTAAGTATATAACCGTTGCTTGATTGGCTTGGCTGAGACGGTGTGGATAGAGTGAGAAGCCAACGAAGTACATCCCAATTTTTTAGAAGTCAAGGAATTAAATTTTTTACGATTTTAATCAAAGTCACTTTCTCTTCAGAAGCCAGAGAATCCTTCCCTAAAAGATTGCTAACGACACACAAGGAAGGCGACAGTGCATTAACATTGAAGCACTATGTATTAAAGTCCAAAGATAACGAAAGAATCTTACAAAAATTTATGCCCAAAGTAAAAGCGAAGGTAATTTCCGGCACAACTAGAAAAATTACGACCTTGGTAACGTTATTCAGTGTTACTAGAAGGTCGGCATAACCTGAAACAGTTTTAGGAGAACCATCAGCAATGTATATAATTGCTAAACATGTCGGATTTGTGTCCAATAAAGCTTTAATACGATAATGTTTGACACTTATATCCACATAAGGTCTCATGTCACCTGGAACAGTGCTCAACATAGGCACAAAATTAGCTGGGGTTATTTTCTGAGCTCGAGAACAAAACCCATTCGCCACTTGAAGCCACTTATTCTACTCTACAGCGGAAGGTGCGTAAGTTCCATTTATTAAGGTATGGTCTTTCGAGATAGGGATTTGTCACGTCATCAGAGTAGAAGAGAGAGAGGTTTCATCAATTTAAAGGAATCAGATGCATCTGAACAAACATTTTCCACGTTAATCGAGAATCTCACTTTCTTTTCGAGACTGGCCCTGTATCCTGAGAAGCTGAGGGTGTCGGATTCTGATCTGCGGAGGAACTTTCCCCTTGTTAATTTCCGGTCGTCAAGTTTTTTGTACAATTTGGACATTTATCTTTATAAATATTCTTTTTACTACATCCAAAACAACATATTTCCCTGGGAAAAGTACAAGTAGAGTATAAATGACCGGTTGCACTACAATTCCAACAGACTTAATCAGAGGCGCCGGAGTATCATTTAGGCACAGTAAAAAGATTGATTATGCTGTGATTTAGGTAAGGACAGGGCAGGTCGGGTTCCAATAAATATACCTTTTTATTCGGAGGTGGATTATATTTTTCATTCATTATTTCTCTCTCCTCAATTTTTTTACAAACATTCTTTAATTCAGAGAGCGAGGATATTTCAATCAGGGATAATTTATCAGAAATGAAAGTGTTTAATTTCCTCAAGATTTGTTTACCGATTTCACACTCATCAGGAATATTAGACAGACGTGTAAACATTGCCTCGATAGCCATAATATAAAACAAAATATTTCCTTTTGGACCTTGTGTTCCAGAGCGATTTTCAGCCAACAAATCATATTCATAGTCAACAGGTAGAAAATCCTTTTTATTAACGTTACTAATTCAGACCAGGAAGAAATAGCCTTTCTTATATTTCTAAAGCAAAGGAGTGCTGTACCTGTAAATAATTTAGTTGCGCCAGCAAACAACTCTTCATCAGAATTTTTTCGAGGCTCGCTAAATTCTTGAACTTTCTCCAGAAAAAACATGAGGCTTTCTCTGTTAGTCTGCCCCGAAAATTTAATGCCCCATTTGTATACAGGTATGGGCATAGGAGTATTCAAGGGTAGAGATAGTTCTTGTATGTCTGACCTATGCACCATGGTTGACGAAACTGGCGGTACGAATTCGTCGTGAAAATTATCATTTTGTTCCAGTAGCAAACCTATAATAATAATTCGTCGATTCTCAATCTTAGATAGTTTATCCTTTTGCTCTGAAGTATTTGGTTTTAACAAAGAAGATCTGCGTTCGACGTGACACAGATGTGACCTAATACGACGTATTTCAACTTAAGAAAGTGCTTAAGAAGAACTAGTGAAATTTGACATCTGGTTCTCCAAGGTTATCGCGACCTGACTTACGTCATCGTCAAACTTGAGAGGTGACTCATTTTCATACTTAAAACTTGCCTTTTCTTTGGCCCAAACAGTGCGCAATTGTGCCCCACAAAGTGTCTGGTTACTTTGGTGCAGTATCCCACAAGAAAGTATCGCATATTCGACCTCGAAAGGAAGGCCATGATGGTCTTCCATTGGACGGAACTTACCTGGTTCCTCTGTAGAGTCCTCGAACCGAATAATTCTGTTCGAAGACTCCCAAAAGCCTCGTATTCACAGAGGTAGTGGTAAGACGTCTCTTCATTCTCGCTGCATTCCTGGCAAATGGGACCCCTCTCGACACCTATCAATGTGAGGTATCTTCTAAGAGAGCAGTGACCTGTCAGCAGCCCAATGATGCGGCGAAGCGCAGGTCGACTCCTACCAAGAAGCCAGACAGTCTTGTCTCTGTCCGGCTCCTCCACGAAGTCCCTTGCCTGTCTACAGCCACCGGCCGACCCGCAGTGTCTCTCAATGGCCTCCTCAGTCCACCTCTTTAAGGCGATGGAGACCGTCTTCCTACTTATGCCTATCGCAGGCTCCGGGCCACAGAACGGCGTCAGGAACCAAGTCTTGCGAGATCATTCGCCACCTCATTCCCCGCTACGACACAGTGTCCCGGAATCCACACACGTTGCACTTCCTTTGTCCTGGTTAGTCCCTTAAGGGCGTCAGCGCACTCCTGAACCAGTGTTGACCTAATTCTGGACGCGCAGACTGCCCTGAGGACCGCCTGGCTATCCGAATGAATGTATGTATACACATTTCTCACTCACATCCTGTCGATTAGCTACAGACAGGATAGCGTACACCTCCGTTTCTAATGCCGTGGTATATGCGCCCAGAGCAGAACTCTCGCGCACCCCCAGGCTGTCGATGTATATTCCAGCTGGAATGAAACCTCATTTTCCCTCAACTGATCCCTACTGGGGATTCTGAGGGTATATGGCCTAGTCAACCTAATATCATCCTCTGCATTTCGTACCTTGATGGTGCAAATCGCAATTTCCTTTCCCACCTCCTTGGAGACTCTTGCATGTGAGGAGAGGAAGCAATAATATGTTATTGCTCCCTCTCCGCACCAGTTTCCAGAGTCTATCATTCTAAGATGCCACGCCATAGTCGCCTTTCTGATACAGATGGGAAGCGGTGGCAGCATCAGCAAGATCTTTAGCGCGGCTGAGGGTGTCATCCTCATAGCGTCTGTGATACCCAGAATTGTCAGCCTTTGGAGTTTGGCCAGCTTCTTCGTAGCAGTTTGGTTCACACTACACCACCAGACCAACGCCCCCCGTAGAGGATTCTCGGCCTGACGATTGCAGTGTAAATCCAATGGAGAATCCGAGTCCAGGACCACCCCCAGATAATTGACCCCTGCACCAAACCTAAAGGTTTTTTAAACATCACCGGCGCCCTGAACTACTCCAGATTCCTCTTCTTGGTGAATAGGATAATGTCCGTCTTCGCTGGGTTTACGGAGAGGCCCAGCCCACCACACCACCTTTCAATTATGCCACAGGTAGCTTGCATGCACTCACAGATGACGCCGAGGAATTGGCCGGTGACCAAGACCAGCCCATCATCAGCGTACGCCTGGGCATAGAAGCGATTCTCGGAGAGCCGCCTCATGACCAGACACCATAGATAAGGCAAAAGGCAGCTGCCTTGAGGACAGCCGCCTGTCACTGCAACGTCCAGCCCACGGCCTTTTAAGGTTAGCGAGACTCTCTTGTCGTCCAGAATGCTCACCACCTAACTTATTAGGGACCTAGGTGATCCCGTGTCCTGAAGGGCTACGCAGACCGTATCCGTCTTTGCCCTATCAAAGGCCCCCTCCATATCGAAGTACACAGCTTATGTGCTCCCCCCGTAGTGTAGGGCCCTTTCCACTGTTCGCGTTGCAGCGTGGAGCGCCGATTTCCCCCGCTGGCACGCGTGGTGATTTATATGGGAGGGGTGTTTCCTAAAGATCTCTCTCAACACGAACCTACCTTTTTTCCCTCAAGGCTTGTCCACGTATTGGCCGCCCTGATAGCACTGCAGCCTTTGGTTTATTGTGCATGCTCTTAGTCTTTTATACTCCACCCATTCCAAAGTCACTGTGCTTTGAACTAGTCTGCACGCCGATAGGCAGGATAAAGTTTTGTATTGCTCTGGTGTTTGTGCTGGCCCACAGTCTGTGGTGAGAATTGGCGTCACAACCTATAATAAGTTGCAACCCATGCTCCGTCGCGAAATCTACGTTACGCACCAAATCCTCCGATGGAGGCAGCCCCACCCAATCGTAGGGAACACAAATACTGCACAACACAACCTTAAGCCTAATGTTTCTCACCTTATACTCTAGGATAGCTGCTGTGGCGTCCCTGGACCCGAGCTGCGGCAGTAATACCATGTCCAGATCCCCCGACGCCAGTATGCAGGTCCTAGGTTGTTCTTCCTCGCCACCAACTAGGATGTTGAAGCCGATTCCTACAAGACTTCACTTGCTTTCTATACACATAAGGCTCTTGGATCAACAAAACGCCGCCTAGACCGCCTGCGATAAGCTTTGCCAGCTCCCCAGTGGCATCCCGGTTAATTTGGAGGTTGATCTGGCACACCCGCAGCTGCCCCGCGAATAAGTCGCGGTGCCGTCGGGGTGGAGCCGTCTCCGGACCACACTCCATTTCGGAACTCTGATTACATTCAGAGTCACCAACTCGAAGTACAGCCGCCACCCCTGCCCGTCCAGTCCGCGAGCCACCTCGGGCCTAAACAGGAAGACCCCATTTCCCAACATTGAGCGAGGCGTTCTGAAGCGTAAGCATCCTGACCACTTCCTCTAGGTTCACCTCTTGACTCATGAGCCAAAAGCGGATCCGGACCGGCCATTGGGCGTCCCCAGCCCTTGCGGCGCTGAAGGCAATATCTCCCACCGCCGCCCCGGACAAGCCGTTGAGGAGCCAACTGAGGGACTCACCATCCTCAGCGGTCACCAAGAAGCACCCTGGATCTACTATCCCCGAGTTACGGAAGCGAAGCTGCAGCGCCCCGTCGGATGTCGACATGGAGCCCAACATACCCGCAACCAAGCTCCTCCTAATTCGCTTGGCCTCTTCCACTAGGACTACGCCATCCCTCCGGTTAGAGGTGATGACCAGCTGCATGTCCCCCCTAACCGCCCGATCGGCCATATTCGAGGAACCAGGATTCGCACCAGGGGCTGGGGTCGCGGCAGCGTCTCCCACTCGTAAGAATGGGGACACATTAGCCGCTTCCCCCCTAGTCGCCGGCGCACACCCACTGCTAACTATCTTGGCCCGCCGCTCCGGTGGTGTCTCATTTTCCGCCAGTACGCGCCCCCAGCTGACTTGGGCCAGCCCGGCGACTCCGACACTGGAGAGCCTGATGGTCCTCCCTGCATCAGTGGCCGTCTGTCTAGTTTTCGTCCCTGTGGGCGCGTATGCGCCTTTTCCTTTCTTTGTCCCTCTACCGACCCCCGGGGGCGTCATAGGGGTAGAACCTTTCAACTCCCCTCCCACACTGCGACGCTTGTCCGGTCCCGTCGGCAGGGCAATCTCTTTCCCGACCTTAACTCTTGCCTCGCGGTGCCGTCGTTGCACCAGTTGCCAGGCCGCCCGATCTGGCGGCATCCCATCCTCGACGATCCCAGGGGAATCACCCGGCTCGGAAGCAGCCCGACCAGCAGAAACGGCAGAGGGGATCTGCGGCTGCACGTCCCGCGAAGCCACCGTTGGTGTAGCTTTTTGCGTCTCTGAAGGGTCAACAACCTCCTGACGACACCGCGGCCTCAACTTTTCCCTCTCTCGCCTCCTTTTCTGGGTTCTCCACTTCCTTTCATTTTCCCTCCTTCGCTTTCTCCGTGACCTCTCGCCTTCGGCCCCTCACATAGACACGTCCATAGGCCCGGCCGCACTCGAAGTCGACAAAGATCGCCTCCCCTTGGCAGTAGTGTCCCCAGCGGCACCGTACGGTTCTACCCCAGACCCACGCCGGGAGACCGGGAAAGCGTTTCCTCGAGTTCCCTGCTGAAACTACTTGGAGAGTCAGGGATCCCACTACCTTCTTCCTCTACACTAGTTTTTGGCACGTTACCATCTTCTTCTTTGACCTTTTTTTCATTGTTGCTTTGGTTGTTTTTTTTTTGTGAGGTTTTACTTGTGGTGTAGTGAGCGTATAGATACGGGAGATTACGACACCGCGCGTCGGAGCTTAGTCCATGATAAGACTTGATTCCGTTGAGAGCGGCTCTGCGGCCACGCCGCGCCGTGGAGACACGAAGCGTGCAGCTAACCCCCTGTTCCGGAGCTACCCGGTGCTGCTAGCACGATCAAGCATTTTTCGAATGGCTGATAGGGCATCCCCTACACTGGCCAAGGCAAAAGTGGGCCCCTATACTGTCGAAACGGCGCCAGGTGTGCCGGATCTGGTTTGCACAGCGCTGCCAGTCGAGAGCAGGCTCCGCTCGGAGTCCCTCCTCGAAGTCCACGCCGAAACCAGAGGCGCCCCCAACCCGATCTATGTATGTCGTGTCTGTGTTGTTTGCGTGTGTGCGAGGGAGAAATACTTTAGTAGACCATCAGCCCTAGGTGTTCCACCTATTGCCGACAGTCACTCCAGGGGTGCCACGTGGAGGCAGTTTCAAGGAGTCCAGTAGCTAAGCCGCGCACCGATCAATCAAGAGACTTAAGATCAACCAGTGCGAGGAAAGGCTAAGAGACTCCACCCCCCATGATTAATCCCTGTAGTATGTATCAATATACGCATGGCAGCTGACTACTCTAGCTTTGTTAGACATTGGACTTTAACCAGTTAAGTCGTTTTTATATATGTCTTTCGGATTTTATTTTTAATTTGAAAATAACTCCAAATTTTGCGAACCAATTTACTTAAAATTGACAACCAAGGTTTATTTACACCATTTCTGGCTAGATGTAAAGTATCATTACAGTTACTCTAATACTCTCAAATATATAGCGTATTCAAAAATATTTTTGTATGATCTGGTAGAAAAAAATTCCTTTATAGCTTATTTCGGAAATCGTTCGCGGTATTAACAAAATGTATATATGTCCCAAGTTTCGTTTAAATCAGTTGAGTATGTTTTTCCAATTGATGGAAGGCCGAAGTTGCAGTAAAATGAAAAGACTTGCTGGAGGCAGATAATCATGGTTGCGACGTCAGGACGGCATCACACTGATGATGATTCTTACCTCTGGAATCTTTAGTTGCACCTTATCCAAATCTTTGAGGGACACCCGTAGAGTTCCTAAAATATCTCATTGTTAAAAACTAATAATCATCAAATTTTTGGTTAAATTAATATCAGTAAAAGGGGGTTTGGAGAGATATTATTTTTATTATTAAAATTTCATGTCTATTTCATCTTTAAAAAGTAAGATATCTAATCTTTCAAAAAAATTAAAAAACATTATACTTTTAATTTTATTCACGTCAATTACTAAATTTCACACTATTTTTAACCTTCGAATAACAATAAGAAAATTGAATTTAATCTGTTTTTTTTATACAGAATAAAAATATTCCTTTAACTATAGAATAGTGCATTCGTCACCGATGTTCTTTTCACTTTTCTTTTTTGTGTTGTCTAATCTATGAATTGGCACAGACCATAAAGAAATAATAAAAAAAATACGCTTTAAGCTACTGATTGTTACTAAAACTGTCCATCAGGTTTAAATCGAGCATAAAACGATCAATCGACCATCAAAATAGACTTGCAATGTTATTTCACGTGATGAAGTTGGTTACTATTGGGGTTTCTCTAAGTCCATCTAAGTATTGTTTAGGATTTGCCATACACTGAACAATAGAACCTGTGCGAACCCTTATCTTCTTTTATATAGCATATTGTGTATGAGGGTGATAGTAATTCTTACCATCTGTTTGAATCTATGTATCTAAACCTTTAAGAAAAACATAACTCTAATAGGTACCAGAGATACAAAATTGAAAGATAATTATTGCATAATTTACATTATTGAACCAGTCTAGTGAAATATATTTTATTATGCCTGTTAAAGAGCTGTTTTATAGTAATTACTGAAAAACATCACAATATGCCCATAGAATATCACAAAAAATGTTTGAGAAGGGATAATCTTCTAAAATATTTGACGAATTTTATTATGTATTCCCCGACCACCCACGTAGTTAGGACCTTTCTTTGGAAACTATACAACATGCTTTATTTCTCCCCATTAAGCTGTAGATTCAATAAAAGTAGCAAATAAAGCTGAACCTATTTAACTTATAAGCTCGTCTAAAAAATATTTTGGCATATAAAACAAGTTTCTCACAGAATTGATTACTTTTAAGGGCAATATTTAAAATTTTGTTTGCAATTCTATGGATTAAGTGTTATATCATTTTAAGTTAAACCCTTATACCTGTTCATCTTTATAAATTATTATTTTGATTAAAATATTTTTGTTGCATAATAATGTTTTTTGCCTTTTAAACCAGTGTGATAAACACATGATTGCAAGTCATATAGCTACAACAACAAATTATTTCAAGCAAAAGCAAATAAATAATATTTACTGTATTTCAAAAGGCCCGGAGATTTATCCTATTTCAGAAACCGCTTGTCAAAAGAAATTAAAATTCGTCACATAGGGGTTATGGAGGATGCTCAATTTAATAATGGAATATGCAATGTTGTGAAATTTACAGTTTATCAGATAAAGTAGAGCACCAAGTTCTTTTTAATAATTTATCTTTCAAATAAGATCCAGATTGCATTTAAAAAAGAAAAGTTACCTATATTATGTACAGAGCGGTAAACTTGACAGCACTGCAGAAATCATCGTTAAATCGAGCATCCTTAACTACCCTCCTTTAGCAATTTATTTTCATCAAGCGATTTATGAAATACTAGACCAGACTTTTGAACAAAAATGCCCTGTTGTCATATTTTAAAATTAAAGTAAAATAGTGATAAGATATTTAAAGGTTTCACTGGCAGTAGAGTGCTTAATTCACCTCATTCAATAAAAATGTTCATACAACAGAAAACTATCTAGGAGGGCATTCCTAATCGTGAAAATATATTTTTAATATCATTCAAATTATAAGTAAAAATTAGTTATAGGAAAAGTTGCTACAACAATTAATGTAATATTTCATGTAGAAGTAGGTCACAGATCTATCATAAACATTGGCATTGAAATAATATTACATATTTATCTAAATAATAAACAAGTTGGAATTGCAGTATACAGTACAAGGAATGCTGACTGCTGAGGCTTGCAATTTATGGATTATGTAGACCAAGCAAGATTATAAGTAGTGTTGTTGATAAACATTAACGAAACTTTCGCTTTGAAAATATAAAGATCAATATCCAAACTTTTTAATTAAGATTCATTATGTATAGATTTCGGTTTTAAATTCATTCGGTTAAATTAGTTGTAAGAATTGATGAAGTTTATTTTATTTATTAAAGTTTATTACATCGTTACTATGTCCAAATTATCCTAGTTCTATAAGTTACTCCCTAATTAACCTCCGCTCCTTAACATGGTCCTTCGAAGCCAACAGTTGAAGAACATGGTCCTTCACGAAAAAATAATCAGTGCCATTGGAAATACAGTGCTCACTAAAAATCAATTATCCTTATCAAACATCATTTAACCCAAGTCTCCAAATACCTTTTTGTTTTAGGTAAAAGCAATCAAGGACACAAGCGTCCAAATTCAAAGCAATCAAGGACATAAGCGTCCAAATTCAAAGCAAACAAGGACACAAGCGTCCAGGAAAGTACCAAAATAAGGTCAGTTCCAAACAAAGCACCTATACAGGGTCAAATCAGGAGACAAGCATCCAGGAAAGTACCAAATGAAGGTCAGTTCCAAATAAAGCACCTATACAGGGTCAAATCAGGACATAAGCGTCCAAGAAAGTACCAAAATAAGGTCAGTTCCAAATAAAGCACATATACAGGGACAGATCGGGACAGAAGCGTCCCGGAAAGTACGTCAGTTAGAAATCAAGTTCCAAATCAAGCACCTATACAGGGTCAAATGAGGACACAAGCGTCCAGGAAAGAACCATTATAAGGTCAGTTCCAAATCAAGCACCTATACAGGGTCAAATTCAAAAGAATCAAGGACACAAGCGTCCACAAAAAGCACCAATACAGGGTTAAAGGCAAAATATAGGTCACAAGCGACCAATAAACCAAATCAAAAAAGAACTAGGCATCAGACAAGGTAACAAAAAACTACGAATATTCATTAAATCAAATAAAATTAAGGAATCAATGGAGGAACTAAAAATAACAGTCGCAAGACGTTCGAGACAACTAAAATTACGGGTAAAATATTTTATCAAAAAATTAGAAGAAGCAGAAATGATGAAAGATAACACTATACTTAGCAAGTATGGAGTCATGATAGAAGCATTAGATATGCAATGTAAAAAACTAGAAGACAACATAATGGATATAAATAGAATAACAGAATAAAAAATTCTAGATAAAGCTCATTTGACGCTAAGGTACGATAACGCCATGGTCAAGCTGAAAACAGCAATTAAGAAACAAACACACCACGATTCAGGGGTTAGGTTTCCATAATTCAAACTGCCAAAAATAAAAATACCAATCTTCACAGGCAAGTACAAGGAACGGACAGCATTCCAAGAGCTAGTCCAGAAGGCAATAGACTCAACAGTTGACGAATTCTACACTAAAACAGCGTCAAGAAGCAATTACGAAAAATTTAATTTAAAAGTTGAAGTTCCATTAGAAAACGAAATACCTGAGGTAGAAGAAGCCACAGATGAGCAAGAAAGATTTAATTTAATTTTACGTAAAGAGGTGCCAGAGATAGAAGAAGCCAAAGACGAGCAGGAAAGGTTTAATTTAAGAAATTATCCAGATAATCTTATATCTGGAGCCGAATCAGCGGCAGAGATTAAAACAAATGTAAGTGGACAAAACAATTTATCATTTTTTGAGACATCAATGACAAAAGTGAAGAAAGAGGTACAAGAGGTAAAACAAGTATTAGTACAAACAAAAAAAATCCAATAGAAACGAAGGTAGAAAAGGAAGAATTTTGTATGGAGAATATTCAATCTGGAACGGAATCAAAGCAACAAGCATTAATACAGACAGAACTCAACGAAATGATCAGATCAGGTGGGTTCCATTTAACTAAATTGTCCAGCAACAAATCACAGAGTATTGAAAAATTGCCGAAAGAAGTGCAGAAAGAAAAAGTGTTGCAGCTGCCAGCCAAGACAAATCGCTTGGTACCTACGGGACACCAAGGAAATATACAGTCAAATGGAAACTAGACTTAAAATATGCAGAAATGGTAACAATAAAGGAAATATTATCGCCAATAGCTAAGTTATTTGACCCATTAGGGCGGCTATCGCCGGTGGTAATCGAAGCCAAGCTGAAAATTCCCAAATTATGGATGAATCAACCAAGGTGGACGAAGTAGTACCCGCCATCAGGCAGAAAACAGTTATTCAGGTTAGTCCGATAATTAATGGAATAATACTACCAATGTGGAAAGAAACAGCAACAACATCAAAAGTAAGAACTCATGGTTTGACCGATGCTTTCCAAGAAGAAATAGCAAAACAGTTGATGAGTAAATTGAGAACAGCAAGAAGTACAACCACCCAGGTATTTACACACACTGGAGTGGAGTGCAGGTCAAATTCAGGTACGAGCTAAAATGGGTAGAGGCTACATATTATACAAGGGCCAACCGACAATAATGAGAGGCTCACCAAAAAAACAAACTCAGCAAGATTATTGGGATGCTGGGTATAAGGTACATGTTCGCCAATGGAAGGATAGGTTTAAATGAAAAGTCAAGAAGGAGAGAGTACACGCAGGGCACAGGGTAGTAACCAAACAATGGCCGCTGCGCAGTGAAGTCAAGTCAAGTTTAAAATATCGCCAATGAAAGCATAGGTTTAAATGGAAATTTAAGAAGAAGAGAGTACGCGCAGGGCACATGGTATCAACCAAACAATGGCTGCTGCGTAGTCAAATCAAGTCCAGTTTAAAAGACAAATACTCCAAAACGATTCAGGGTCGGCGAGGCTGGATTTTGTGGAGTTGGAAGAGCTCTGCAAGCAAAGCAGAAACAATTCTTCAAATCATCTGTTCAGTTACGTCACAAGGACAGAGATAACAGACAATGAACTCACAAGCAGCATCCCAATCTCCAAGAAGCTAGATGTGTGTTCCCCAACCATGGTAAGAAGCCTGGAAAGCAACCACAACTGCATATTGGAGATGATATACCAGGGGGAAGACAAAATCACGTGTCCAATCCATCACCAGAAAGTCAAGTCGACAATCTGGAAGCAACTTTACACTAGAACTTCATGGATGTTCATCAACCCTCGAGAATCTAGAATTGCAATCACATGTAAAGGCCAGATGAAAGAAACTATGGTGAAGCAGTATGGCAGAATATCCATCTCCCAAGACTGTATCCTCGTGAGAAAATGGGCATATATTATTAGATCATTTAAATTATTATTTTTTATTATCATCCTAGGATCGTATACACATTATTATTATTTTTATTATCATCCTAGGGTCGTATACACATTAATATTATTTCTATCCTCATCCTAAGGAGTATACATATCATTATTATTCCAATTAGCATATCTAGGGTTGTCTACATATTAATATTATTTTAATTATTATTATTATTTCAATTAGCATACCTAGGGTCGTATACATATTAATATTCTTTTAATTATTATAGTTAGTGCCAAACTTAGGTCAAGGTAAATTAAACATTAAGGTCAAAGCTATCCAGAGAGACGTCATTCCTTTCGACTCAGCAGTATGTTCATAGAACGGAAAACTATCTAAGAGGGCATTCCTAATCGTGAAAATATATTTTTAATATCATTCAAATTATAATTAATAATTAGTTATAGGAAAAGTCGCTACAACGATTAATATAATATTTCATGTAGAAGTAGGTCACAGATCTATCATAAACATTGGCATTGAAATAATATTACATATTTATCTAAATAATAAACAAGTTGGAATTGCAGTGTACAGTACAAGGAATGCTGACTGCTGAGGTTTGAAATTTATAGATTATGTAGACCAAGCAAGGTTATAAGTAGTGTTGTCGATAAACATTAACGAAACTTTTGCTTTGAAAATATACAAATCAATATCGAGACTTTTTAATTAAGATTCATTATGTAAAGATTTCGGTTTTAAATTCATTCGGTTAAATTAGTTGTAAGAATTGTTGAAGTTTATTTTATTTATTAAAGTTTATTACATTGTTACTATGTCCAAATTAGCCTCGTTCTACAAGTTACTCTCTAATTATCCTCCGCTCCTTAACAAAAAATAAGATGAGTATTGCATCTAAATACGCAAAGTTACGTATATTACTTGAGAAACGGTAACTATGCAATTCGTCATTTTTTCATTAATACTGTTTCTGCAATACGAGACCGTGTCCCGATTTCTGAAACACAGTGTATATTAAATAAAATGTTGTAACCGTTGTGATCTACAAATTCACGTTATATAGTTATGCTCTGTATTCACTCTTTATAAATCCGGCACAGAAAAAACGCACAAATGACATAAAAAATATATATTTATATTTAAAACTACACTTATTTCTTATCATATAAATTAATGAACCTAATAGGAAAAATGTGAGTAAAGCGCCCATCCTAAGGTTTGAAAGTTGATTACGAAACTATATAACATTCTACAACATATTTTCTGCGATTTGGAATTGTTAAACTGTCCTGCCGGAATTGTTTTCCATAAATAACTCGACCTCCTTGATATATAAATTATTTAGCAGTGCCATGATTGAAACGTCTAGGGGCTGTAGCTTATGGCTACATTGAGCGGGCAGACAAAGCACCGTGAAAACTTTATCGCTGAATTGATGAAATCTAAATTCCTTGTATAAGTCATATGTCCATCAAGTATCAATAGATGTGGATCTTCTGCGGATGGCTTAGCATGTCTGACAAAGTGCTCAAACCACTTGTGAAGATATGTAGCTGCATCCAGCCAGAAGGGTGACATGCAAACTCGGTTCCAGGTGGAGCTCCGTCCATCAATTCTTCTTTCATTCGAACTCTAGAAAAATTATCACAGGAGGAACGTATGATCCTCCAGCAGACATTCAAACCACGACAGTTGATAAAATTCCCCGCTCTGCTGACGTGATACTCCCTACTTGCTTCCGGCCTTTTTGAGCAAAGACCTTGGTTGATCTTGACTGTACTGTGATTAGCCCAGTCTCGTCGACATTGTAAACTCTGTGAGGATGATTATGATGTCTAGTGAGGTATTCGTTCAAAAGAGAAAAAATTTACCGACATTGCGTCTGTTAAAAGCTCTGGCTCTAGCAGCACTCGTAGCTTTAGGTTCGCGTTGACTTATTTCGGTCTTGGAAGTCTTTTAGCCAATCTTCCCCAGCTAGCATTTTCTCTCTATCGAAATTATGTTTTAAGCCATTTTTTCCGCAAGATGAAAAGCTAAGGACTTCATATCTTTCTTGAAAAGTGGATAGAATCAGGTCTCCATTTTCTTAATATGTTCAACTATTTCCTGCTCTTGCTTTTGGTCGAAGACTGGACGAAGCGACCTCAAAATCTTCTTGCTACCTTCTGCAAAAAAATCTTTGCCCAACACACGCCGTTTTAGTGTGTTTCTAGGTACATTGTATATTTTGCTGGCCGTCTGTAGCTGAACGCTGTCTTCTCGAACAGCATTTATAGCATTGCGTCAGTGTCCCATGACAGTTGCGATGATGTTCTTTTGTACTGTCCAGGCATGTTGAAAGAAAATTTGTTAAATTGAATAGAAAGTCTATGGATGGGGGTAAAGTGACCACAGTGGCCAGTTTATCCCAAAATTAGAGTTTGAAAAAATAACATGATGTCTAAACTACTGTCGCGGTATTCAGGAAACAAACTACATGCATACATACCTGACACTATATGCACTAATTGCAGAAAAGCTTTTTAATTGATATGTAATCACACCGTTTTTTATGTAGCAGCAATCAACTCAACACCATAGATCGCACATGTCAGAAATTACAATAATCTTTTTATCCGTTGACAGTTATACACAATAGTAAAAAAGTCTGAACGCAGCAAGTCCGTTATGGTAGCGATTTTTTTTTAATGTTTTTAATAGCAAATGTCTTTCTTTGATGAAAGCAGGCATCAAACTTGGTTGCCTATATAGTAGAAACATTGTACCATATTTCATCTAAATAACTTTCTTGTTTGAAAATATATGAACATTTTTCAAAAGTCTGGATGCATCAAGTGTGTTATGGAAGTGAATTTTCATTTAAATGTTTTTAATAGCAAATGGGAGCAGGCATCAATCTGATTACCGGTATAGCCTATGTAGTAGAAACAATGTACTATATTTTATAAAAATTGCCTATGGTTTGAAAATATACATAAAATTTTCCGAAAATAAACTTAAATGTTGGTTTCCTAACCAACAAAGCTTACGTTAATAGCAAATTGGGTTTTTGAAATTTGAAGTATTTAATGAAAATTCGGTAAATTTGCAGATTAGCTCCCAAACGCTTTCCAAAAAATTGTTTTCAGAAACATTACTAGGACCCCCCTCTCTGAATGCACAAACCACAACAAAAATTTCTTGTTCACACCCCCCAAGGAATCTACGGGATTGGGAATGAATAGGGGTGCTGGGCGGGGTAAGTAGTAAAAAGTAAATATGAGCAGAAAATGCGAAGAAAACTGCTTGAAAGCTGTCTATTTGAAGCCATATCCCCATTAAAATCTGCCTACCCCGCACAGCACCCCTATTCGCCCCAGGTCACGTAACTTCCTTTTGGGGAGTATGAACAAGAAGTTTTTCTTGTGGTTTATGCAACGAGGGTGGTTGTATGCACACGAGGGGGGAAGGAAATGCCTACGACGAAGCAGACCCCGCCCCCGTTCGGCTTGCGGCAGGGGTGGGGGTGGCTGCTTTGCCGTGGGGATTGTCCTTCCCCCCTCGCGTGCATACAACCACCCTCGTTACATAAACCACAAGAAAAATACAGCTTTCAAGCCCGCTTTATTCGCATTTTTTGCTCATATTTCCTTTCTACTACCTACTCCCCCAGCACCCCTACTCACTCCTATCTGACCTGACTTTTAAATTTTGGAAACATTTATTCGAACGAGAGCGAACAAGGTCCCCTAGACACAGATTCGAGGTGTTTCAGTTTGTATATATATATATATATATATATATATATATATATATATATATATATATATATATATATATATATATATATATATATATATATATATATATATATATATATTGTATATATACGGTAATACGTTAATATTCCGGGAGCTACAGAACCAAAATACTAATTTATAATTTCTAAAATATCTCCCCAACGGTGACTTATACCATTTTCAATAAGTATATATTTTTTCTTCAAAAAGTCCAATATTTCCTAATTTATTACTAAAAGATATATACGAGAGCTGAGAAAAAAGTTAATGCATGTTTAATGCATAACGTTGCCTGTAGAGATACCCCATACTCCGTACGTGACAGCCATAAATGATTACTATATTATTTTTCCAAACCTGAAAAAATGTCTCGCTATACAATTTGAAACATGTCTGACTAAAACTTTAGAAATTATTAAAGAAAAACTATTTCTTATTTGTTATTTGACATCCTGTATATTTTTTATCATGCGACTTTGTTTATAAGTATGTTAGGTTAAATCAATTTATTTTTACCAAAGGAATTCTCGGTATTATTTATGCCCCTTCATTTAAATACACCCTGTATAATTTTCGTAAAGAACTGCGTAGATTATTTCTATGAAGACTCACCACCATAAAGCACTAACTGCGTCCAGACTTCTTTAAACATAATTTTTTAATGTTCCCGATAAATATACTGAAATCTTACAAAACATAAAGAGGAGTAAACTTTGGACACTCGCCGACAAATCAAATATGTTAGCCTGCGACTAATTTGTAACTTATTATAATAGTATCAATCATTCTGGAGACTAGCCATGGAAACTGTTTGAGAGTTAATAAATTGTTTTAGTAGAAAAGACATGGTTGAGTAGCGAGTGTGAGGCACACCTGTATGAAGTGGTTGGTACCTCAATGGCAAACGAAAACTAACGAGCTAATTTTGTAGCATCTGACGACTCATGTTTGCACAGTAAACACTTTTCGAGCCAGTTTAAACAAACTAAATACTAACTTAAACAATTGCCAATATATAAACGTCACATAACATGACCTTGTCTGGGTTAAGATAGGTCAGGTACAAAAAACAATCAAACTGTTGAAAATTATATTATGATGATAATAGTAGGATTGCGGCTGCCACGAGAGCTTCTTTTATCGAATTTATTTATAAAACTGAGTTTTTTCTTCTTCTTTTTTTTAAGTAAGATATGCAAACATTGGAACTACAAGGAAAACAAAGTTCTGGGATTCTGTTGAAAATAGTTTTTACAACAACATGAAAACATATTTTACGCAAATTAGTATCATCAAATATTCGTTGAAAAATTTGGTGTTTGACGAAATCATGATTTGGAGACTTCCGAGAAATGTGTTCAAGTGAGCGCAAACTAGGAATTCTGGGTTTTCTTTGAGAATAGTTTTGTACATTTATAAATAACAAAGTCATTATAAACAATTTTTTACGCATGTTGCTCATAAAATAACATGAATTACGTGTCAAAATTCTCTAAAGTCTATAAACTAAAAGAAAGAAAGGTATAATTATTTAAGGAAAAAAATTGGGTCGCACTTGAGGTCAGATCAGGAAAAAACTAACAAAAAAATCACAAACTCTAATGGCTTTTCTTCTATAAACGTCAAAGTGACGATTTGAAACGTCAAAGTGACGACTTCAAACGTCAAAATTTATGACTTTTAAACAAATATTCGAAAAGGAATGCGGGTTATGGATAAAAGGTCTTTCAACGAATGTGTTTAACAAGGTTTTATATTTTTGCTGTAACAGCTACTGCCAATCATTTGATTAAAAATTTACAAAAAATTCATTTGAGATATACATTTTTTGTAATGTTTTACAAACAGCTTAAATTATACAGGCTGTTCTTTGTAAAAGGTTGCACTAGACTTTTCCCGAAAACTGCTGAGAATTTCCCAAAAGCCTAAAACAGGTCGATTTTGCCTGGGGGGTGGAGACACTTTTTTAAGCCTTAACAGAATTTGTAGCATTCTACATATCAAGCAGCACCTTTTTGGAAAACTTTTTTGATTCTCTATTTAAGCCTGAAATTTTAAAGTCTACTATTTAGTTTTTACATATTTTTTTGCAAAACTTAACCTGAAACTTTAAAATTTACTGATTGGTTTTTATATACTTGCTTTGAAAGCTTAGGCTGAAATAGTTAAAGTAACCAATTTAATTTTCTAGATATTTGCTTTAAAAACTTCAAAACAAAACGTCTAAAATATTACTACCATTTTCATGTTTTAGGCTGCAATTAGAACTGGATAGTTTTAAACCAAAACTACAGCTGTTTTCTTGAATTTTCGCATAAATAATTCTATGAGAGGATCGTGACTTGAATTTAGAAAAAAATTCTAACTATTTTGGACTATATACCAAAATTTAGATCTCTAAATTTGAAGAAGAAAAAAAAAACGGAACAATCATTTAAAGAAAAACATTTTTGGTGCTACTAAAATCAAAATATTTGTGTGTTAAACAAAATATATTAAATATTAGAGAGGACTAATATTTTTCTTGTCACAAATATAATTTTTGTAAAAAAAAAACGCGTAGGCCATTTCCACGAAAATTCACCACCATCGCGCACCTGCTGGGTCCAGACTTTTTGATGGCACATACCCAACTATAGTAATTCAGTTTTGTAGAGTTTAATTCATATTTTCTTAACCTCTTGAAAATAGCTTCGAAATAGGATACAAAACGTCGAGTTTTAACAAATAATGAACTGGGTTTTATCCGAGAATGGAGAATTTCTTTCGAACACACACACGCAACACAAACATATATATATATATATATATATATATATATATATATATATATATATATATATATATATATATATATATATATATATATATATATATATATATATATATGGTGTGTGTGTGTGTGTGTGCAAGCGATAACTCAAAAAATAGTTAACTGATATGAATTAAACTTTGTACATATCTTCATATATATATATATATATATATATATATATATATATATATATATATATATATATATATATATATATATATATATATATATATATATATATTGAATACGCTTTATTTTTTAAAGTATTAGAGCAACTACTGGAATAACACTTTACATGTAGCTAGAAGTGTTGGAAATAAACCTATATTTTGAATTTTAAATAATTTGGCTAACTACAGTTGTAGTTTTTTCTAAATTCAAAATAAAATCTGAAAGACATTAACTGAAACGACTTAATGGTTGTGTCCAATGTATGACAAAGACAAAGTAGTTAGGTGCCATGCGTATCTTGATACGGTATTTGTTTCACATTCTTTGCCTAAACATTGCCAATTTTGACGTTTAGAATTGCGAGTTTGACGTTTTGAGGAAAACTCCAAAATTTGTTGCTTTAACTGCCCATAACTTCTTTGTCTTTAAAGCTAGGGACCTAAATTTTGGTACAGAGTTCACTGTATATAATACAAATTTGGTTGCCCTTACTTTGTTATTTCGGAGATATGAATTTTTTATAAAGAAAACACAAAATTTTCCGCGAAAACCTGGTCCCATTTTCCTGGATAACGAACTTATCCAAGCCACTTGCAAAAGGAAGGCACTCTGCAAATTTTATCAAGATCGGTCATCTATTTTTTCAGTTATCGGTCGGATATATATATATATATATATATATATATATATATATATATATATATATATATATATATATATATATATATATATATATATATATATATAAACACAGATCTCCTCATAAGCGAATTTAAAAAAAATCTCTAATACAAATAACACGGGTAAAACATACTATCTGAACTATCAACTAAGAAATCTCGGCCACTAAAACCTCGAAACATGTTGTCAACACCATGCCGTTACGCAAAAGTACATTTAATCTATATAAGTTGCATCCAGCCCACACTCACACATGAGATTCAATACATTTTTAAGATACACCATGTTCGTAGCTAATGAACGTCCTCAATTCAAGTTTCAGCCTGACAATGTAGCATATAGTGGAACGATCTAAGGTACAAGGAGAACAATAAAAAAAAATCACGGAACTATCGTTTTTATAAAGAAAATATAACGTTTTTGCTAAACCATGGTTTAAAAAGCTTCATATTATTAAAAAAATATGGGAAGATACAAAAGAATAAACTAAATATTGTAACCAAAATAAGCTCACGTCTCCATAAAAATGATTTGAAACAATTTGTTAATTCTGCAATCAGCTGTTTACTTAATTTATCCTTAGTATATAATACCGCGTAAACAAACACTTTTAGCTGGAGCCCGTAAAGAGGGGGTGGGGTGGGGTTAGAGTATTCGCCTGACAGACATTCTCTTATTGTCAATAAAAAAGAAAAGGATTTGTTTTTGGAAAACTTTTTTTGTTGTTGGAAAAACTGGTTTGATTAGATTCACTAAAACGAAATTATCTAGGCGATTAATAGGGAAAAATACCGGTGACGTTTATAATTTTGCAGATAATTTCTTTTTCTAAATATGGATTGTTTTCTTTTGGAAAGGTATTGTAACTTTAATGAAATTTATATTACAGGTTTCTGTTAAGCAGACATAGGCATTTGTCTAAAAAGGAGCTAAAACATAAAATTAAAATATTTTTTTGATAATAGAGAGATATCGATGGTAATACTTTCGAAAAATTTTTCAAATAAGCCTGTATTAGAACTTTTAGAACCCACCTTTAAGGTCTTAAATTTAAAGTATTAATTTTAGTAATATGCCGTACTAACAGTGTACAATTCTTAAGAAAATTCACTAATAGAGAGCTATAGATGGTGAGATTTTTGGAAAATCTCTTCAAATGAGCGCGAATATGGCCCTCAGAATCAAAATCCAAGGTCAGTTAAAAAGTATATATATATATATATATATATATATATATATATATATATATATATATATATATATATATATATATATATATATATATATATATATATGTGTGTGTGTGTGTGTGTGTAGGTGTGTGTGTGTTTCCAACCGATAATTAAAAAAATACTTTACCAATCGAAACCAGATTTTGCAATTCCCTTCATTTTGTTGATAGTTCGGATGAGTTTGTTAGACAGTTTTGACACTCAAATGCTTTTGGAAGAAAATAAAAAAACTGTTTGAAAACGCAATATCCTTTAAATTACTAGAAATATTAAATTAAAACTTGCCAAGCACGTACACATTGTATCGGTGGTCCTACCTACCAAATTTGAAGTCAATTGGTTTAGCAGATTACTTATAGAAAAAAAATGCAAAAAACTGATTGAAAACGCAATATCTTTTTAATTACTAGAAATATTAAACTGAAACATTACAAGCGTACATATTGTACAAGTGGTCCTACCTACCCTATTTGAACTCAATGGGTTCAGTAGATCTTGAGTTATAATTAAATAAAAAATCAATAATCTACTATATGACCTGTAATTCTCTCTAAATGGATGCCTATAATGTTATACAAGGTCAGACAGATAAATCAGGGTTCCGCTGCCATTGCAAACAAAATCTCCAAATTAAGTTTTCAACGGACAGGCTACGAAAATATGTCACAATAAACAATCCGCGGGGTTGCCATTTACGACAACTTTTATCTAAATCTGTAGATATCAGAAAAATGTAAATAAATAGAAATTTTAATGAAAGCGATTCAATTTGTCTAAAAGCAATCGAGAACTACGTTTTATTATATTACATTATTTATATTATACATATAAATATTAAGCTTCCTATTTTCACGGTATTTAAAAGCCATCTGAGAAACCACTATTTGTCATCTGTTAGCTGACAGGAGTCATGAGAGAAACGTGTAGGTTCTGCGCATAACCTCGAATTCGACTCCGCTAATACTAAGAATATAAAACAAGTACCTATACAAATGGTAGGTAAATAATAACCCAACTTTTAGTTTTAACATAACTTTAACAAATGCCTTCGGGCGTCGACTGTGACTGTAGTATGTTATGATTCTAACATCCGATCAAACAAATAAGAAAGTGGTTGTGTACATCAGATTCGGGTTCTTAATGTAGGTACTGAAACAAAATTATTTCAAGAAGAAATATACCTACCGCAAACTAATATAAATATAATACCTAGGGTACCTAGGAACTTATGGTTTCTTTACTCTTGACTTTTAGTCTTTATGGAACATTTGAAGTAAATGCAACTACATAATATCATACAGCAGTTTAAGTTACATATATAATCAAATGTACAGTGTAAATTATTAAAATTATAATTTCAAATTTTTTTACTGTTTATATATATTTCGTTTTCAAAAATTATGGATACAGTAATAGTAAATAAGTGTTGAAAAGAGGTGCAGTAAGTCCGTTATTGTAGCGAATTTTTTTTAAATTTTTCAATTAGAGATAACTCAATTTTCCATTAAACTAGGATCTCAAGTTTTGATACACAGTAAAACCCATATAAAGGCAGCGCGGGTAGTATATTTGAAAAATAACTACGAATTTCTTTTTAAAAACCTTTTTTGTTTGCAGAAACTGGTTCGATTGAGTTGACTAAAATGGATCATCCAAACGATTAATAAGGAAAAATACCTGCCACGTTGATAATTTAGCAGGTACATTCCTTTTGGAAATAAAAATTAAATTTTCGGTAAATTTGCAGTTTAGCACATGGGCGACTTTTAGAAAAAAAATCTGAAACATGGTTAGAACCCTTACTTGATGCACATACACAAGAAAGTGTGTATACAGCAACAGTTAATAAGCGATTAAGAGGGTCTGGGTGCAGCAAGTGCGTTGTGGTAGAGAATTTTCGTAAAAGATTTCAAATCCGATAACTCAATTTCCCATTAATCTATACTCTTCTATCTTGAGCCATAGTAAAACCTATGTCAAATGCCTTTTTGGTTGTTTTGTTTGCAAAAACTAGTGACTAAAACAAAACCATCCAAGCAATTAATAAGGAAAAATACCTGCCATATTGATAATTTGGCACGTACGTTCTGTTTGTAAATAATTAATTTTTTTCTGGAAAACTTTTGTAACTTTAATGAAATTTGTAACACAATTTTTTTAAAGCGACTTACAGTATTTACACATATGTACCAAATTTTAATTTTCTAGCTTCATAGAAAATAGAAATTTATTCAGGTAATCGCTTACTAGGACCTAAAACCAATCTCCAAGATCCATTTAAATTTAAAGAATTAGTTTTAATAATATACCTTACTCATAGTATACATTTTTAATAAAAATTCACTACTATAATGCACTTGCTGCGTCCCGAACTTTTTATCTCCCAGAAGGACGACAAACAAATATATGAAATGCCATGTTTATTTTAATTTATTTACATGTATTAATTTTATAATGTTTTTTTTTTAAGAAACAGTTTTTAAATTTCTATAATTATAAAATAGGAAAACATTTCATTCATGCAGCTAAAAGCTCATCAACTTGTAAGCAACTCGGAAGGAATGACTTCAGCTCATTAGTTAGATGGACGTGTTTCTAAACTCATCTATAACAGTGACTGACAGAATAGAACTGAATGATTTGTACAGTGATATTTTTAAACGTGTTGAGAAGCATGCAATGGGAATACGCTTCGAAAATTTGAGTCAGTGGTGGCAAAGACAGAAGTGGCCTATAAAGTTAAATATTTTATGATTATTTGTAAAAATAGTAGAGAAAATATTTTGAAACAATTCACCAATGTTTATATCTCTATAGCAAAGATCCACTTTTTATTCAATGTACGAGTAAGTTCACTAAGTGAAGATTGGAACCTGTGATGAGCACTGATAAGTACACTTGGAGAACCCAAATTACCACAACACATTTTAAAAGACCTGACGATCGTTTCATTCGAGTAAGTTGTCTAATGTGTTGTTTTTTATGCGTACTCCAATCAAGACAGTCTGGCGTGGTTTTATTCAAAAAAAGGTTAAATTTCTGCAAATACTTTCCTCTCTGAAATATTATAAAAATTACCACTACAAGGATATTCTAAAATTTTTAAATTATAATCTTTTATTCTCCCAAAAAGTGTGCAACGAACATAAAATAAAATAAAACTATTGTCACTGACTAATAATTAAAATATTCAAATTTAAACCATAACTTGTCTGCATAAGTTCAAACGACATATTTTTCTAATTTTAAATTTATACAGTGAGCAAATGCTTCCATTTATAAGAAAATCGCTATTAAGGGCAAACTTTTGAACTCAAACTCGAAAAATTATTATGTCTTTGAAGCTCGTGAATTCATTTTGACTATTCGTTATAAAAAAAAAACTCGGGACGCAGCAAGTGCGTTATGGCAGTGAATTTTCTTAAATATGTTTTTATTGCAAATATGTCTGTTTTCTTTGTATTTAAAAAAGCAGGCATCAATTTTGGTTACCAGTATAACCTATATAGTAAAAATAATATGCCATGTTTCATAAAAATAACTTTATTGTGTAAAAATGTACAAAAATTTCCAAAAGTAAACTTAAAGTGTTCCTGCAAAAACTCGTTTCTTGGTCAACCTTATAGGTTAATAGCAAATTGGGCTATTCAAATATGAAGCATTTGATCAAAATTCGCTACCATAACGCACTTGCTGCATCCAGAATTTCTTTTCCTACAAACATGCATTATATTTCGATGGAAAATGCAAAAGTGCAATAACGTAAGGCGTGTTTGATTAAAAAAATAAGAAAATTTGTATCACCAATGACTTACGGGCCAGCTAAGTGATTGTAGAAATATTTTTTTAAGATGTAGCTCAAGACACCCTATAATAAATATATTTAAAAAAAATTCATATCTTGTATAATAACGGATATATTGAGCTTTATTGATTTTTTACGAAAATTCGACAAAAATTATATACCATTAAACGATAAACTCTATAGCTAAGGGTACTGCCAAGCATCAGAGAAAGGGTCTATTTTAAATGAATTTTCTGGAAATATTTTAGTAAAATGAAGGACAATGACGGCTGAAACTAAGACTTCAGGGTTTGTAAAACATCCTTCTTGAGACATTTTCTTTCCATAGCCCGTACTAGATTCAAGTTCTTTGCCTAAATGTTGCCAATTTTTGACGTTTTAAATCGCAACTTTGACATTTTGAGGAAAATCGCAATAATTTTTTATTTAAATGCCTATAACTTTTTTGTCTTTTGATCTACAAAGCTAAATTTTGGTAGGTAGCTTACGTATAATGATATAAACCCGCGTGTCAAATTTGGTTGCCCTTACTTTGTTAATTTTTGAGATATAATTTTTTTATAATTTTTTTCGAAAGAAAACTCAAAATTTTCCGGGAAAACCTTGACCGATTTTCCTGGCTAACGAACTTATTCAAGCCATTTGTAAAAGGAAGGTACTCACCAAATTTAATCAAAATCGGCCCATAATTTTTGAGTTATCGGTGTGATACATATACATATATATATATATATATATATATATATATATATATATATATATATATATATATATATATATATATATATATATATATATATATATATATATATATATATATTTCTTCAAATGAGCACGAATTAGGCCCCCCAGAACACATATCCGGGGTCAGTTTCAATTTTTATATGTTTATATATATATATATATATATATATATATATATATATATATATATATATATATATATATATATATATATATATATATATATATATATATATATATAAACATATAAAAATTGAAACTGACCCCGGATATGTGTTCTGGGGGGCCTAATTAGTGCTCATTTGAAGAAATTTTTTCAAAATTCAAAAGTCGGGATCTCCTCATTAGTGAATTTTTTTTAAGAAAATTCACTAAAAAGACGTGACAATTTCCAACGACATCGGCGTTACGATTTATGATCTCTTGGTTTCATTTTGACTAATTTCTAATGATTCTGTGGGCATGTGTGTTGGTGTGTGAGTCTACGTGTGTGTTTGTATGTGCCTGAGGGCGTGTTTGCGCATGTGCTGTCCGCCAGTCTGTGGTGTAGCACCAAAACGCGTTAACGGATGGAGACTAAATTCGGTATATTAATTTGTTTCTTCATTTGCAGGTGCCGTGGTGGAAATGTTGCTTTTTTATGGGACGCATATGTACGACACCTAGGTTTAGTTGTAGATTTTTGGCAGAGAATATGGTGTCTGACCAAGGTGGTGTTTATGACTGGCAACGAAAACTGAAAATACGCAAAGTCTTTTACAGCAGTCAGTTTTTTCTTTTGTGCTAAAGACTTTAAAAGCCTACTTCTATATATAGTCTCTTCTGGACCTCCCACCACTTCACATTATGATTAGGCGATAGGCAGGAATAGAATTCTACAGAATAAAACGGACTCTCCCAAGTTATATGTGGAAATACAAGTTTCGCGCGTCAGGTGTAGGTAAACCAATATTTGATATTCATACGAATTACACATCGCGCCTAATAAGTGTGGAAATCGACTTCGAGATTGTTATAATAGATAAAAAAGGGCAGCAGATAACAAAAAAAACTTTATAAAGACTATTTAATTGTGGTGGCTGGATAAGCCACGTTTGGTAGGCTATAAAAGACGAACGCTGCTATTGCACATGGTCATTGCGTTGATGTAACGAGCAGTCATTTTAAATACCTATTGAAACATTTACCATTTTAATGTAATTGTTTTTGTCTACAAATATTTTAATGTAATAATAGATCTTACAAATAATGGAACTTCTTAATAATTTAACAAACAAACAGTTTTTATTTTATCCATGGCTAACGCGATCCACTAGAAAAAAGTTAAGTGAGTCTATTTTTAAAAACAAATAAATATATCTTAAAATCATTGATTTCAGGCATTGGGAATATCTTGCAAAAGTTTACCTTAACGACACTGTTTCGAAAAAATGAAATAAAAATAATGGGTGTACATAACAACTCGAGAACATAAAAATGTTGTGGTGGTCTGGGAGTATTATTGTTGATAGAGGTACAAAACAAAAATTTAGGAATTCTAGAATTTTTCATCCTCTGACGACGCAAACTTTGTTAGTGAAACGATCGTCAGGACTTTAACAGGTGTCTTGTGGTGATTTGAGTCCTTCAGGTGTACTTATCAGTCCTCATCACAGGTTCAAATCTTCACTCAGTACATTATTTTGTTCGTTTTCACGGAGTAAAGAGAAATTTTGTTAAAATTTTTAGAAACTGTCAAAATCTGTGATCTCAAATATATATTAGTTTAATAAACAGCCCAAGAAAAAACCTCAAAAACATAAATGGGGGCATGAAATAACTGAATACAATACAGAATAGAAATTAAATACAAAACTAAAAATAAAGAAATTTGTGATAAAATTAGATTTGACAGATGCTAACCACCATATAGTCGCAATACATGCAAATCTAAACTCAGCCATAACAAAACCCAGACAATGAATGTGAAACACAAAGCCTAGATGCTACGGGTCATCGTCATATAATAGATTTCAAAGAAAGATTTTATTGGTTCAAAAGATAACCATTTAAACTTACTTAATCATTTTCACATATTTTTGGATGATAGTAGTATACTTAACTTATTGTATTATAGTCATACTGCATAATTTTGACCAATAAAGCAATAATACAATGTATAATAATAAGAATAATTCAAGGCATTTTCATACATTTCCTCTTTGGTGAAAATAAATATGTAATGTAATAATAATCATAATAAGAATAGTCGTGGAAATACCTTTTATTGAGAATAATAAGCATAAAAAGATGACTGCTGTAAACGCCCTCGAAAAAGAAGGTAAAGGTAGACATTTCTATAGAAGAAGTGTAGTTGCAATTGTAATGCAATAGGTATGTATCATAGGTCATAAGAAGACATGTTTTGGTGGTAGATAAGATTAAAAGAGACAAAATGGAGAAAATATATAATTTTGCTGAAATGATAACGACAAGGACAATGATGGTCATATAAACAAAATTTATAATATGTAAAAACAATTTTTAAATTAAAAATATGCAGAATGGAGCTTAAAGACTTATGAATAACTATGTGTACAAATAATATGACATTTTATAATATTAGAAATAATGATGAAACTAGTTTAAGAATAATGAACTAAAATTGGATCCTTCAGTTCATGCAGTTTACAAAGACTGAACTTAGGTGTAGCAACATGATGTAAGTTACAAAAGACTTATAAGATAAGATTTGTGCAGCAATAGTTATTTATGTTAGGGGAGATAATGTAGTTTGTTAGAACAAGTAATTAAAATTGGCCTCTGTCAGACAAATACGTGGTTTTGGTAAACTGTAGTCGCTATAAGTGAAAGCTTTACTCCTAAGGCATATAGAAAGATAAGTACAATTTGAAAAACCCAATTCATCACAATACAGTTTTTAGACCTGACGACCGTTTCATCCATTTGATGACGCTGACTTGGTTAGCGAAACGATCGTCAGGTTTAAAAACTGTATTGTGATGAATTGTGTCCTCCAAATTGTACTTATCAGTGCTCATCACAGGTTACAATATTCACTCATTCATACAGAAAGACTTTAAATAATGCAGTCAACAATTATATATGGTCAAAATAGAGCCATGGTGAAATGGGAGGCGAAAATTTTAAATAGGCTGGAAAATGCAGTATGACAGTACAGAAAATATTTCCATTTATTAGGGTTCAGGGAGGCAGAATTTTCAAATTTATATGTAAGGTCAGTGCATTTTTGAGGATCTGGGAGTTTAATTTTACGTCTTAAAATAAGTGTATGTCGGGGATCCTAATTTGCGGTTATAATTGACATGTGATCCTAAAAGCAAATAAGATTACATATCTAGATGAAGGCTGGTGTAGTACCAAGTTAAAATTTTAATAGATCCAGTGGTTTTCAATTATTTTTGTTGCCAAATCAAAATAAATCATCGATGGTATGCAGTATCAAGTGAAATTACAATAAAAAGCCTGGACGCAGCAAGTGCGTTATGGTAGTGAATTTTCATCGAAATGATCTGGCACAAAATATTTTATTATAACTTTTTTTTCTTATAACATAGATATCTAAATTTTGGTGTATAGTTTACTTTTTATATCGTAAACCTACCTACCAAATTTAGTTATCATAGATTTTTTATTTTTAAGATAAAAATTTTTTTCAAATGAAAACTCAAAATTTTTCCAGAAAACCTCGTCCGATTTTTCTGACTAACGAACTTATTAAAGCCATTTACAAAAGGAAGGTACATGCCAAATTATATCAAAATCTGCCTATTAGTCTTTGAGATAAAAATTTTTTTCGAATGAAAACTCAAAATTTTCCCGGAAAACCTCGTCCGATTTTCCTTACTAACAAACTTGTAAAAGCCATTTACAAAAGGAAGGTACATGCCAAATTTTATTAAAATCGGCTTATTACTTTTTGAGATAAGAATTTTTTTCGAATGAAAACTCAAAATTTTTCCGGAAAACCTCATCCAATTTTCCTGAATAACGAACTTGTCAAAGCTATTTACAAAAGGAAGGTACATGCCAAATTATATCAAAATCTGCCCATTATTCTTTGAGATAAAAATTTTTTTCGAATGATAACTCAAAATTTTCCCGGAAAACCTCGTCCGATTTTTCTGACTAACAAGGTTGTCAAAGCCATTTACAAAAGGAAGGTACATGCCAAATTTTATTAAAATCGGCTTATTACTTTTTGAGATAAGAATTTTTTTCGAATGAAAACTCAAAATTTTCCTGGAAAACCTCATCCGATTTTCCTGACTAACGAACTTATCTAAGCCATTTACAAAAGAAAGGTACATACCAAATTTTATTAAAATCGGCTTATTACTTTTTGAGATAGGAATTTTTTTCGAATGAAAACTCAAAATTTTCCCGGAAAACCTCATCCGATTTTCCTGACTAACGAACCTTTCCAAGCCATTTACAAAATAAAGGTACGTGCCAAATTTTATTAAAATCGGCTTATTACTTTTTGAGATAAGAATTTTTTTCGAATGAAAACTCAAAATTTTCCCGGAAAACCTTATCCGATTTTCCTGACTAACGAACTTATCCAAGCCATTTACAAAAGAAAGGTACATGCCAAATTTTATCAAAATCGGCCTATTATTTTTTGAGTTATTGGTGTGATACATATATATATATATATATATATATATATATATATATATATATATATATATATATATATATATATATATATATATATATATATATAAACATATAAAAATTGAAACTGATCCCGGATATGAGTTCTAGGGGTCCTAGATCGCGCTCATTTGCAAAAATTTTTTCAAAATTCAAAAGTCGGGATCTCCCCATTAGTGAATTTTTTCTACGAAAATTCACTAATAAACCTGAAAATAAGATAATACCCACAGATCAACAGACAACTAAAGAAATAGATAAAGTTTTACCTGTGAACTCCAACTCCAGAACTAATAATAAGCAACTAACAAGGTACTAACTTATATATATATATATATATATATATATATATATATATATATATATATATATATATATATATATATATATATATATATATATATATAGGGTGCCGCATTGAAAACGAAACAGACCGATTTGCGTCCAGAGAATTTTTTTTAAGAAACGCTGAAACACGGCAATTTTAATATTGAGGGGGACATGTTTTGACTTTAAACTCAACTTTGTGACATCAACCCCTTACGGGTGGTAATAACAACCCTTATATTTTAAATAGGGAACATGGGTCGAGTGTAACATCATTTGAGAGCTATTTATTTTCTGAATTCAGCACACAAATTTTTTTGGAAGTTTTATCAACTCGTTTAAAAATAATTCACAGTTTAAGAGGCAAAAACGCGTTTCACTCATTCCGATAAGAAATGTGCTGATAGTCATTGTTTTGTTGGTTTGTAAACAAAAAATTGAGTATCAGAACATTTCTTATCGGAATGAGAGAAATTCAGTTTATTATTTCAGTTTAACGGTCGGTTTGATACTTGATAGTACTACCGAAAATTAATTTCACAATGGTGTCTCTTTTTTTCAAAAACGATGACTGTGCCAACCGTACCGCAAGTTTGGTCAATGAACGACATCCGAACAGACATGTTAACAGAAAATACATTTTGGAGTTAGTTGCAAAGTTTCGATAAAGTGGTTCAGTAGCCAACAAAAAACGGGATCCTGAACGTGAATTTCCGGTTAAAAATGAGACTAATGAGATTGAAGTTTTAGGACAAATTGCTGCAAACCCAGCTTTGAGCACGAGAAAATTGGTCACTGTTTCAAACATCAAAAGAAGAACTATTCAGCGAATATTGAAGCATCATAAATTTCACCCGTATAAAATTCATCTTGTACAACAACTGAATGAAAATGATTTTGATCGGCGGCTGGAGTTTTGTGAAGTTATGACTGCACGAATAGCTGATAACGGGAACTTTCTGTTCAATATATGTTTTTCAGACGAGTGCACGTTGTAATTAAACTCTACAGTCAATCGTCATAATTGTCGTTATTGGGCAGATAATAATCCAAGAAATTTTCACGAAGTCCACACTCAAACTCCACAGAAATTGAATATCTGGACAGAGTTTCTTTAAAAAACTTTTCTCTCGACGCAAATCGGTCTGTTTCGTTTTTAATGCGCCACCCTGTATTATGTGTGCATGTACACATAATAAAAGCACGCAATATTTAAAAATATTAAAAAAATATGATCGATCTATAAGTAATGAATGTAGAATCAGCTCGATAAACCAAAGTAATTTACTTTTTTATAGTTTATTTATTCATATATATATATATATATATATATATATATATATATATATATATATATATATATATATATATATATATATATATATATATTATATATATATATATATATATATATATATATTTATATATATATATATATATATATATATATATATATATATATATATACACCCTGTATTATGTGTGCATGTACACATAATAAAAGCACGCAATATTTAAAAATATTAAAAAAATATGATCGATCTATAAGTAATGAATGTAGAATCAGCTCGATAAACCAAAGTAATTTACTTTGTTATAGTTTATTTATTCATATATATATATATATATATATATATATATATATATATATATATATATATATATATATATATATATATATATATATATATATATATATACAGTGTGGAACAGCCAAATGGAATAAATTCGATAACGGATAAATGAGGGCGTGTTGGGAAAAACGCTTGGACACGTCGATTTGTATTTTTAACTGCGCATCTTTTTCAAGAAAAAAAAATTATATAGGGTGCGTCATGTGACAGTGGCCAATACCAACTTTCTTATTTTAAATACAAGCCCCTGTATATTATTAATTTTTTGGATTCTTCAGAAAATTCTAGACATAATTCATGTACAATGTCATATACCTATCTTCAACTGTTTCGGAAATATTAAGTATTTTCAGATTTATTACAAAAATTAACATTAAAAATAGAAAATTATTTTATTTCACAAATTCGCTACATTGCATTCAATACTTATTTCCCATTCAGCTCTTGATAATGAGAAAGTAAACAAAAACCATTCCTGCGTTTCTTTTTACTGATATGAAATGAAACAAAAACAAAAACAGTTTTCTTTCTGTTCGTATAAAACTCGTAGCCTTAGCAACTTGTTGTCTGCCTGCATGACAGTAGTGATTAGTGTCAGTGCTATTGTCGTTTGAATTTCGTTAACTGTACGTAATAATTTCAGAAAAATGGTTCATTTAACAGAAATGCACAAAATAACCATTCTACAAATGATTGGTTATGGAGATAACACACGGACACAGATGGAAGTGTCTCGCTTATTTCACGAAAAATTTCCAAATTTGCCGCCTGTATCCCAAGGAACAATTAGCAAAATAGAAAAGCAGTTTCGCGAGCTTGGTCATGTGAGACAGATAAAAAAAGTAGCTGCCAATGCAGTAAGTGATGATACGAAATTGGATATTACGCTTGAGTTTCAAGAAAACCCACATACTTCTGGTCGACAAGCAGCCCAACTATTCAACGTTAGCCACACAGCAATTTTTCGAACATTAAAGGAAAGTAAAATGCATCCCTATAAAATGATACCAACTCAGGAGCTCATGGAGGACGATTTCGATAGGAGAACGTATTTTTGTGAACAAATGATGGCAATGTTAGATAACAATGTGATCCAATTAGAAGATGTTTTGTTTTCTGATGAAAGCACATTTACACTTCACGGTCATGTTAATCGTCAAAATTGCCGCTATTGGTCTAATGAGAATCCTCATTGGATGAGAGAGGAACATACGCAATATCCTGAAAAAGTTAATGTTTGGGCAGGAATTGTTGGAAATCATATCGTAGGTCCCTTTTTCATTGATGGCAACTTGAATGGGGATAAATATTTAGAACTGCTCCAAAATAATGTCGTGCCAACTTTGACAAACTTATATCCAGATCCAGCAAACCCACAAGTTCCTGCCAATAAAATATGGTTTCAGCAAGATGGAGCACCGCCCCATTACCAAATCAATGTCCGGCAGTACCTGAACCAAATTTTTCCAAATCGGTGGATAGGGAGGCGCGGATCGATAGAATGGCCAGCACGATCTCCTGATCTGTCGCTATTAGACTACTTTTTGTGGGGATATGTCAAAAGTATTGTATACAAAACTAAGCCCCTCAACTTAGATGACTTAAAAAGACGAATCACGCTTGCGATTAGATCAGTCACGCCTGAGATGTTGAGTAATGTTAGAAGACATTTCTATACCAGATTAGCATGTTGCCAAGATGTTCGTGGCGAGCATTTTGAACATTTACTACATTGACATTAATTTTTTTTTGTATTTTTAAATTATTAAGAAATAATCAGTATTTCTTATTAGAATTTGTGAAATAAAATAATTTTCTATTTTTAATGTTAATTTTTGTAATAAATCTGAAAATACTTAATATTTCCGAAACAGTTGAAGATAGGTATAGGACATTGTACATGAATTATGTCTAGAATTTTCTGAAGAATCCAAAAAATTAATAATATACAGGGGCTTGTATTTAAAATAAGAAAGTTGGTATTGGCCACTGTCACATGACGCACCCTATATAATTTTTTTTTCTTGAAAAAGATGCGCAGTTAAAAATACAAATCGACGTGTCCAAGCGTTTTTCCCAACACGCCCTCATTTATCCGTTATCGAATTTATTCCATTTGGCTGTTCCACACTGTATATATATATATATATATATATATATATATATATATATATATATATATATATATATATATATATATATATATATATATATATATATATATATATATATATATATATATATATATATATATATATATATATATATATATATATATATATATATATATATGAAACAATTTTTAAATCTAAATCTGGTTTATTTCATTAATAATAATCATAATACTACTACTAATAATAATAATATATATTTTTATAAATTGAAATAAAACATAAAGGTAAATATTGACGGTAAGTGAAACTATTTTAAAATCATAAATTGTATATGTTTATGTACTCACTAAAAATAATAATAATATTAATAAATAATGAGGAAATATTTTTATATTTTAATAAGAGTATTAAATATACCTGGCGCCCAATACAATTTAATTTACTATCAATAATCAAACAAACCCAATGTGTACATAATAAAGTTATATTTTCAAAACAATAATTACAATAATTTGTGTGACTATTAGTGTTTATTTCAGAATATCAATAAAAAAAGCCTTTGCGTGTGGTATTATATAACACAATTTAGAAGTTAAACAGTCCAAACATACGAAAACGCCAAACAAATGTCATTTTCTTCTTGACAGATAATAAATTGAAACGTTTAAGATTTAATTAAAACAAAGTATTTATATAAACAATAGCACTTTTCTTTTAAACTCCCTACAGAAAACTACAACTTTCAAATTTTATAAAACCAAACATAAATTTAAAATACAGTTCCATGATGTGTCATTGATAAATGCAATTGTATCTCGTATTGTGACCCCTTTATTAGCGATTTTTGTTATAAATAAAATACATACTGAAAGATAGCAGGAGCAGAAATTTAAAATTTGAGGGAAATATACTAAAATGCAGTGACTCTCTGAATAACAGATTTTTCCAGTAATAACCTTCTGGGAAACCTTGCCAAAAAGATCAATTTTGGTAGTTTCAACGAATTACGAAAAACTTATGAAAACAGACTTATGGTTGCAAACACAAGGCGATGACGCCTAAGACTCTGACGACAAATTAACCAATTACACAACTCTTTATTTCCTATATGAGATAGTTAAAATTGTGTTACACAAAAGTTGACTTATAATTTCCAAAAACATAAAACGCACTGCGACTATTTACTGATCTAAATTAATTAACCTATTTTTAAAATACCGAAGAACAAAATACGTTTAGCAATTTAAGAATAAAAATTGTATGAATAAATTAACTGTAACGAAAGCTGCAGACGAGCTATTCGATTGCAATGAGAAAAAAAAAACAGGTCACTTTACTTCAAAACTCGTCATAATTTTAGCACCACCAAATATATTGTCCCACTGAACAATAAATGAAATTCCTATGAGACCATACAGAAGTTGTAAAAATCTATTTTGGGGTTAGTTGGGTAAACAGATTGCACATTAAACGTACAATATGTATTCTAGAAACATTCTAATTTCCACAAGGTAGTTAAATACGTAGCAAGTGTATAAAGTTAATATTCCGGTGAGAGAAGTGGGTGCTAACTGCCAACTGTTGAGACGCCACAATTTGACGTCTAGGAAACATGATGTCACCCAAGAGACGCCACTTTACGGTATTAACGCCTGAATAAATTTTATACCAGTACAATTTGCTCACGTAGTAAGCCATTACGTTCAACCAAATCGTGCTGTAATTTAACACTAGGGATGTTCTATACACTATTTCCATCTTAGTAATACAAAGTTAGTAACTGATTTGACTCAATTCTTGGAAAAAGCAACTATTTTACTTACTGGTTTTGTTATATATATATATATATATATATATATATATATATATATATATATATATATATATATATATATATATATATATATATACACTGTGTCTATATGGTAACGCATAAATTCATCAATACGATATAAAAATCTCACCCCTATCGTTATAACTCTTCAAGGGGTATCTACCCTTTCGAAATTTAGAAATTGGATGGTGGGTAGTGTGATACATCCTCTTAAAGTTAATTCAATTCAGCAATACCCTTATTTTTTGTAGGATTAAAATAAAGTGAGTAATAACATTTGTATTATCAGTAACACCTAACACAAGTGAAGCCTATAAAGAATTCCATAGTTCAATCTTATCTAATCAAATATTCGAAAAGCGCGCCTTCTTTTGCCTGACAATATACCAAACGGTCAACAAATTCTTGTTGGACTCTATTTATAATCTCTGGAGAAATGATGGTACATTCAGATCTAATTCTTGTTTTTAATTCGTCGATAGTATCTGGTTTACTTTTGAATACCACGTTCTTCAAATGACTTCACCGGAAAAAAATAAAAGGGAGTTAGGTCAGGTGATCTTGCTGGCCACTATATTGCACCACGCCGGCCAATCCATCTATTAGGAAATTGTTGATCCAGATACTGTTAAAGATGAACGTCATAAAGGCACCATCTTGTTGATACCATAAGCTATGATTTACCTTACCAACATTCTGTTCATCAGGAAATAATTTCAATAAGGTCGGAATTAGATATTGCTGTAAAAATTGTAGATATTGTGGTCCATTTATAATTCCATTAAAAAAGCAGAGACCAATAATCCTACTCTTGACAATTCCCGCCCAAACATTTACGTTTTGTGGATATTGTGTGTGATTCTGTCACATCCATCTTGGATTTTCTCTTTCCCAATATCTCCTGTTTTGACGGTTAGCTTCTCCATGTAGTGTAAAAGTAGATTCGCCCGAAAACAGAATATTCGGTACTTGCAAAGAGTTATCATTACATTTATCCATTAGTTTTTTTACACACAACTGAATCCTTCGATATAAATCGTTTTCGGATAACTTCTTCAAAAGCTGTATTTTATAAGGATGAAGCTTTTTAAGTGTTAATACTGTCACATTTGTCTATGAGAATTAAGTTTATGGACTTTGTTTATTCTTTGGTCAGATGTCGTTTATAAAGTGTGTTGGTAAGAGCGAACACTCTGGAAATATATTTCTAGAAGGGACCAGAAGTGACAGGTATAGAAAAATGTAGAAGGTCTAGAATCTCTATGGACAGTATAAATAGACGAGCGATGCGCAGAGTAAGTTAGTTCAGGATTGAGTCAGTGGTGGTGCAAATAAGTGGTCATAGAGTATTTAGCGAGTCAGCAGTAAGTTTTGGTGTATAAGAAGCGATCATAGAAGGCGAATAGTGGAATATAGTTCTATGGACATTTAATAATATAGAGAAATATTTTAGTTGATACTATTGTTGGAAAATAGTTGCTTATAATAAATTAGTAGTTTGAAAAGCTGTGTTTTGTTAGTCAACGAATCCAGAACTCCGTAGAACGTAACAATAATTTAACTGCCGTCTGAAATTGAATTCCCTTGTGTCGGCCAATTTGCTACTGTTGTGCACTGCCTATAACATGTTTAATTTTACTTTTTCACTTATAGGCCGGCGACTTGTTTTTGGAAAATCTTCTACGCTAGACGTTTCTCTAAATTTCTTATCCATTCGACTCACTGTTGTTTGATTGATAGACATATCCGGATATTTAGTATTAAACAGTATACACACCTCTGCCTGAGTTCCGGTCCTGTCACCATAACCAATCATCATTAGAACTTCAATTCTCTGATCTATTGATAATCTCATTTTACCAAGAATTTTATAATTAATTTGAAAGCAAAAGTTGCAAATTATACGTATTCACTTTGTACGACAACCAAGACATACATTTACTACTATTATCTATAGAATGTATCGCAAACAATTACTAAACTTATGCTTAATAAGTTTTTATGACACATGTCACACAGCAGATAATTGTTATCTTTCTCTAGAGTTCTTTTCGTGCAAGAAGCCGAACTTTATGAACATTGTTTGCGGACTTTGAGATATTGAAGTATCATATCATAAGTATCATAACAGTATCATAAGACTGATTATGTAATTCTTTACAGGATTCACTTGTGTTAGGTGTTACTGATAATAAAAATGTTATTACTCATTTTATTTTATTCCTCCAAAAAATTGGTGTTGCTGAATAGAGAGAGAATAGGGTTAGCTTTAAAAACATGTACACACTACCCACCATTCAATTTCAAAATTTCGAAAGGTAAGCTACCTTTTGAAGAGGTATGACGATAGGTGTGAAATTTTTTATCAAAAAGTTAGTTTTTGACAATGAAAACCGACCTGTTTTTGAACTTTCCTTAAATGGTACAGTAAGAAAGAAGATGTAGAAAAAACTAATAAGCGAACGAAACTACTACTCTGGCTAATACCACGACGGGCGTTGCGATATGATGTATAGCAGGAAACATAGACCAGTTTTGTTCTTTTTTAGACTCCTCAGTGTGACATTCATATGCGCCAAAAAGTCAGCCTTAAGGCAGGTACTAATATAATGCAGTGTAGAATAGCGCAAAGCGTCATATCTGGTTTTGTGGCGGTTATACTTCCACATCAGCTTCAACGTACACACAACACAGCGGGAATGACGCTGTGGTAAGAAAGAAAGACATGCACACCTGTAGTGTTTTTAAGTTTGCGTGTTCAGTCTTGACTCGGTTTTTGAACGGTTATAACGAATAGCATTTCTACTACTCAATTTACAAGTCAACCAGTTAGCCTTTTCGTGAGTAATTTAACTCTTTATATTATTACATTATTATGTTTTTGTTATTATAAATGAATATGTGTCGTGTTTAATAAATTGTTAGGTTTACTGTGTCACAATTTTATTTGTACAATACGTGAAGTTGGTATAATTAATAAGCGAGAAATAAATAAATCCTAGCACAGTATCTACCGAAAAAATTAAATTAGTTAATTCTAATAATTTCTTGGTTCTATGCCCCGAAAACGTTTTACACTGTAGTCATCAAAAGCAGTACACGCACACATTGATACAGCTTTCCTACAGATCAATGGATGATGGAAACTTTGCGTATCATTTATATAAAAGAGAAATGTCAAAATGATTCGTTTTTCTACAGCTGCTGTATATCCTAATAACCTGTCCTTAATTATTTTTCTCTACGGTATATACCATAATGCATTTTTATTTATATTTCATATAATTAGACCTATTATCTGTAAAACTGTAATAATCTACATGCGTAGTTACTTAGATATTTAGCTAAAGTTTTTTAATATTTATACCTTAAAAAGTTCCCTGCAACCAATTGGTTTATGTAGTTTTTACTGAAAAATGATAATAAAACAATTTCTTAATTTAGGAAAGGTGAACATGCCATTTTCTTTATGGGCAATGTAATTCACCGAGAAATAAATTTTTGATAAAACTATTTTCTACAAATAATTAAGTGTACCTCAAAAACCAATAACTTTAGGTATAGAAAATACTTAGCAAACGTGAAAATTGAGAAAATTGTTAGTTTTAATTTTTCCTCGCGCTGTATAAAATACAAAAATTTCTGAGACATGTCATAATTGAAATAAAAGTGAGGTAATATTTTTAAATTTATCTTGGGAAAGAAATATTAAAATTTATGCCGTTTATCAAAACATTGTCCAAAATATTGAATATTGTACACCCCTCAAACCACCTAAACCAAATGATAAAGTTTTCCGACAAGAGCAGCTATCCTGTTAGGCCTACATCAAACCAAAGGGACGTGCCTTGGTGGAACAAGGAAGGCCGGCTTAAAGTAGAGACCACAAGGTTCTTTAATAGAGCAAACAGGACTGGGGACTTGGCTGAGTACCGACAAGCACTAACCTTATATAACAAAGAGTTTTGAAGATTCAAAAGAAGAACCCGGAGACAGTTTTGTAAAGGGATTGCTGAACTGTCTCCCGCACATCGTCTATATAAAATCATATCAAAGGATCATTGAAACGGCATTGGTCTATTTAAAAAGCCAAACGGTAAATATACAAGCAGCCCTGAGGAAAGCACCAAAGTTCTCTTACAGACTCTCTTTCCAGACTCACAAAATACAGAAGATAATTTGCACCAGAGAAGCCCAGCTGATCAAAGGTTGAGAAACTCAGTGAGAGTTGGGAAAGACTGGCCAATAAAATCATCAATATTAACAGAACTAAATGGGCGATAGAGAATTTTAAACCATATAAATCCCCTGGCAGAGACGATATATTTCCGACCTTGCTACAGCGGTGTTTTGACATATTAAAACCCCACCTGCAACGAATATTCAAAGCCTGTTTCATCGTAGGCTATACTCCACAGCTAAGCAAAGAGGCAAATGTGGTGTTTATACCAAAAACAGTACGTCGCCCTATGGGCGAAGCAAAGTCCAACGGCTCCATTTTGCCTCAGGTCCTTTCTCCAAAAACCACGGAGAAGGCATACACTAATACATTAGAAGCGAAAGCCTTACTAGGAAACCGCTCCATGTACAACAACAATTCGCCTAACAGGCGGGTAAATCCACATTTTATGCCCTACAATGTGTAGTGCGGGGTATCGAAAAAATTTGTGGTCCTCAGCGTATTCACTAAAATACAGAGTGCCTTTGAGAGCACCTCATATCAATCCATCAAACAGGCTCCACAAGAGAGGGAAGTAGAATTCCCCATTGTAAGATGGATTGAGTCAATGCTACAAAGCCCTGTTATCACAGCGACTACAAATGAAACCAACGCAACAGTGACGACGGCAAAAGGCTGTCCCCAAAGAGGAGTGCTACTACCTCTACTGGGGTCGCTCCTTGTTGATAAACTTATGTCTACATTGCGCGGAGCTGGATTTCTAGTCCAAGGATACGCAGATAATATTTTCATAACAGTACAGGGCAAGCATGATGCTGTAATATCCATCTTAATGCAAACCACCCTAAATATAGTAAAGAACTGGTGTGAGACAGGGGGGCTTAATGTCAATCATCAGAAGACAGTTCTTGTCCCGTTTACAAAAAGAAGGAAACTAATTTTAAAAGCTCCCACTCTGAGTTAAACACAGATATAATTTTCCAGTGAAGTGAAATATTAAGGGATCTTCTAGGCTGAATCCCAGAATGATATACTGGCTATACTAAATTGCTGTCAAACCCATGCATTTATAGTATGGTGGCCAAAAACGGAACAAGCCTCAACACAAAGCAAATTCCAAAAATTGCAGAGGCTGATCTGTCTTGCAATATCGAGTTATGGCATCATGCCCTACAGCTGCAATAGAGGCAATGCTGAATCTTGCTCCACTGCACAAAAGTGCTTTCAGACTATTGGCCACTTGGAAATCCTGGAAATCATTCCACTGGAGTCACTAGTCAAACCAACAGACCAAACGCCAGCCAAATTGGAATTAATAATTCCTTTCGGCGTGGTCATAAGTCACCGCCATGTCAAGAGACAAGGACAGTGCAAGGCTCACAAAGAACTTACCTGTGTGGTATACAGACGAGTCTAAACAAATGGAGAGAGCAGGATTGGGAATAAGAGAACCAAACTTTAGACTAGCTTAGACCACCTTACAAGCAGAAATATAAATATATATGTACAGTAGTGCATTCAAAGAAGCCTCAGAAATAGAAGATCTACACCTGTCAGACAGTCGGGCAGTACTAAAGACTATGAAATAAACCGAGTGTAAACTGACCTGGGAATGCAAAAAATCCTTAAATAACTGGCTACGAACAACAAATTAATTTTGATGTGTACCAGGGCATCAAGGCAGTGAAGGAAATGGGGAAGCAGATGGCCTTCCAAAAAGGGCAGAAACAACACCATATGGTCCAGAACTATATTGTGGACTCACAAAAAACCACGTAACGAATGAATTGGATACTTAGGAGAAGAACCAAATGCTGTCATACTGAAGGAAAGGATCAGGCTTAAGGCAGGCAAAACGGTTCGTCGCCATATCAACAGATAATGAAGGCAAGGCGGGGAGTTGAAACTGCAGATACTGCACTTAAGCAGCAGAAACACCATAACACTTGCTATGCGACAGCATGGCTCAGTTCTGCAAAAGGCTCAAGTCCCTTGGATGGGTAACCCTAACGCCCCATAAAACAGGTAAAGTACCACCCAAGAATATAGTGGAGTACACGAAAAGTCTAAACTTTTTGGCCAACTATTAGGAAAGAGAGTTATGTACAAAAGGCCCATTGGGGTCGCAGCGCCGATAGACAATGGTCTATACGACTCATTAAACAATATAGAAATCTAGAATCCAAATTGTTTTAACTGCAATTGTTATTTTTCTTTTCGTTATGGTTCTTTCCTAAAGATGACCTTAAATAAATCGAAATATTGTAATTATTATGAAGTGGCCTGCATTTGCATAGATGGTCTAGTTCCTTTAGGAGAATAAGTTGGTTGCACATCTGGTGATTTTTTAAAGTAGTGCGACTATTTTTTCTAACCATATTTATATTAATTAATTAGTTCAATGGTTTATGCAGTGAAATTATACATTTTCCTAAACAATAAGTCTAAACTTTTCCTGCATTATGTGGCATAACTAGGTTAGGTTTTATAAAAAAATGTGTAACAGTTATAACCAAATATTTGACAAACTTTAGATTTCAGAAGACAATCCAAAATTTTCTTTGACTCTCTTATGTCATGCACTGCCAATCTGCTACCCCAGTTGAAGTATTTATTAACTGTGGATCTTCACCGCGTTAATGTTGCTTTATAAGAGTAATCCATCTTTTAAATTCCATGTTAATCTAAAAATGTTTTTTTCTAGAGAACGAAAATTAGGTTGATCCGACATTATATGTTATATAAAACACACATGCACATACACGCACATATTCGAAAATGTCTTCACGGTGACAAGTATGAGAAATAATCGGTTTTATGGTTAAACCGCGTCCAAGCGACGGTCATATACCTCTTAGGTCTAGGTCGGAACACAGTGAGATTTTAAAGATGATCTCCAGTGAGAATTAGGAAATATGCAGATTGAGGCTTAGAAATATGATTACGGCAACGTACCATCATCTATCGCTCTAAGGAGTAGGCACGTTGAGGCGTCGGCGTACCTTCCCTCTTGCTTACACTTTTGAAGATGGCCCTAAAACAGGAATCAAAACGTCAAATTTCAACAAATTCTGAACGCGGTTCAATCTGAGAACCAAGTATATCACATGATGGTGTAAGTTTTTGTCTCTTGGTTTGACTAGGTAGAATCGTAAAGACCTCGGGTACCCTTAAATTTCAAACGGCACCCTATGTTTAGTGACACCTCATTTTTAAGCTTTGTCAATTCTCATCACGTCAGCATACCACTTTCTTAATTTTGGTTTCGATATGGCATTAAAATCATGGTTTGGATATGGCAATTAAAGAATAAGGCAAAATATGGAAGAGTGTTATTGAATTAAATGTTCAAATTGTTTACCCTCCACTTTCATACAAAATCTTGACTCTTCTTTCGAACGAATATTTAGAAGCATTTCGGGGGTTATTTGACATCTTTTACAATTTCTCGATAAAAATATTTTCTTTTATAATTTTTCGTTTAACACCCTTACACTCTTTTCTATGGAGACACTTGAAGTCGAAAATTTGTGCAACACGATCAAACTCGCTTCAGGAGCTTCGTCGGCAAAGAATAAAATCGGAGACACAGATAGGTTTTGTCATTCTTTGGACTCTTTAATATGCCATAGCTGCGCTCCAGCAAGTCAGCCTTAAAGCAGGCACTCACTCTCTCTCTCTCTCTCTCTCTCTCTCTCTCTCTCTCTCTCACACACACACACACACACACACACACACACACACACACACACACACACACACACACACACACACACACACACACACACACACACACACACACACACACACACACACACACACACACACACACACACACACACACACACACACACACACACACACACACACAGAGAGAGAGAGAGAGAGAGAGAGAGAGAGAGAGAGAGAGAGAGAGGGGGGGGGGGTAAGTTAAGTTGGCACTATTGTTATCTTAGTTATTATTGGAGCTACGTGATCGGTTAAATTAGCAGACATATGTATTTTTTGCGCTGATTACGATGAGCTAAATAAAAAACAATCGAGCATCGCGTTTCCAGGATATTGACGGAACATGTGTTTTCTAATGGAATGTCCCGTATATCTTATTAGCATTCGATAGATAATATAATTCTGAACAAATTACTTTCAATGCCCAAAGGGCCCAAAGTCGAAAATAAAGGATATATCGTCAAATTTATGAAATTAAATTAGGTAGCCATGAATTCTAAACAAAACGTTTAGATTGTTTGACAGAGCAACAATAGAATGTCAAAAGTGACGTGTATTTTTTGAGTATATCAATCGTTTTAGAATGCTATTTACGCATTCAGAAAAATGTTAGACGCTTGTATGCTACATAGTATGTAATAAAAATAGTCAAAGAGCTTTAGAACGTTATGCGAATTTATTTTCTGGACGAGATCTGCCAGACAGACGTTACTTTCTGCAACTGTACAGAAAATTTCGATCCAATGAACATACCTTTGGCAAGAAGAGAACGCCTAAAATATTTGTTGTGGACGAACAGACTAAAATTGATGTACTAGTATATTTTAAGGCCCACAAAGAAAATTTGGTAAGAGATTTATCCAATGAAAGTGGATTATGTATTATACATAACATTCTAAAGAAACATAAATATGTACCATACAAATACCAATTGACACAGACTCTTTATCCTGGCGATAGCGACAGACGTTTTCAATTCTGTCAATGGTTTGTAAACAAAGTTAGATACGACCCAAATTTTATGAGATTGATTCTGTGAAGTGATGAAGCAAGCTTCTCAAATGCGGGCATGTTTACTAGAAGAAATCACCACCCACAAAGGAGATTCAGCATCAGTGTTTGGTGTGGTCTTATGTGCTCCAGAGTAGTTGGTCCAATTTTCTACCAGAGCAACCTGACAGCCGAGCAATATATGGAATTAATCATGCCCGTACTGGAAGATCTTCTAAATGACATAGACTTGGCAACCAGGTAAAGTCTGTACACGCAGCAAGATGGAGCACTTGCTCATAATTCCGGAATTGCAACTGAGATGCTAGAAGATATGTGTCCAAGTAGGTGGATTGGTACCAGTTATCCCATTCGATGGCCACCGCGCTCACCGTACCTTACACCTCTAGACTTTCTCATCTGGGGCTATATAAAGAATATTGTGTACAAAAGCAGATACGAAACTGTTGAACCACTTCAGAATGCTATAACTACCGTTCTTCATAGAATTGATGGAAGAACCGTTTTAGAAGCTACTAGGAGCGTTCACAGACGTTGCCAAAAATACATTGAAGTGCAAGGAGAAGTGTTTGAACATTTACTTTAAGCTCCGTGAGTCTTCCTGCGATTTTAATTTAAAGTTATTATTGTTCTCGTTATAATATGATCTTCATTGTAATATTTATTTTAAATGATTCAATACTAATAATATTTTGCTGTATCAAACAGTAAACGTTTTGTTTAGAATTCATGGCTACCTAATTTGAATTTATAAATTTGACGATATCTCCTTTATTTTAGACTTTAGGCCCTTTGGGCATTGAAATTAGTTTGTTCATAATTAGATTCTCTATAGAATTCTAATAAGATATACGGGGTTTTCCATTAGAAAAAAACATGTTTCTGTCAATATCCCGGAAACGCGATGCTCGATTGTTTTTGCTTAGCTCATCGTAATCAACGGAAAAAACTACACAATCCTGCTAATTTAGCCGATCACGTAGCTGATTTTTTCATTACATTGGAAAAATTTTTCTGGACGGTAAGTTCATGGGCCAGTTCTGAGAGTAGTTGTCCCTAAAAATTACAAAATTTCTCCTCGAAAATCTTTGAAACTCGTCAATTTATCTTTACGAAATATAGCTCATATACATACTGCCATCGAACTACAGAGGCAACGTGGGATAATCCAGTTTAGTTAAATAGTTGTAAGCGAAGTTTTTTCCGTAATTAAATTTAACAGAATTTGGAAAGTGCCGCTAAATTATATCCTTTGTTGATAGAAAATGACATTACTGTGCGATATAAAGTTAAGGAGAATATACAAAGATGGATATATTGAATGATTTATTCCTTGTTATGTCTGAAACGGTCGGTGTTTCTAAGCAACAAAATGTCACAGGATTTGACTGACTTTTATATTGAATTGTTAGAGAAAATCAGCTGCTTTGATGTGAATTGCTTAAAAAGTCAACTATTTAAATTTAACATGTGTGGGTGTGTGTGCGTGCGTGTGCGTGTGTGCAGAGAAAGGGATTGCATTGAAAAATTATTCAATAGCCATAGAATAAGTTTAACCTAGATGAGTTTAACCAGATCCAACGATATGCTTAGGAGATAAAGTAAGTAACGTGATGTATTACAAACCTTATGAATATTCGCTATTATAACACACTTGCTGGGTCTAGATTTTTTCTATATCTTGTTTAAATATTTTTTTTTAGCTTTTTACGCACTAGCTATTGTTTATGTTTTAGTTAACTGATTTATTTTGATTTTTTCAGGACGATGAAGGGCGTCACATGGTCAATGTTGCTATATGATAAACTACATTTATTTAATTTTATAAATAAAAGATAAGACAATTTGTGCGTAGACACGTAAAATTACACTAGAACATTAAAAGAGGTTTTGCACCAGAAAACTAAAAATAATATGTCATAGTTCACAACGTTACTGGACGAGAGAACCAATTTTTAATTTATGAATTAAATAACCTTACTTTGACTTATTTCCAGAAATAAATGTAACTAAGTTTCTCTTCTTGTATTTATTTTTTTAACCTCGACAATTTTAGGTGAGGTGAGAAAGTGGTTTCGCGCTTTATCATAAGCGCACAATTCACAATTTTTTTCAATATTTTTCAACTGTTATTGACCTAAACGTTATATAATGGAAAATATGTTTATGAACTTTTTTATGATTCTGTATATAAGTCAACGTGATCTTTAAGAAACGTGATATTTTTATACTGTCCAAAGGAAACATTTATTTAAATACATCAATTTCTTAGGTTCAATAGTGTTTCATTTTACATTTTAGCAAAAACGTTTATTTGTCTAAATTAGTATTTCAACCTAAAAATCTATAATTTAAAATATTGCTAAAATGCAGAACGTCTGATAGTTTAATATAAATTAAACTGAACCAAATCTCTAGTAAAGCCAGAATAACAACATAAATAACAGTAACTGGGTCTGTATATGCCAGAAAATAAATGAACTAAGAGATCAGAAGTGTAAAGTGAAAAGATACAGTGAAATTAAAAGTGTGTTGAGCCAGTGTAGTCCTGTAGGCGCTTAGCCAAGATACACAAAATATTGTAAGAGTAATCTTCCTGCAACTAATTTATTTAACACACCAACTACAGCAATGATCCCCAAAGTTAATGACACGACAAATCTTAGCAAGACACTAGTATATTAACGCCAGTTATGCATTATGACTCTTATAAATGCATATATCAGTCTTCTAGTTTATGAATAAGATTGAAGTAACATTTGAGAATGAAAATAATTTATATATATATATATATATATATATATATATATATATATATATATATATATATATATATATATATATATATATATATATATGTATACATAGGTATTATTTTTTATTATTATTTATTCATTGATAAAAATTATACAGTATGCCTATACAATAAGTCTGAGACTTGTGGTGTACATTTGCATAATTTTAAAAGTTATATCTAAAGCAATGTGACAATTATATATCAAATTCAGCAAACTTCAAATTTTGACAAACCAGGTAAAAAAATTTCTTCACTTTTATTTCTTCAATTTAATGCTTCATCCATTGCCTTAATTTATGATAGATCTAAACCACTTCAATACACCATCTTAACTATCACTCTATCTCCACATACCATATTTTTGCCAAAATTATTAATTTTATATAAGATCAAAACTGACATTAAACGTCAATCAGCGTGGCTCTTCGAGCTCTATATATATATATATATATATATATATATATATATATATATATATATATATATATATATATATATATATATATATATAGGGGTTTCTGCGGTCATTATTTTACGTTATGCATGGTTCTCGGGTTGAACTGCGTCTAGAAAACTCGTCGTTCGGGCCCTGCTTTGGAGCCATTTTCAAGAGGTTATTAAGGAGATAATAAAAGCAATAAACTCTAATCAATCTGCCTACTCCTTAGAGCGCCGTATAAGGCGGGTGGGGTGTTTGTAGCTGTCGCCCTGATCCATATAATGGAACGTTAGGAACAATTAATTAGTATTATTATTCTTAAACATAGGTACTCGTCTTAAGTCTAACACACTTTTCCCAACGATGCTTTACCATTTTTACGGCTTCCAAATAAAATGTTTCCCCGACTTCTTTAAACCACTCACATACAGTGAAATAGGATGACTGCCCTAATAGTTAGAACCCAGCGCTGTCGATGACAGATATTACGATAACTGGCTTCTGACATGGTGCACTGTCTTTTTAAAATAGTACAAATTTTCTCAATTATCAGCAACTTTTTTTCTGGCTATACGCAACATAGTCATTAAATTGGCATAGTACTGACTATCTATTGTAAAGCTCTTTCAAATAATTATCCAACAGCACACCTCTTACATTGAGATGCAAGAAGTGTGTTTTTAAAGTTTTCTGAGGAAAACAGCCAGCATCACCTTTCCTGCAAAGGACTGAACTCTAAACTACCTTTGAGGGACGAAAAACCACTCTGTCCTTTATTTGATATTGTGTTTGTTGTTATAGCGATGAACTCAAAATTCACCAGTAGTTAAAAGTCGTCCAATAAAGTTACTCCCATCTATTTCTTACCTGTCTAATAGTTACACATATAAATCAGTTCCTATTTTGGTGGCTTGGTAAATACTTGGAACACACATTGAGGATAGTATTTTTATACCAAGTTGCATTAATAGGAGGTTGTATACTGTATCGTATAGATACGCCTGTCACATTATTATCTGTTTGATCCTAATACGTAGATCATACAGTACCAGGTTATGGACTTTTTCAACATTTTCTTGGGGAGTGCTGTGTCATATGTTAGTTATGGAAGGAGGGGGCAGCAGCATGTTGATTTTCACATGAAATCCTACTACACCTAAATGCTTAATGTCAAAATTTCTCTTCATCATAAGATACGGCGCATTCACTTAATGTTTCCACTAAGTCTTTTCAAAGTTGAGCTGGACACGTAGACTTTTGTTGAAGGTACTTAATCACCGCTCTCTACTTAACTCTGTTAGGTGCCTAGAATTCAAATGTCAAAAAATGATACTATATAGAGTACCTACCTATAAACAAACTAATCATGGGCGGAGTATAATGATGTGCTCTCATATATATATATATATATATATATATATATATATATATATATATATATATATATATATATATATATATATATATATATATATATATATATATATATATATATATATATAACGCTACAAGCGGATTTTCGAGTACTTACAGTTATCTCTTTGAAAAACCCTGAGGCAGGTCGATTTTGTTTCTAAGAGGGGCATATGCTCGTGCGAATCTCAAATCTGCTACTTGATCATATTTAAGGGGGTAGCTACCTTGTTTAAAATTTTAAATAGCAAGTGGAGTTGAGTGATACATCTTTGGTAGGACAACTGTTTATTTTATTAAATTGTGGCATCGGTTTTAAAAATCCCCGGAAATCTTACGGATTAAACTCAAAATCAAGTTTGCTTTCGCCATTCTTATTTTCCGACCGAAACGTTATACCCCGATATTTTCAGTAATTGCGATTATTTTAACTGAATTTTGATACTCAGAGCAATTTGTCAGTTGTTTTAACTCACCACAGATAAGGCCAAATATAAGTGAAGAAAATGAAATTCGGTGTTGATTTCATATGGTGTTTTATTTCACATTTTTACATTCGTTGTATTAAATTCATATTGTATTCAATTCAGGAAGCTGCCGAAGATATTGCGTTATTTTGGGGAAAAGACCAGTGCGCAAATAGAACCATGGATTTGCGTCACCACAATGTAGCTGAATGCCCTCGGATAAGACCAGAAATGCTTCAGAACGTGCGAAATAGATTTAAAGATTATTATTTTTGCATGGAGGCTGGTGGAGCCCATTTAATCATTTTCTTAAGTAATGTTTTAGTTAATAGGTATACCCATGATTTTATATCAATGATCAATCATTTATTTCAATGAAACCTTTTTGCTTCCGCAATCTGATTGCTTTCTTGGGTAATATTTTTCAGCTTTGTTTTTTTTTTAATCTTCTCCGTAAGAATTTTAAGGATTTTGTAAACCGAGTACACGATTGGCTTAAGAATTGGGTAGCCTTTTGTAAGATGTATCACATGACCCCATTTGGTATTTTAAATTCCCGAGAGTACCAGCATTGGCATTCGCAGAAAATAAGTACCCCACATTTTCAAACAGATAACTTTAACTTTTAACAGTGAACAACCTTTAGATGGGCCACCTGTATATATATATATATATATATATATATATATATATATATATATATATATATATATATATATATATATATATATATATATATATATATATATATATAGTTTTATCTGTCAGTGTCAGTTAACTTAATTTGCTTTTGGCGGAAATAAGAATTATAAATGAAATGCAGTTGCAGCAAGTGAGGAAACTAAACTGTGAGAAAGCATTTAATACCAAGCCTTAGAGAAAGGCATTTAAGTTGTTGCATTATATTCTCTATAAATTTGGAATGATATATAATAAAATAAATAGTTTATAGTGTCATTATCAAGAAGTTTTGAACTTACAATATTCTGTAGAAAACAAGCTGAATTGCGTTATTTACAAACACAAGTAAAATACTCATCTCTAAGGCGCATTTAATAGTTATTATGAAAATAAACTACTACTACTACTCACTACTACTACTGCTAATATGAAATTTTCAACGAACTATTAGTATGTATTTTATCGGCTTATATATATATATATATATATATATATATATATATATATATATATATATATATATATATATATATATATATATATATATATATATATATATATATATAAGATGGAAACACCGCTAACTTTTGTATTTATAATTATATTTTAATGAACAAAAGATCAAAAGATATAACAGGAAAAACTCTATAAGTGCGCTGAAAATTGTTCTCTATGTCACCTGACCAAGGCCTACTAATGCAGTTTTTCTATGTGACAAAACGCGAAAAGGGAATGGGGCCGTTTTTAGGTTTTTAGAAAATGGTACGCTACTGCATTCGGCACCCTCAAAATGGGTATATACCAACTTTCATTAAAAAAAAACAAGAATTATTAACCATTTCAGAAAGGTTTTTCCTGCGACCCTAATATTGGAACACCCCTGTAACTTTTCTATTAATAAAGCGATTTTTTTAACAAGATCACAAAATATATAAAATGAAGAAATCTGTAGATCCTGTGAAAATTGTTTCCTATGCCATTCGATCACGGCCTACTAAAACTATTTTCATATGCCAAAATTATAAAAAGTTTAAGGGCTGGTTTTGTGAAAAAATACATACGCCATTCTTCAAAACTGTTACCTACCAAATTTATTTATTTATAAATACTGTGACATATGAAAATAGTTTACTAGGCGGTGATTGAATGGCATAGGAAACAACTTTCACATGTTCCATAGAATTCTCCATTTTAGTGAATTTAAAAAAAAATCACTAACGAGAAGATCCCGACTTTTGAATTGTGAAAAAATTTCTAGAAATGAGCACGAACTAGGCCCCCTACAACTCATATCCAGGGTCAATTTATATATATATATAGTTAAATAAGGCCCTTTTGGCTTTATGATAAAAATAATTTATTTAAACCCAAAAAGTACTATTAATTAACAAAGTGATTAATTACAAGTTACAACTAACGAACTATGAATGTTGTTAATCGTGGACAAGTAAAGAATGAATTCTAAATCTACATAACTCATACTTATAAACTAGGATTGATTATGATGCGGTTTCTGATTGAACTCTGTGACCGCCTGAGGTCGATGTCATTGCTGAGTGGACTATATCTGAACGGATGTCCTGGTATTGTTCTTTTATGGTTGCCACATACAGGGCGACGCAATTATACAGGGTGACATAATTCCTCCACCCTTAGTGTAAAGAACGTCCTCGTTCTTTCCGGTGGGCTCTTCTGGTGTAAGTTGGTTCTTGGACTTGGGCTGCATGGCTTTCTTCATAATTATCTGCTGAAGATGTAGCATAGGATGACCATTAGAATGACTGTGGTTATGGTAGTCATTCCCAGGTGTGTTGAATGTACCAAGGGATGCAGTACATTATGATGCTTCCTTTTCTCCATTTGACTTTTCAATTTGCTGGCTTCTTTGAGATGTATAGGGTTGAATCTGATGAGATGTTGCGGCTGTGACTGTAGGGGTTGTATCAACTCAGGTACCCATGTAATGTTTGGATTGGTTTTTCCATAAGTTGCTGTTCATGGATATTTGACATTTTCCTGGTTGGCTATGAGGGTGTTATTGTGGTGGTCCATCTATCTGATCTTAATGGCATTCTTTAGTGATACTGATTTTCTGATGATAATGTTCTTAGGTAAACCAAAGCAGGTGATACAAGGACTTTATTGGTTTGGGTTATTGGAACAATTAGGAATTAAGATATTGGAATAGGAAGTTTAGGAGATAACAGCTGTGTCTTTTAAAGATAAACATTAAATTTGGTAAAATCAAAAATTTTTAAAAATGTGATTTTAGTGGAAAATAATTCATCGTCATTATGATTAAGCTTAAATATTTCCTATATTGGTTAACTGATTAAAATTAAGTAAAGTTGTTCCTTGTAATACTTTTATACTTTCTGATAATTCCTAACTTGGTATTATTTAAATTCTATGACAGCCTTATATTCCGTTTTATTTTGCATTGCATCTAAGGTGGTTTTTTAATTACTCTAAATTTTTGTTAATTGAAACTTAATCTTTTTCTAATCTGTGAGTCATGATATTACTGAATGATTTTAAGTTATTGAACGGAACCATCATCTCATTCTCATTTGCATAAAATAAATCTATGTTTTTTTGTTTATTTCTGTTAGATCTTCTTCTAAATTTGCCAGTGGTTATTCTTATAATTGATCTTGCACCATCTATGAGGTTTATTTTGTCTCTAATATGTATGAGATTTTGTAATTTAATTTATGTGGCTTTTAATTGGCTGTTTTAAATCTGTTATACTATCTATTAATTGAATTTCACATAATTTGATATTCTGATAAGTATTGGACATTAATTAATAATAATAGTATTATAAAAACAGTAATGTTTAATTATAGTTTTCTTTTATAAGTGTGGGATTGAAGTAAAGTAAAAACTAAGATAATGATTTAGGATTTTGGCGATTTCGACATACTCTGGAATTAGCCATCCATTAGTTTGGATGGTTTGAAGTTGAAGGAGTAGGGCTGTCCTCAGACATAGGCACAGCAGGCTCTAAAGAAGGAAATTTCTTTCGTGCTCTTTTAGTCTTATTAATATGAGCGGTTTGCTTTCTCGAATGGGGAAGAAGTATTTTATTGCGAGGTAATTGTATAGGGTCGGAATGAATTTTGTAAAGGGGATCAGCTTTTCTGACTGGTGGTACTCTTACTGCAACATTTTCTTCATTAATTTGGATATTTTGTTCTCGAGTTTCGTTGATTTTCTCGAGACGCTGTGTTGCTTTTTGCTTTTGCTTTTCATAAATAGACTGGTAAAATGGAAGTATTTCTTTTAAGCGTCTATTGTTATATTCTTCGAGAACTGTTTGATGGGGATCAATGGGTGGTATGTCATCATATGGGCCATGGAGCAGTTTGAAAGGGGAGTGACCTGTCGAAGAATGTATAGATTGGTTGTAGATCAATACAGCTGTGATCATGAAAGATTGAGGGCTTTCGTTTGGATTTTGATTTTTCAGGACACGTATTTTTTCTAGTAGTGTCGAATGTAAAAGTTCTACAGGAGAATTTGAATTAGGGTTCTGAGGGGTAGTAATGTGCAAATCGATTTTAAACATGGAACAGAACTCTTTGAGTACAATATTTTTGAGTTCTCGGTCAGAATTGGAGACAATTTTAGAAGGGTAGTTATGATGAGAGAAGAAGTGACGTAGTTTATTAACGATGGTTAGGGCCGTAGTATCGATAATGTAGTATGCTTGGGCATATTTACTGAACAGATCGACAATGGTTAAGAATTTGCAGTTATCAAAGCTGAATACGTCGATGTGTATAACTTCGAAGGGTCTAGAAGCAGTCAGTGGTCCTTGAAACGGAGGTTTGTAAGGGTTACGATCATATTTCGATTGAAGACATACATCACATTTATTAATAAAATCGTCAATTCGGATTTTCATGTTGGGCCAATAAAATTTTGTTTTTAGTTGTGCGTACGTCTCATTAGTGCCGTTATGGTTTTGTTCGTGATAGTCTTGGATCGTTCTTTTTTGTTCTGTAGTTTTTGTTACGTCTTGTAATCGTTTTGTACATTTAATTATTTTAACCGAACTATTGAAAAGATTGGAAGCTATTATTCTTAAGTAGTGTTCGAGTTGTGGGTCCAAGAATAATATACCGTAATTATTATTAGGGTTGATGTAAGATTTTAAAAAGTCAGTCATCTGTTGTAGTTCGTGTTGCCTTTGGATGTAAACTCTGTAGCATTTGTTTTTAAATAAGTTGTCTGTCTTTATTTCGTTATGAGGTCCATAATACATAATTATCTGATATTTGAAGTGATTTATAGGGTTTTCAGAAATGGGCATAGTAAAGACGGGGTTTTCTGAAGAAGTGTGTTGTGTTTGTGAGTCAGAATGTCGTTCGTCTTCTTGGGTGTTAATACCTAAATCTTTAAGATCGTCGTCGTTTAATACTCTAAGCTCTGATGGATCTAGATTATTAAAAATTGATGCCAGATCATCGTCGTCCTCAATTGCGTTGATTTCGACACGAGATAAAGCATCGGCTACTACGTTTTCTTTACCTCTTTTATATTTAATTTCGTAGTCGAACTCTTCTAATTTCAAACGCCATTTCACTAAACGTGAATTTGGCTCTTTAATAGAAAATAACCATACAAGTGGTTTATGATCGGTTTCGATCGTAAATTTGTTTCCAAAAAGGTAAGGCCTAAAGTGCTTAGTATTTTCGACTATTGAAAGGAGTTCCTTCTCAATTGTTGAGTAGTTCCTTTCAGCGGAATTTAGTGTGCGGCTATAGTAAGCTATGGGCTTGTCGTTTTGTGACAAAACGCCTCCTATAGCAATATTACTAGCGTCAGTAGTCAGGTGAAAAGTTTTTGTAAAGTCTGGATACGTCAGTATAGGTGAATTTGTAATAAGTTTTTTGGCTTGTCTGAAGGCATTTACATACTCTGTATCGTTAATGTCAATTTTGGAGTCTCTTTTAAGGCATTTGGTTAAGGGGAATAAGATTTTTGCGAAATTATTAATGAAGCGGCGGTAATAGCCTATCAAACTGAGAAATGATTTCAATTCTTTTTGAGACTTGGGTATAGGAAAATCTTTTATACATTTAATTTTGTTCGGATTTGCTTTCACCTGGTCTTTTGTGACGATATGTCCTAAAAACTCAACTTCTTTTCTAAGGAATTCGGATTTGTTTAATTGTACCTTTAAGTTAACGTCCCGTAATTTTTGGAAAATTTGTTTAATATGGAGAAGGTGTTCCTGAAGGGATTTAGAAAATATTATAATATCATCCATGTAGACAAAACAGCTTTTGTATAGGAATTCTTTTAAAACATCATGCATTACTTTTTTGAAGGTTATGGCCGAATTACGGAGACCATGGGGTATTTTCACGTACTCATAATGGCCGTTATTTACGCTGAAGGCTGTTTTTTCACTACTTTCGGGAGTTAATTCGATCTGATGAAATCCTGGTGCCAATTCGAGGGTAGTAAAATATGTACATTTTCCTAAATTATTTAGAATCTCGTCGACTTTTGGTAAGGGGTATTTTTCAGTTATGGTTTTCTCGTTAAGCTTCCTATAATCCACAACTAATCGCCATTTTGTCTTTTCTGGTGAGTTTACTTCCTTTGAAATAATCCATACCGGAGAGGAATAAGGGGATATAGAAGGCCTAATAATTTTATTATCCAATAAATTTTGAATTTCCTTTTGTATTTCAATGTTCAAGTGGTAGGGGTGTCTGTATGATTTTACATGTATTGGTTCGTCATCTTTTGTTCGTATGTCATGTTTAACACAGTTGGTAAACGTAAGGTCACTGTTTTCATGGTAAAATATGTTTTTGTATTTGTGACATAAAGAAAATAATCTGGACTTTTCTTCGGCGTTGAGATGCTCTACTCTTAATTGTTTTAAAATGTTAGGTTGGTTGTGTTTTATTGTTTCGTTCAGTTCGTAATAGTTTTGTAAAGGAGTGACTTTAATACGTTCGTTGAAGTAAACTTCGACGTTGTCAGATGTATTTTTTGTAATGGGAATTGTGCAAATGCCAGAATGAGAAGTAGCTATAGCTTCTTCTACAGTTACAGTGTTGTCGGATAGTTGGGGAATCAGAACAGTTCCATTTTCTACGTTAACAGGAATTTTGATACTATTTACGCATATTTGTTTAAAGGGCTTAAAATTTTGAGGGTTAAGTTCGAAATAGAAAGGGATCTCTGTCTTGCCTAACGTTATAGTCTGTGTCTCGTAGTTTATACGTGCTTTCAATTTCTGGAAGTGAGCAGAACCGATCAAGGCGTCAAAACGATCATGCCATTGCATGACATGAAAATCGAAGGGAAATTTAATGCCATATTCTTGCAATATAGGGAACTGAATGTTATCAATACCTCTGGAAATTTTGCCAACGGATTTCATGGCGAAGGGTTTCTGATAGAGATATTCGCTGAAAAATTCGTAGGCCGGACCTGGATTCATGATGCTATCAGACGCACCACTGTCAATGAGTATTTGTAGGCCTAAAGAGGGTAAACAGAAGAAGGGTAGTTTGGGTTGCATGGCAATATTATTTAAGTCAAGTTTTATAGTGTTTCCGAGGCTGTATTGTGAAAATCCTGATTTTCACTATACGGTTCCTCTGGTTCCTCGAGTTCCTCGTTATAGAAGACCTCATCAGGTTGATAATCATTATCATCCTGGTATAAATAGTCAGGCTCTTGTTCCTGCTCTTCAAAAGTTTGGTTGTTATTTATTTGAGGAATGGGGTGATTTGTACGAGGGCGATTGTTTGTTAGGTTAGTAGAAATTGACATAGGGGTTGCCTGATTATTAATTCTTCTTCCGAAGACTTGTGAATTAGTGGGGTAATTTCGTTGTTGTGGAATTGGTCTTAAGTTTGAGATAGGTCGGCTTGGAAAGGGTTGTCGAAACGTTGGTTGTTGGTTATGACTTTGTGGGGGTATTCTCTGGAAATTGGGCCGATAGTTATAATTTTGTTGAGGTATTTTCCGGAAATTGGGGTAGAAGTCGTTTACCTTCCTATTAATTATGTGGGGTTTTTGTTGCTGAGGATGTTTGTCGTTTTGACGGAAATGAGATTCATCCTTGTCTTTTATGACTTTTAGAAAATTTACTTGCATCTGCTCGTTATCAATGCGATGGCATTCGAGCAACGCTGTTTCTAAATTAGGGATGTTTAATAACCGTAAGTGACTGTGATATGGTTCGGCTATTCCTATTTTGAAAGAAGTAACAGCTGCTGTTTCGTATTGCTGTTTCTTGTAGGTTTTTATAATGTCGTCTAGGGCTTGTAGGGAAATATGTTCGTTTAACATTTTTAATTTGTCTTGTATAGTGTTGTAAAAATCAGTGGCAGTTTGAGTTTTACGCATATAAGTAGTTCGTAGATCTGTCATTAAAAGGTCTTCTGATCTAGGGTCTGTATATTGGGCCTTAAGGGCATTTTCAATATTTTGCCAAGAAATGTCGTCTAGTTTCATAAGTATATCTCGGGCTTCACCTGTGATTTTGGCCTTAATGAATTCAATAATCATTCGGTTACAATGTAGGTCGTCAGGTGTGTCGCCTTGTCTTTTGTAACATAGGATATAAGTGCGGCATTGATTCAGAAAATATGCTAATTGTTTTTGTCCACCATTGTACTCAGGAATCATCGCCGAAGCTTGACAGATTTGGGTGATTGATGCCTCTGACATGTTTTGGAAATTAGGGGTTTCTGATGAATTAAAAATGAGTGAATCTGGGGTTAAATTTGGCAAGATTCTTTCCGAAATTCGGGTAAATCTTATGGGAGACCTTTCACGAAGGCTCATGTAATGTATTAATAGATATAAAGGAGATTTTCTTTTTAAATATTAATTACAGGTAATAAGGGTATAAAATTATTAATTTTTTGTTGTAATAAATGGATAAAATTTGTAATTAATAGAATAATAATCAATCCTTAAAATAAATTCTTAATTCTAAAGGTAATCAATAATTTATAACTAAAAGAATAATAATACGGTGCAAATTATTATAACTGCATAAAATCTTAATGCTTTAAAATATTTCCGTTAAAATTGTTTATCTAGAGAGTTTTTAATTACAGTGGATATTTATACGATAAAAATTTACTCTAATTGTACTAAATGTTTTAATTTCTACTCTAACAATGCTTCTTGTTATAATGTGTATTACAAAAGCGTTTTATCTAGTTACAACGGATCACACGATTCTGTTGAAATTGAATCTTGTATACTATCGCGTCTGTAAAGTTTTTTATTTTGTCATCAGTTTTTTACGTACAATGACTGAATATCAAATTAAATGCGACGGTTAACTAAGTGCATGCAGTGTTTTTATTAAACAACGACTAACTTGTGATACTGAGTTAATTTTAGAGAAATTTCATTAGATAAAATATATTTATTAATGTAATTATCACTTAATGCTAAGAATTTGTTAAACTGTATAAAAATAATTCTGCTTTATTTCATGTATTTTCGAAAAATTAAATTTGAAAATACAGCAAAAATGCTTCTCTTTATAACTTGTACTATGAAAAAGTACCTTGTAATAATATCAATAATTATTCGTTTAAAAAATAAGGCTTGTATGTAGTAAATTAAAAGAAAATTTGTTAATGCTATTAACAAAAATATTAATTATAATAGGTATCACGAAAGAAGATAGCTTTGTGATAATATAAATAATTATTAATAATCAATTATAGGGCATTTATGAAAAAAAAAGATTTTTATGATGCCTTAAATATAAGTATTGCCAAAGAAAAACTTTGTGAATACTAAAAATAATTTGTATTTACGAAAAATGAATTTTGCAAATACTTAAAAGACACAATTGCATAGGAAATGAAAGAAATGGATCAACTTACAGAAGGGAAACTGCTTTGTTGGTCATCTATGGCTTTTCTTCCAATGCCCTTGCTCTTCTTGGATGGTTCTTCCAGCACAAACGTTCAAAAACGACCGACAATTTTGCTACTTTTAAGTTGCCAAAACGTCGTTACTGGATCCTGTTCGCAGCGCCAGTTAAATAAGGCCCTTTTGGCTTTATGATAAAAATAATTTATTTAAACCCAAAAAGTACTATTAATTAACAAAGTGATTAATTACAAGTTACAACTAACGAACTATGAATGTTGTTAATCGTGGACAAGTAAATCTACATAACTCATACTTATAAACTAGGATTGATTATGATGCGGTTTCTGATTGAACTCTGTGACCGCCTGAGGTCGATGTCATTGCTGAGTGGACTATATCTGAACGGATGTCCTGGTATTGTTCTTTTATGGTTGCCACATACAGGGCGACGCAATTATACAGGGTGACATAATTATATATATATATATATATATATATATATATATATATATATATATATATATATATATATATATATATATGTAACGCCGATTTTAATGAAATTTCGGGTGTACCTTTCTTTTGTAAGTGGCTTGGATAAGTTCGTTAGCCAGGAAAATCGGACTAGCTTTTTAGGGAAAATGTTGAGTTTCCTTTCGGAAAATGTTTGTATCTCCGAAAATAACACAGCCATGACAACCAAATTTGACATATATATTTCTACCATCAAACTTACCCCACATACCAAAATTTAGATCTCTAAGTTGAAAGAAAAAAGTTATAGGCATTTAAAGAAATCAAATTTGGGTGCCAGTGGTGATCATAAATAAGCACAAGAACAAAATATTTTGTATGATTAACAAAAGCAATCGAATATTACATACAACGGCTAAGTTTTCTTGACGCAAAAAGGTCAAGAAGTAGCAGAAAAAATATTTTGAAAATTTTATATATTTTTTTTTTCTTGAAACGTCAAAGTCGCGATTTGAAACGTCAAAATTTTCAATTTTCAGACAACGAATTTGAAGCAACTACAACAGATACTTCGGCAGTACTTTCCGCTATAGATTTTATGGTTTAATAGTCCATATTTTGCCAATTTTTCGTAGAAAAAGTTCGTGTTTAAGAGGACCGCGACTTATGAATTTAAAAACATTTCTTCAAATGAGTGCGAACTAAAACCCATATACGGCGTCAGTTTCAGTTTTTGCCTCTTTAGACATACAGGGTGACGCATTTCTACGGTAAAGCTCAATATATCCGTTATTATATAAGATATGAGAAAAAAGTATATACGTTAACTATAGGGTATCTCGAGCTGTATCTTATAAACCTATTTTTCCAATCACAGGGTGGCCCATAAGTTGTTGTTGATACACGCTTTATTTTTTTAATAGAACACCCCTTATGTTATTGCATTTTTGTGTTTTCCATCAAATTATAATGCATGTTTGTAAGGAAAAAAAAAAGATATCCTACATCGTTTTTGAGTTATTTCAATTGTTTTGCAACTTTTCACGTTTTTGTCACATATTTCAAACACATATCACAAATTGTGATACGTCGTTTTTATTGATAGATAGCGGGGCCCCATGTAAATGGAGCATTCAGTGAGCTTTTTGTTTGTATTACTCGTAGAAAAAATCGAGCTGCCGTATACAGTCACTTTTAAATAGTGGCTGAATTTGAAATGTTTTCGCAGAAATGGTTTTAGTGTTTCCGTAGAAATCATTTTTTGTAAGATTTTTGTGATATGTTGGTAATGAATAATACATGTTTAGTAAGTTATTGTAAAAATCGAATTTTTGTGAAAAATAGAATTTAGTGTAACATTACTGAAAGCAATTTACGTAAGAAAAAAATGGTGAATTTTTGTAAAAGAAATTTTCATATATATTTTTTCAATTTTCGTCCTAAAGCGGTTGTGATTAATTATATCTTGTCAGGTACCTTTAGAGGTAATTTCAAATCATATCGTAGATTATTGATTTTTGATTTAGTTATAACTCACGGTCTACTGAACCAATTGAGTTCAAATTTGGTAGGTAGGACCACTTGTAGAATGTGGACGTGCTTATCAAGTGTTGGTTTAATATTTTTAGTAATTAAAAAGATATTGCGTTTTCAAGCAGTTTTTTGCATTTTTTTCGAAAAGTATTTGAGTGTCAAAACTGTCTAACGAACTCAGCCAAGCTACTAACAAAATGAAGGGAATTACAAAATTTGGTTTTGATTGGTGAAGTATTTTTTTAGTTACCGGTTGGATATATATATATATATATATATATATATATATATATATATATATATATATATATATATATATATATATATATATATATATATATATATATATAAAAGTTTGTTAACTTTGTTAACTGACCCTGGATTTGGTGTCTAGGGGCCCTAATTCGCGCTCATTTGAAGAAATTTTTCAAAAGTCTCACCATCGATACCTCTCTATTAGTAAATTTTCTTAATGAAAATTCACTAAAAGACTTAATTGCTAAAAATTCCACCAATTCAGATATATTGAAATAAGACGTTGAATAAGACCACGGTTACGAACCGAATAGCATTGCGTTATTGGGTTTTTAATAAAAAAGTTTAATATGTAGCCACATAAAAGTTGTAAGTACAGATCTAGAGACCTCATTGTTGGCTTCACAAGTTTTCCCCTCTGCAACCGGTTTCGCCTGACGATGCCGTAAAAGGCGGAACCGGTTACAGAGAAGACAATGAGCACTTGTGAAGCCACAGAAGAAGTATCTACTGCTCTGTACTTAGTATGGACCTATTTCCCCCAAGTAAGCGCACCAACAATTAATGACATAAGTTATGACATTTATATGCTCTGGTTTATTGCGATTAACATTTCATATTTTTCACTGTAAATTAAATAATCTGCTTGCAAACCCAAATAAAAAATTCTAATAATTGTTATATATGACTCAGCTGTTACGGTCCCTCTTTCTTGAAAAACCGTCTTTATTTGTGATGTAAATCACATTTCTTTGGTTTGAAAATAACCAAATATGCGCTATTTCATGCGTCATTAGATGTGACATTCGAGATCCCTCCTTCCAGAAAACAACTGTTATGCTTTACACACGATAAAATCTGGTTTTACCGAAAATAAATACTGCATGTCTTACGTCGTTCCTGTTTCACATGCTATACATCTTTTAGTAAGTTCGAAAGCAAAAATCGCAAGGAAAAATAGTTTCCGCTCTCGGTTCTAAATCAGTCTTCCATTTTATACGCTGTATCATCAAACAAAATATATCGGTCAACCGTCGACGTTTAACAAATATTGTTATAGTCGCCCTATATAAAATCAAAACTAACGTATGTTTTTTTAATTAAATTATAACATTACCTAACACAAACCTAAGACATGTTAGTAGTGGTAATGAGCCTGTAAGAAATGTATTAATTTCTGTGGAATCGGATGAAATTATAATCGCTACTTAAAAATCAACTTGCCTTAAAACCTTACGTATTCCCGAAGATAATGTTATTAGGATGTAATTTACAAAGAAACTAACTAAAAAAGAGCTCACGATACTAAGTCTCTCAGAAAATTTCTTCAAAAGACATCCAGTTTCAACCATTAATCTTTCATTACTGACTGAACATATGAATCCAAAGACTATTTAAGAAATTCTGCTGGTTATAAAATGCGTTGGAAAACCTAATATATTTTGTCCCAACAGATTCCCAATAGACCAAAAATATTTTAGATTGGCAACATTGCCCATAATGCGGCACCTAACTTTTATAACCTCTTATTCTAGGCAAATGATACACCACAAGTTTGTTGTGTGAATCGTTTTGCTATGCGTTTGATGTATATATATATATATATATATATATATATATATATATATATATATATATATATATATATATATATATTTCTATATATATATATATATATATATATATATATATATATATATATATATATATATATATATATATATATCGTATAACTCAAAAAATAATAGGCCGATTTTGATGAAATTTGGGACGTACCTTCCTTTTGCAAGTGGCTTGGATAAGGAAAATCGAGCCAGTTTTTCCGGAAAAATTTTGGAGGGTTCTCTTTCGGAAATTTTTTGTATCTCCGAAAATAACAGAGATATGACAACCAAATTTAGCACCTACATTTCGTACATTATACTTACTCTGCGTGCCGAAACTAAGATCTCTAAGTTAAAAGAAAAAAAGTTATAGGCATTTAAAGAAAAAAAAATTGGGTGCCACTGGTGTTCAGATGAAAGAACAAGAACAAAATCTTTTGTGTGATTAACAAAACCAATTGAATATTACATACAACGGTTAAGTTTTCTTTACGCAAAAGGGTTAAGAAGTAGCAGAAAAATTATTTTGAAAATTTTATAATTTTTTTCTTAAAACGCCAAAGTCGCGATTTGAATCGTCAAAATTTGCAATTGTCAGACAATAAATCCGAAACACATGAATTATGTAGACAAAAATTTTTAACAAATTTGTTTTACAAAGCCTTAAATTTCAGCTTCAACAATCATTGTCCTTCATTTTACTCAAATATTTTCGGAAAATCGATTTCAAATGGACCCTCTTTCTGATGTTTTGCCAGTAGTTTCAGCTATAGAGTTTATGGTTTAATAGTATATATTTTAGCAAATTTTCGTAGAAAAAATTCGTTATTAAGAAGACCGGGACTTATGAATTTTAAAAAGATTTCTTCAAATGAGCGCGGACTAGAACCCCTAAAACGGGACCAGCTTCAGTTTTATTGACAAAGTCGATAAGGCTATAGATGCATTCTGTCCCTATATTGGGGTACAAATGGGCCAGGGCTGACAATTTACTAAATTGTTACTTAGTTATATACAGTCTCTATTTTTAATATTCTGTGTTATTTGGAACTGGTGTGACAACATACTACTTCGTTCCGCAACGAGGTGGCGGCACGCGTTTCGTGTCTTACATTTCACTTAGTGTTGGAAGGCTGGCTATCATAGCCGTATTACTTTATAGGTGTATTTTCTCTGCAATTGGTATGCCGTACTGACGAGATCTTATTAGAGCGAAACCGGTCTACGGCTCTAATTGTGGGGAGAATGCATCTAGCCTTACTCAATATTACTGTTATTATACAAGATACGAGAAGCAATTGTATACGTTAATTATAGGGTATCTTGAGCCGCCTTTTATAAAAATTATTTAGACAATCAGAGGTGGCCCATAAGTCGTTGGCGATACAATTTGTTTTAATCGAACAGCGCTTATATTATTGCATTTTTGACTTTCCCATGGAATTGTAATGCATGCTTGCTTTTAAGTTATATCAATTGTTTGCAACTTTTCAAATTTTTGGCACTTATCAAAAAATTTTATGCGGCGTTTTTACCAATAGACATCGGAGTCCCATGCAAATGACGCATTTAGGGAACTTTTCGTTTATATTATTTCATGAAAAAATCGAAATGTCGTATACAGGACGCTCTCAAAGAGTGACTGAATTTAAACAAATCAAACTATCGTAACTCAATTATCTCAAATATAACAGCCTATAGTTTGTGTTTCAGAAGTGAAGGGCAGAATAATAAATGTTTAATAAGTTATTTTTTAAAAATGTCTTCGGATTTTCGTGAAAAAAATTGTAAACTTTCATGCAAAAAAACTTTTTTGTGAGTTTTGACGAAAAGATTATTCGATGAAATATACTACATTGTTTCTACTATATAGGGTATACTGGGAACCCAATTTGATGCCTGCTTTCATTAAAAAAAAAAAGACAAATTTGCTATTAAAGACAATGTTTATGAAAACTCACTACCATAACGCACTTGCCGTGTCCAGGCTTTTTAACTATGATTAGCTGAAGATCTAACACATGGATTTTATTTCTTAAAGTATATAATATTTACCAGCAAAAATTAATTTCATTTGCACCCTCTTAGGTTATACAAGTGTCCCAATAGTGTGTAATTCCTCTATATATCCCTTACCCTTAGAGCTAGCTGAAAAAACTTTCGACACAATTTTCTTGTGATTATGTAAGCTATATTAAGAAAATATATTCAGCTTTGTGGAACTTCCGGTTGCACCGGAAGTAGCTATCAAATTCGTTATTTTAAATAGAATGCTATACTTTTTATTGCATTTTTGGATAGAGATTAAAAAATAAGTGTGACTTTGTGTAGCATTTTTTATAGCCATCTTTGATATTTGTGAAAATATTACGACTTTCTTTTTTTTTAGCTCCGATTTATATGTTATTTTAAACGTATGCTGCGGGCTGAGCCTAGAGTTTCCCTGGCTTAAATGCGAAATACCAATAGACGACATTCAATTCTTTGAAATAGTTGAAGAATAATTTATTATCATTGTACAGCGTGTCTTTTATTTGGGTTACAATATACCTAACTTTAAAGTGGCATAACTTGTTAGTTTCAAATAGAACACCCTATATTTTATGGATTGGTCAGGTAGGTCATTCAATTGTGAATCGATGTAGTATGGGTTTACCTATATCTATAATTGATAGTTTTCAAGTTATAGTGGTTTGTTTTACTTTCGCTTGTAAAAACTGTATTCTGTCAGATACAGGAGGCACAGAGAACGTAACAACTTAGTTTATTGTGAGATGACAGATAAACGTCACTAAAATTTCGAATAGTTCTAATTTATTGTCTTTTTTAGATTATTTTTTATGTTAATGACTGTAGTTTATTATTACTATTATTATTATTATTATTATTATTATTATTATTATTATTATTATTATTATTATTATTATTATTATTATTATTATTATTATTATTATTATATTATTACATAACTATAAGAAAAAATATTAATTTTACACGTATTTCAAAAACGCTTGTAAGTAATCTTACTGTAGTAATAGTAATAATAATAGTAAAAGCAGTTTATTCATAGCAAACTTAAGAAATAAAATTCAGATATCTACTCTATAACTATAAATTAAATAAACAAATACACAGTCACATAAGCATAGTTTGTTTGTGGTATTTAGTTTTGATTTTTTAAATATTACTAGCCAAAGCAAGTTAAAGACAAAACGCGGGTTTTCTGCATGTACGAGTAAACAAACGCAACATAAACAATTAACAAATCAACGGGTAAGAGATATGAACTATAAATTTCAGAGATTGTTGATTCGAAACGATAAATAATCGAACATAAAAGCGATCGACAATTTTCACGAATTTCGAAAGCACAACACTGTCGTAAATTTCCAACTTATTGCTTTCCATAAATTTTTCAAAACTGCGTTTTCAGTTGTGTGTACGGGAATAGATGGAATATCTTTCGCAGATCTATAGAATCGGCATCTGACATTGGCCAATGCTGGTCTTGATAATAACATTTACCAGGAAATCATTACAATGTAACTCTTTGAAGCATAATCTGTTTTAAATAATCGTCACAACAATGACGTGCATATGTTTGATTAGAATTTATGATCGCATTAATCAAATATCAAAGAAAATATGTCCATAACTGTTGATTTTCCACTTTTAAATCTTACAACTACTACCAAAAACCCTTGTCTTCCCCTAGCAAATGTTTTTGCATCCATTCACAATACTTTAGAACACATACTGTGTGAGTGATGTTATTGTTTTTGACAATCGATGGCCGTAGCTCCAAGCCATTAGCTCATTTCGCACTTTTTTTTCCAATAGTAGTTCCAGGTCCAGTGTGGAATTTGCTTGTGTAACAAACATTTCTCCGATCACTTCGTTATGTTTGAGTATATTTTACACATTTATAAAAATCGCTGTTATACGCATTCAATTTAATTGAATCTTTTTCCGTATCATTATGGTTCATTTTTTGTTATGATATTTAATTATTTATTAACTTATTTCTAAGGAATTAACACAAGGGACATATATCTTCGTGCCATGGAGTCGGTCATTGCAACTAAATAGACACACAAGAAGACCTCTACTGGGTTTGGTATATTAATAGTGTGTGCTTTGAAAATATTCTCGATAAACAAGATTATGTTGCGTCAGTTTTGACATATAATAGTTTGTTGTGATTTTACTTGCGAAAGAGTCGAGGTTAATTATGAAATAAGATAAATATTAATAATAACAATAGTAATAATAATAACAATAATAATAATAATAATAATAATAATAAAATGCTCTAGGACCTTCTGGCAGTAGTATGCTGAATTTTTATCCAAATTTGAACCAAATGTCACCAAATCTCTTTATATCAATTGGCAAATGTAGAAGGAGAATTTTAGAATTGGTTGGGATACTATCTAGGTATGAATGAAGATTGTCCTCGTATTTGAGACTTACAGTAATACATAGTAATAATAATATTATTATTAATAATAATAATAATAATAATTTTTGAAACCCTGTAACTCCATTATTTTTTAGTTAAAAAATTCTATAGGAACTTGTGGCAGTAGTATGCTGAATTTTAACCCAAATTTGAACAAAATGTCGCCCTAATCTCTGTATATCAATTGACATTTTAGAATCGGTTTGGATACTGTTTGGCTAAGAATGAAGACCTTCCTCGTATTTGAGCACTTATTATAGCGGCATTCATATAGTTAAGGGAAGGGGTAATATCTTTTTTTTTCATTATCTTATTAATAACTAAATTATGTGAACTATTGATATATCATTTCGTTATTATTAAATACCAACCATAGATTGTTTCACTTATTATGCTTTCAAACAAATCGACCAGTTATTTTAAATATAAAACAACACATTAAACATTGTAGTAACTTCTACAGCTAATTTAGCAAAAGGCACACTTAATTTTTTCCATGCACCTACACTTTATCTTTCAAGAAGTAACTATGCCCAAATTGAAGTATATTATATTACTTTCCTGTATAAGAAACCGATCTTTTTAAAATTAAATCTGGGTTATTATTATTCTTTTATTTGATGAACCGTTTCGACTACTTACGTCATTAGCAATATTAAACAATATGAGATAACAGACAGAAATTTATTTCGGCTTGCATGCGATGCGAGCCCGATCCAGAAACAGAGGTATCAAAGTTGACAACCTGAAGTTAGCCGGGGTAGGTTTTAAATAACAATCAAGGCTAAGTTATTTAAAGTTTATCTAAGTACGCCTGAAGAATTGTTAAGTTTAGAAGGTCTAGCCACTTCCTGCTAACTAATTTACCTTCTTTGAATGTTACTTAGGGTTTATTTATTTACACTTTAGGTCTATATATAACAAAAAATGCCACGGCCCAAGTTCAACATTCCTGATTTAGTTTTCTATATAACAAAAAGGTACACAACCCTGAAATAAACTGAAATAAAAACGCAAATATGGTGCATTTTGAGTAACCCTTAAAAAGTTCTACCAGTTTGCTGTGGTGAGTTTTACTCTTTAGCAGTAAGAGAAGTGGATATTAGGGAAAATTGTTTTAGGTGCTATTTCACAGCGTTTTAGAAACCATGCTACAAACTTTATAATCTTCAGGTATTCCAAAAGCGTGGGAACAACGAGTTTGTGACACAACCGTCAAGTTCATGATGTCTTCGAAATATTCTTCTTTTCTGAATTATTACATAAATAAAATGGCAAAGCACAGGTTGTTGAAGCAGTGAAAAATTTCATTACCACAACAAACAAAATTTAGGGCAAATGCTCAAGTTGTTCTCCACTGCAATTTGGCGGGCCGATACGAGTGTATAAACACTTTGTACACTGCGCTCAAAAATGTCAGAACTAATTTGCTCCACTTTAGCCCAAATTCTTTGCTGTAGCCCCGCTAAACTATTTATTGAGGATTTTCTTTAGATAAAAGCAATATATCGAATATGACTTCTTCACTTACTCGAGGTCGACCTTGTCGAGGCAAATCGTTAACCTGATCCCGTTTCTGTGAATTTGGAAACCAATTTACTTTACTGCAGATCTTGCAAATGGCGGTCTATCAGGACGTTGTTGGTTTAAATAACTCCCATGCTTCTTGATGATTTCTAAGCCTGTCGCCATATCCACGAATCATTAATATTTATATTCTCTCCCTTCCTGTTAAATGTGCAATTTTTGTTAAATTCGAATTAGAATTGATTACTTTTAGAACTTTGACACTTTTTCCACTAAAAGTATCAATTAATTTAAACGGCAGGTAATAATTGAAATTAATTAACAATTTAACATTATTATCTTTATTTACTGAATCCCAAATCCAGACTGCGAATAAAGTTCTATAACTAAATACTGGTAACAGCAGATAGTTGATTATGACTTTATTTTTTGTTCCACCTGTCAAATAGTTCCATAACAGCGTATCAAAAATATTTCATAAAAGTAAAGGAAAATCTGATTATTCTAAAGAAAACTCATTGTAAACACAAGCGGTGAGAAATATTTCTTATCAAATTTATTGTTCCATTTTTTAAGTGAATGTAATGCTATTTTTAGGTACCAAATTTTTTTCATCATCATTTGAGTGGTAATCAGGTCTATGGGAACACAGCAAAAAATATGGCAGTGATTTAAAAAACTCATGCTCACATCATTATTCAAAAAAGGTGACGTCATAAATGTAATTCTTACTTTATGAGTTGGCAACTGAAAAGAAAAAATTAACTTTATCTGAACGTTTTTGTTGAAAAAATTAATAAGGCATTTATGAATTATGTTCCATACCTTATCATCACACTGTTTATATATATACAGGGTGGCGCATTGAAAACGTAACAGACCGATTTGCGTCCAGAGAATATTTTTTTAGAAACGCTGAAACACGTAAATTTTAATATTAAGGGGGACATGTTTTGACATAAAACTCAACAACATGGGTCGAGTGTTACATCGTTTGAAAGCTTTTTCTTTTCTGAATTCAGCATACTAACTTTTTGGAAGTTTTATCTACTCGTTTAAAAATTATTCACAGTTGGAGTTGCAAGAACGTATTTAATTCATTGTGATAAAAAATGCAAAAATTAATCAATTTTTCTTTAAAAAAACTAAGAAACAAAACCAAACGTTCAAAAATGTTTATTCAGTTAAGTAAGTGTTCAAATTGTTGACCACCAGCTTCCATACAAAAGTACAAATTTTGTTCAAAAGGAGCTCTGACATTCTGCAGCATTTGTGGAGTTATAAGACGGCATTCTTCAACAATGCGTCGTCGTAATTCTTCCAGAGACTCGGGTTCTGTTGCGAAAATTCTACTCTTTAAATGGCTCCATAGAAAGAAGTCTAAAGGAGTTAAATCCGGTGATATAGGGGGGCACTCAATTGAACCTCTACGCCGAATCCACTGCTCTGAAAACTCTCTGTTCAAAAACTCCCTAACACGTTGTGAAAATTGCGGAGGAGCTCCATCTTGTTGAAACACTAATTGATATTCTTGATAGCGATCACCACTTTCAACAATGTCAATTAGTGGAGGGTAAACGATATCTTCTAGTAACTCCAAATACGTTTCGCTACTCAAATTGCCATAAGGAAAAATTGGTCCGATTAAACGATCTCCAAAAATGCCAGTCCAGACATTCAATTTCTGTGGAGTTTGAATGTGGACTTCGTGAACATCTCTTATTATCTGCCCAGAGTTTAATAAAAGCGTACACTCGCCTGAAAAACACATATTGAACAGAAAGTTCCCGTTATTAGCTATTCGTGCAGTCATAACTTCACAAAACTCCAGCCGCCGATCAAAATCATCTTCATTCTGTTGTTGTACAAGATGAATTTTATGCGGGTGAAATTTATGATGCTTCAATATTCGCTGAATAGTTTTTCTTTTGATTTTTTAAACAGTGGCCAGTTTTCTCCTGCTCAAAGTTGGATCTGCAGCAATATTTCTATTTAAAATATAATAATTGTTATTATACCTTTGAGGGTTGATGTGACAAAGTTGAGTTTTATGTCAAAACATGTCCCAATCAATATTAAAATTGACGTGTTTCAGCGTTTCTTTAAAAAAAATTCTCTGGACGCAAATCGGTCTGTTTCGTTTTCAATGCGCCACCCTATATATATATATATATATATATATATATATATATATATATATATATATATATATATATATATATATATATATATATATATATATATACTTATTTATTATTATTAAAATTATACAATGCATCTGACCAATAAGCTATGTTCGTGCTTGTGGTGATACAATTTTGTTAAACATCCCTTTTCTAACTGTCCGAGTGATTTTACTGAATGACACCTTTTAATTTTTTTTCTGATATCGGAACTCCCACCAACGGTTCCACAGTAGCCATGAAGATTCTATTTAAATATTAATATTAATTTTAAGTCAATCTCTTCAAAAATTACAAAATTCTCCATCACAAAAATGTTGACATTTCTACTTGACAGTTTGACATGCGATGTTGGGCACGTTAAAGATCCCTACCCTCCTTACAGAAAGGCAGGTGTTCGGCAAAATTTCCAGGACAGTGAGGCGAAACTGCTCCCTGGCGTCGGTGATTGGCCATAGTCGCGGAAATATGCCGACGTAAAATAAACAAAACACACACACTTTATATATATATATATATATATATATATATATATATATATATATATATATATATATATATATATATATATATATATATATATATATATATATATATATATTCAGTGGTTTTGTTGTCCGAATTTCATATATGTTGAAGAAAATTAAAATAACTCAATTTGTTTTGAACAGAAATAAGATAAACGTATTTTGAAAACCAAAGCATGCTAATTTATTATTACTGTTGAGCTTACGTGTGAATATACAGGTTGTTGCATTGTTAGATTGTATTTTTTTATAAAAGCTCTGTGTGTTGGCAATTTAAATATTCAGCAATGTGATGTTTAATCCAGCGGATCAACCATAACAATAATTTTGTTGGAAATATTTATGTACGTTATATGGTAGATATACCTGCTAATTAATTCTGCTGTATACAAAGTTTTGTTATTGTTTCTCACACATGTACACATAATTACAATAAATTTCCAACATAGAATACTCTGAACGCGATTTATTTACGTATACAGTAAATTTACACAAATAATGCATCACAAATCGGACGACTTTGCCAGACAATCGAATGTGAAATTCTAAAGGTTGCCGTGGAAACCGCAACTTGTCTAGAAACCCAAGGCTTCATGCGAAACAACAAGTGTGTTCTGTTCTTTTAGAGGGGTTGCAAGTCCCTCGAGTTTAAAATCTACAGCTTGATATCTCCAGTGTGCTAAAACAAGTGCATCAAATAGAAACTAACCTACATCCAACATTTAGAAGCTGCATTAAAAATGAATTACCTAATACAGTCAGTTTTTATCCAAATGAGAATACTTGAGGAAAAAGGTCTTGAAATTTCAGACCTACTTTAGCCATGTTATTCCGTGTGCGTTTTGGCCAATCAAAGTCATCGCCAGGCGAATCTAGAATCCGTTAAAATGTATTTCAGGAACTACGTTTCTAGTAAGCGACTTGCAAGAATACGAACTGAGGTATAAACAGCAAAAACTCTAATAATTAACCAGATAATCAAAGTCACTCAGAGTCCTGTCAAATAGGTACAACGTTCCGCCTTAAAACACTATATTATGCATATACCAAGAATGCCAAACTAAAAATTTCAGTGTAAACTTATCAAAGTCAACAAGATAAGTATTACTACACCTCAGTCTGGATTATTTCATGCTGCCTACTAGAAATGTAGTTACTGAAAAATAGGTTTTACGTATTCTAGGTTTCCCTGAAGATGGTTGTAGTTAGCTAAATCGCGTAGGGAGAGTAAAATAAGTAAAGTTTGCTTTGGAATTTTAAACTTTATTTTCAAGTACTGTATATTCCCTACACAGATGTGTTTATCTTCAGAAATAATATTTTCTTAGCTTAATATGTACTTTAGAAACGACGATTTATGAGTTTAGTTAAGCACGCTAAACTTGAGGAATTGGTTCTCTACAACATATTTTTAGGACCTGTAGCTTGTTTTTTGATGTTTGGCATTAGCTTTTGTTAGACCTTATGCTTTCTGTAGTTGCGGCTGTAATGCTCTCATGTAAGACCTACCAGAAACATAGTTTCTGACAACCACGTCTTTACATTCTAGGTCACCTGAAGGTGGCTTAATAGGAGCCGAAACGCGTGGGGTTATCAATTAAATGTATTGTCTGGTAGAAAAGCCTTTTTAATTACAAATTTCTTTAATCAAGAATACCTAATGTCGGTACGTACAGAGACTTCGGGAAAAATCCATGGGGTTTATTCATATACCTTGCTTGAGGGCGTTATTCGTCATTGCTGGTTAACTAATTAATATATAAATACTATTTCTAGTCTTCATCAGCTTCCATTATGCATCTCTCTGATGCCGCTAACATTGTTACCCCCTATGTTTGTTCCCCCAGCTGATTTTTTGTTTCTATTATATGTACCAGTCCAAATATTATTTTAATTTTTAATAACATAATTTTGAAAGAAATTTTGCTTTATAAGTCTAATAAGTCTAATAAGTTTTAGTATCTATTTATATATTTGGTATTTAAAATATATTTCAACACCCAGCCAGAAATATGTTGTTTCTGCATACATATATTTAGGCTGTTTAAAATCTCTCATACAGCTGAATAAAATCAGAAATGTACAGGGTGATCAACATAATAATCAATATTTCATTATTACTGTTATCTGGCCCTGAACGGCAACGCGACACTTCCTTATTTCCTAGAAATCTTCTCACAATGTCGGCAGTTGCGATGATCACCGATTTCTACATAGCCTTATAAAAGTGCTTACTTAATGACCAGTATTTTAGTATTCTCTAGAAGATTCTTAGAAAATACACCAGTTAACGTGATTACCGAGATCACTCGGACAATATCTGCCCTTCACTATATCGCCACTTACTTATATGGGTCTCTATAATTAATAACACCTTGCCTCCATATGAGTGGTATTCGGAATGGCCATACCACCGTCATCTGTTTGCAGGACTTATCCACTATTATTATATCCGGCCTGGAGTTGGCAACTATTTGTTCCGTAAGCACATCCAATCGCAGAACAACCTGTATCCGGAGTTCTTTATAACAGGCTTAGGAGTATATGTGCCTTTAGTAGGGCACCTTACTAAAACTTAGAAGTCCCATTTTTAGAACCAGTTCTTGATAAAGTATTTTGCGACTATTTCTACTTTGTTGCAGCAAAAGCTTCACATTCTTCATAGACGTTCTGGAGAGTCTCTAAGGGTTGATACCCAAATGTCAATTTTTCATTTGTGACCGAATGATCTCCAACCATATGCTTCCAGTATTTTCTTGTTGGGATGTCGTGACCTTGTCTGTGGAAACATCTGCCTGGCCACCAATGAGTGGATCGATGCCGATTTGTCGTCATGTGCTTTGTAGGCCAAATTTAGATATCGCCCATGGAGAGTGTTTGCATCCAAAGTCACCATTTGTTTTGATCAGTCTGGTGGTAACTTTCTCTTTCATTTACCCTTAATTTCAACATTGTTGAATCATCTAATCCGCATATGATAGCACGGTATAGGTTGTAAGTAAGCGCCTGTCGATGGATATATGTACGCAGGTTCATAATATGTTGTTCCAATTATTTACCAATATCCAAAAATTCTTCTTCACCTGGATGTTTAGGTAGCGTTACTTGTTTGATGGCACTTCAAATGTGATGCTTTTAGATTTTCTAGGAGTGTTCGCACCTTCCTTGTTTTTTATGTAAATTTTACTCCAAATCACAATCGCAAATAAATAGCTGAGTGCAGAACATGCATATGTATTATAGCTTTAATCACGTCCTTGGTGTTAATATGTGCTTGCATCACCTGATTTAGTCTCTTGTGAAACTTATTGGTCAGTTTTGTCTTTGTTACTGAGAAGTTTATCTTCTTTGGTTGCTGTATTCCAAGTATTTATTACACTCCTCTACATCAATTAAGTCAAGTTGTAGGTCATCTGCATTTCATATACACCTGGTTGTATCTTCCTTTTGACTATCCATAAAGTGCGACATGCGTTAAGTCAAAATGTTATTTCGAGATCTCTTGAGTATCCGTTCTAAAATCTTATGACCGTCAGCTTAACACCATCTATACACCAAATGAATTAGCCTTATTTCCTCTTTGCCATTGCTTTTTGAACCGAAGCCAAATTTGGTAGAAGTCAGTTTGATGCCAGATTCAGTGCGAGTGCGAGGCAGAACCATAATGGACTTAGCGAATCGCCTTGAAATATACCTTTTCTAATCGGTTGCGTGTTAATCAAATCCAGGGTCGCATGTCGGATTTGGGCATACCCTGTACTTCCTTACCTTTTCAGCTACTGGTAGTGATATCGCTTGATAGCTGCTGAGACGCTCTTATGTTAAGAGTCTTCCATATTTTAAGTCGACTTTTGTACGTGTTTTGGCTAAATTTATGTACTTCTTCAAATTGTATTTTATTATATAAAATTTTCACTCACTGGGTAAATGCCATGCTTTATACTGGTGCCTCATAACTATCAACTAGATCTATAACTTGATATAATTACCAACGTGTAAGCTGCTCTGAGTGTCTAGCTTTAGGTACTGCTTTCCGCCAGCGCGCAAAATGGCCACACATAAAGACACACACACACACACACACACACACACACACACACACACACACACACACACACACATATATATATATATATATATATATATATATATATATATATATATATATATATATATATATATATATATATATATATATATATATATATATATAGGTTTTCTGTGAACAAATAAATTATAATTTTTAACCCATTTGTATACCTTTTTTCTTACATACGTACTATTGTTTAAATTTCACTAGGTATATGTAAGTTATAGCTACATCTACGATTAGACGTCTGAAGATACTTGCATTATGATAAAAACATTACACTTACGTTCCTGAATTTATGAAGTTATGTTATTTCTTTTCATGATTAAAGCCATTCACTTTGATACGGAAAATTTACTAAATTGTAGATAACATGTAGCCTGATCTTACTAATCAGACAATGTGTGTTGGAGACGGGAAAAATTTGAATTCATTTAATACAGTGAATTATTTTACTATGTGGCACAATCTTATACTTTGGTCTATACAGTAAGTCTGGTACAGTTAAATGGAATAAATTCACTATTTAGGTTATTGTGCATAATTATAAAAGATCCCGAAACAGGGCAATTTTAGATTAAAAAATGACATCCGACAACGTAAAAACTTCACCCCTACATTCAACCGGCTTCGAGATGAAACCCCTAAATTTTTAAATAGCAAGTCGGGGCTTGTGATGCCTAATTTGAAAGATATATTCATTCTCTATTAAAAAAAATACTGTGGTTACAAAACTTATTGCAAAATTTACAGAAAAAAATTAAGAGCTAATCGAGTTTCATTCTTTAACATGAGAAAGCAAGCAAAAACAATTTATGTGTCGTTTTTGGACGGTATCAGTTAAAAAGAAGACATAAGATGGTATTAATATTCTTTATAGTTAACAATATTAGTTTTGTTTAAAACGCCTTAACAACTTCCTATGTGATTGGAACCGCATGCGAAAATTGTCATTAACTAATTTAGAAATACGATTTATTCAAAAGAAATGCATTATATAACAATTCTACAGATGATTGGTTGCGGAGATAAAACATAATCACAAATCTAAATTGCTCGTCTATTGCAAGAAACATTCCCATTTTGCTATCTATATCGCAAGGAACAATTAGTAAAATTAAAAATCAATTTCGCGAGTTTAGACATGTAAGGCAAATAAAAAAACGTTCTAATGCACTGAGTAATGATACCAAACTGCATGTAATGCTTGAGTTTGAGTAAAACCCACATGCTTTGAGTCTAAAATAAGGCACAACACTAGATGTTAACCATTCATTGACTATTCGAATATTAAATAAATTGGTACAATTTGGGAGCTCATGGAAGGAGAATCTGATAGAAGAACGTATTTTTTTAAACAAGTGATGGAAATGTTAGTTAACAATGTTATCCATTTAGAACATGTTTTGTTTTCTGATGGGTGCAGTTTTACACTTCACGGTCACGCTAATCCTCAAAATTGTCGCTACTGGTCTAAAGAAAATCCACACTTCATGAGAGGAGAACATACGCAATACCCCAAAAAGATTAATGTTAGGGCAGGAATAGTTGAAACCCATGTCATTGATCCCTTCTTTATGGTAGCAATTTGAATGGAGATAATTATTTAGCACTGCTCCAAAATAATGTCGTGCCACTTTGGAAAACTTATATCCTGATCGAACAAACGCACAAGTGACAGCGGATGTGATAAAATTACAGCAACAGCAACAATGTTTGGCAGTACCTCGACTTGTTCTATTTTGACTATTTCCAATTCAATCAAAGAGAGACGAGGATCGTCCGAATCGCCAGCACGAACACCGAATATTACGCTATTAGACTTCTTATGGGGATATGTGAAAAGTATGGTATACAAAACAAAAAACACGCGACTTAACTGACTTAGGAAGAAAGAAGAATAACAATTTCAATTGGGTCGGTCACGCCTTAGATGTTGATGAACTTTAGAAGACATTTTTATCTACGATTAGTATGCTGCCAAGACGTTCAAGTCATGTGTTTTAAACATCTCCAAATAAAGATTCATATGTTTTTTAAGAAAAAGGATCACTAATGAGGAGAATCTTGACTTTTTAATTTATGCCTCCTAGAAACCCTATTCAGGGTGAGTGTGAATTTTTATGGGTTTATATATACAGGATTATAACTTTCTCCCTTATTATCAGAGATAGAGATGCGCTTAGATCAGCGAATCTATGCAGGAAATTCAGGTCAGTAGAGACCTGCTTTCAAATACGGAAAACTCCGAATGGTTTCGAAGTTACACGTAAAGAAACATAAATCGCCATTTTCTTAAATCCCTCATATTTCGGTCATTTTCCGTCCATTTTTTTCCAGTAAAAAGGTTTTCCCCTTAAAAAGAAACGCCAAATCCAACGGTGAGGTTTATTTCGCATTATGATTGTCAGTTACGCCAATACGATTGTCAACTTTTTCTTTCTTATGGACGTCATATTGAATTCTTACGAATTTAAAAAGAGGGTAAAATTATACACATGGTGGTATAACATTCCTGATCATTGATTGACAAATGGCGTACTTATCTCAATTTCTAATATTAGCTGACTTTATGAAGTACCCTTTGATTAGAATGGTTAACATTGTTTGGAATACTGTTTTGGTTGTGAATGTCAGTTATAATGCATCAGAGCATGATTAATTGATTTTGCTGTTGTTGTTGTTCCGCATTTAATTCAAAAAATTACACGTTTTACGGTAGGAAAAGTATTTATATATTTGTCAATATCTATAAGTAAAATATGTTTCTTATGGAAGACAGGCGGCTACTTAAATAATTATAGCGAAGCTAACTCTAAAACAAAATAAACAAAACACAACATTAACACAAATTGCCTCAATTCGATCATTAAATTCTGTTTACTCAAGATCGATGTTCAAATTGCATGCAGTTGTTTTGTATGCCAGTTTGTACTCTATCAATTACAACCTGTGTAGCAGCCCGCACCATGACTGGATCTATCGAGCTAATTACTTGTAGAATGTGGTCTCTCAAATCACCTTCGTTGTTGAAACTACTCGAATACACTTTGTCTTTCACATATCCCCAGAAGAAATAGTCCATTGGAGTCAAGTCAAGTCTGGGCTTCTTTAAGGCCAAGCTACTGAACCACGATTGCCGATCCACTGTTCTCTAAACACATGATTCAAATGATAATTATCAGTACGACAAGTATGGAGGGTGCTCCGTCCCGTTGGTACCATAGGTCTCTTCGAGATCTAAAAAGTAGTTCTTGGATAAAATCATCCAGATTTTTTAAGGAGATTTCCACAATTCTCTCCACTAAATCTTTGATTTATGAAATAGGCCCCAACAACTTTGTTGTCCAAGATTCTGTACCAGACGTTTACACTAAATCTTTGCTGGTGTCTCGAAACTCTAGATATATTTGGATTTTCAGTACTCCAGTAATGATGATTGCGTCTGTTAAATAGTCCGTTGTTCGTGTAACATCTTTCATTAGTCCATAGAATTTTAGACGCTAGGTCCTCCTGGATTCGAGACTGACTAGTAAACCACTGGTAGATCAATTCTTCTCTAAAAGTCTGAGTCAGTCAAATGGTGAATAATATGCTATCTACATGGGTGATATTTTTGCTTTCTCAATATCTTCAACACATCTCATTGCGATATTCCGCGTTGTCTCAATATTTAACTGGTTGAACTTGTAGGATCGATGTGAACATGAGCCATAACGTTCACACTGTTGATATTTGGTTCCTTATGGTAATGGATTCTGGCTTCCGTAACACAACCGGAGCTTATCATCACAAGAGCAACTCTCGCAAAAAATTTCCGGTTCGGTTGTCTTCGTTCTGGGTATTTGTTCATATAGGTTTCTGAAGCAATACTGTATGAACGAATGTATATTTCGTACATATCCGTTTTTTCCTCTACATTGAAACGTACCATTTTCAGACTTAACCAACTTCAGAGCAATGTAAATAACTACGTTATAAACTGACACGGACATTTACTATGATGATCACAATGTTAACCAAGGTAACCAGAGGCTACTTAATTAAATCAGCTAAGATTAGAAGTTGAGATAAGTACGCCATTTATCAATGAATGATGAGGAATGCTATACCACCATGTGCAGAATTTTCCCCTCTTTTCAAATTTTGGAAAATTCGGTATGGTGTCCATAAGAACAAAAGTTGACAACTGGCAATAACAATGAGAAGTAAACCGCACCATTGGATTTGGTTTTTCTTTTTAAGGGGAAAACCTTTTTGCTGGAAGAAAATGGACAGAAAATGACTGAAATATGAAGGATTTAAGAAAATGGATTTCTTCTTTTACGTATAACTTTGGAAACATTCGGTGTTTTCCTTATTTGCAAGTAGGTCTCGACTGACCTGAATTTCCTGCATATATTTGCTAACTTAAGCATACCTCTATCTCTGATAGTAAGGAGATAGCTGTAGTGGACAATGAAAAAGTTGTAACCCTGTAATATATATATATATATATATATATATATATATATATATATATATATATATATATATATATATATATATATATATATATATATATATATATATATATATATATATATATATTTGTGTGTGTGTGTGTGTGTGAGAGAGAGAGAGAGAGAGTGTGTGTTTGTGGGTGTGTCACGGATAAAAAATAATGGACCGATTTCGATCAACTTTGGTGGGTACCTTCTTTTTACAAATGGCTTGGATAAGTTCGTTAGGCAGGAAAACTGACCCGGTTTTTCCAGGAATTTTTTTGTGTTCTTTCGGAAAATATTTATATTTCCGGAAATAACAAATTAATGGCAGACGCTGGTAAACTATGTACCAAAAGATAGATGTTGGGTGCCACTGATGACCAGATAAACACACGAAAGTAAAATATTTTGTGTGGATAACAAAATCCTATATATGCTACAGACAAAAACTAAGTGTTTTGGGGCAAAAACGTCAAGAAATTACAGAAAAATTAGTTCGAAAATCTGATAACGTTTCCTCTTAAAACGCCAAAGTCGCGATTTCAAACGTCAAAACTGGCAACTTTCAGGCAAAGAACCTGAAGCTGATACGGGCTATGTAGAGAAAATGTTGCAAAAAATGTGTTTTATAAGTCCTTAAGTTTCAGCTTCAACAGTCATTGTCCTTCATTTTACTAAAATGTTTCCAGAAAATCCATTTCAAATAGACCCTTTCTCTGATGCTTAAGCAGTAGTTTTTGTTAGAGTTTATGGTTTAATTCCCTATAATTTTTGGAAACTTTTCGTACTCGAAATTCGCTATTGCGGCGACCGCGAGTTTTGAATTTTAAACAGATTTTTTCAATTGAGCGCGAACTAGGTCCCCTGGGACCCATATCCGGGATTAGTTTTAGTTTTTATCTGTTTACATATATACAGGGTGGCGCATTTCTACGGTAAATCTCAATATTACTGTTATTCTACAAAATACGATAAACAATTGTATACGTTAATTACAGGGTGTCTTGAGGTACATCTTAAAAAATATTTTTACTATCACAGGCTGGCCCATAGGTCGTTAGTGATACAAATTTTTACAAATCTTATGTTATTGCATTTTTTCATTTTCCATCGAAATATAATGCATGTTTGGTATGCAGCAAGTGCGTTATGGTAGCCAATTTTCATTAAATGCTTTAAGTTTGAATAGCTGCAATTGGCGCGGCATCTTAGAAAAATTATTTCGACAATCACAGGTGGCCCATAAGATGTTCGCGATTCAAATTTTCTTTTTTCAATCAAACGTAAGGGATATTATTGCATTTTTGCATTTTCCATCAAATGCAGGTTTGTTTTCGAGTTATTTCACTAATTGTTTTGCAACTTTTTAGATTTTTGGCACATATCAAAAATTATGGTACGGCGTGTTTACCAACAAAATCGGTCGCTCTCAAATAGTGACTGATTTAAAAAAAATCAAACTGTCGCAACTCAATTGCTTTAAATAGAACAGTCGGTATTTTGTGTATTAATAATAAATGTTTAATAAGTTATTTAAAAAAATGTTTTCGGATTTTCATGAAAATGTTTGTAAATTTTTATGCAAAAACTTTTTTGGGAGTTTTGTCAAAAATCTTATTTGATGAAATACGGTACATTGTTTGTACTATATAGGCTTTACTGGTAATCAAATTTGATTGCTGCTTCCATTAAAAAATACATATTTGCTATTAAAAACATTTTTATAAAAATTCACTACCATAACGCACTTGCTGCGTTCAAACTTTTATTTTTTCTCCTTATCAAGAACGAAATGCGATTAGTTATTATTTTTTTAGTGCGTTGTAGCGAAGTTCGTCAATCAGACAAGATTCTTTTTTTACTGTTATTTTGTGCAATAAATCTTAAAACCTTAGAATTTTTTAAATGAGAATGGAGAGCTCTTTCAAATGAGGTATCACAAGCCCATATTTCTTATTTAAAAATTGGGGATTGCAACGGTGGTTAAATGTAGGGGTGAAGTTTTGCATTGCAGGATGCCACTTTTTAATTTAAAACTGACAGGTTTCGCGATTTTTTATAAATATGCACAATATAAGATACTGAATTTATTCCATTTAGCTGTTCCACACAGGCTCGGTGCTTAAGTGGTAAGAATGTGCGCCTCTGAACTGAAGGGTACTGTGTTCAATTCCCAGGATTCCACTTTCACTTTTTCGGTACATACTGTAAAATTACCATCAACCGAGGTTGTGGCATAGTATTTGAGCAAGTTGAGCGTTTGTTCGTTTTGCCCTTCGGAGGGAGCGTAAAGCCGTCGGCTCCGTGTCCGTGCGATTTAGGGCACGTTAAAGGTCCCTTCCCTCTTTACAAAAAGACAGGGGCTCAATAAAATTTCCAGGATAGTGAGGTGAAACTGCTCCCTGCGTCAGTGATTCACCATAGTCGCGGAAATGGATCGACTTAAAAAAAACAAACATACACACACTGTAATCCATATACACTATTTTATATTGCATTATATTCATTGTGTTTTGTCTGACGACGGTTCTCCTATTTTGACGACTATGGCCAATAACTGACGTCGAGGAGCAGCTTCACTTAACTATGCTGGATTTTGCTGAACCCATTTATTTCTGTAGAAACGGTAAGGAGCCTTAACGTAAGCAACATCGGTATACCGGACCAACGGCTTTATTTTCCCTCTCAAGGGCGGAACTTGTAGATTTTCAACTAGCCCATACACAATGCCACAACATAGGTTAATGTTAATTTACAGTATGTACTGAAAAATGATTTGACGCTTCTACTTGGAATCGTACCCAAAACCCGTGGGTCCAGAGGCACAGGTTCTTGTCACTGGACCACAAAGGCTACTTGTTTTAGATAGGGAAGCTCTTCAAATCTTACAAGTAGTGAGCTCTTATTAAAGTCCATGATAAACTATTGTCTGTGACTAGATTTTTACACGGATACACAAACACTCGTTAAAATATATAAGTACATTTCATCATTTGTTTTATTTTATTTTTTTCTATTTCATCTTAGTAATAATTTTGATAGCTAGTATTCTCTCTGTAATATAATTATTGCCGTTAGGTTATCCAGTGTTTGACAATATCTCTTTTTCTTTAGTAATAAATTTCGATCATTGTTCTTGATGGCTTCATTTTGTGTTCACTGTGTTTTCAATAGAAGTTTTCTTATACCTTGATTAGTTTTATCAAATAATCCTCTGCGGGTATTTTTTATTTTGCACCGTTTCTATGCAAACACTTTTATGTCTGATCCTGTTTTTAAGTTACCTATTTATAATTTGTGTATGCTTCTTTGTTTTATTCCTTTCCTCACCTGTTAATAACAATTATAAAAACAAATTGGTAAGTTTTATTGTGCTGCATGAGATAAATTACAAGTAATGACATGTCTGTCCATTAAAAAACTAAGAACTAGGCTCTGAGCATAGGCGTGATTAACGGAATGTGCTAACTACACAAGCTGTGTAGAACAAACCAACGATTGTTACCCCTAGTAAAAAGGTAAAGGTAAGATGCTTACTGGCAATTAGGCCATTGCTGACCCTTTTTTCTCACCTAAACTAACCTACCCTCCACCTTGAGCTCGATCTCAACGACGACAGTGATTTGAAAAATCATCCGCCGCCGGTGAGTCTCGAATCGTCGACCCCCGAGTCCGTATTGCAAATTCTGAATCGACTTTCCCGCACGGCCACGGAGGCGCTGGTTACCCCTAGTACTACTTGTCTCTTGTCATCTATAACAAACGCTTTCTCTTCGTGTATCAAATAAATTATATGTTTTATTTTTAAACTAAATATTTAATTTAATTCATCCTACAATAAAGCCGAACTTGTTGGCGCAATGATTGTCACGTTTAGGTTGGTGTTTCAGGGAACTGATTATTGTTAACAGTATACGCAAAAGATAAAAATATAAATAGAAAACTTGAACACCTAATAATGTTTAAGGCCGCCCCTGGAAATAATAAATCCAAACATATCTGCTATCTGCAACTGGCTTATGGTGGTAGATAAAATCGTAGAGGCTGGTGTAATTTTATTGTGGCTTAGTATAAATATTGGTTCAGATATTTACTTTTACTTGTGTACACGCTGCGTCGTGTGAGGTTTCACACACTTACTCTTTCTAAAACAAATCATAAAAACCTTATAAACAATCCAGCACACCGTCTTTTAATAGTGTTTGAATCTAAACTAATCTTGCCGCTCAAAATGTCGATTTAAAGCTGTAAAGGTTTTAATATAATTTTATTACCCAATAATCTTCGTTAATAGACATACCTAGTGGGTAAAAATAAAATGCTGTGCTGACATCATATGTAAAATTCAATAAAATATTAGAACTAAATACACTTCTGGTGAATTTATGTAGAAAAAAATCCGATATAAGAAATTTTTCTCAAATGAGTGCAAGCGACGACCCCTATAAATCATACTCGGGGTCACTTGTTTTTTTTTACTGACGAAGCGAGGCGTCATGGTAGCAAAATTTCATATAAATTAATTACTAAAAAATTGTCTGTTAAACAATTAATAAAAGTTACAAATAATTGTAGCGTGCGTGTGTGTATTTGTATGTGTACAAACAAGCATGCACGCACGCAACCGCTCACGCAACCACGCACGCATCCAAGCTGGTAAGTAAGCACGCATCGAATTCACGCGCGCTCGCGCACACAAATACAAAATCGCGCGAGCGCAATTAAAATTTAACATTTCAGTCACTTAATTCAGCATATCTACCAAAATCAAATCACAACAAATATCACCAAAAAGTACAGATTATCACGTTATGAAATAGATTTTTGGGACTTGAACTTATAAATATAGTCTTTTTGTGATGTTTTGCTATATCACTCTTATTAAAATGTGGAACAATCACTAAAGCATTATTTTGTTATAGCTTTCGGCAACGTTAGATACCACGCACATCGTTTGTTTTGACTTTAAGAAAGTATGGACCAGTTTCATGAAGTAAAGGCAACAACAATCAATGAATTTGAGAAAGTGACTTTTAGTGAATGCCCAGTAACAGATAAAGCAAAGAAATAATGCCGACCAGGAAGTTTATTTACATGCTATCTATCAGGATGGATCTAAATGGATCTTTTCACTGCTTAGTTTCAGCATTTTATCGAATATGTTCGTCCGTCTGAAACCAACCCAGTTCTTTTAGTTTTTTTCGTTTTAGACAGAACAAAACGCTTACTAGGAACCTTGACCTTATAGAAAAAGGTAGAGACAATGTTGTAACAATTGTTTCCTGGACACCACATAAAATGCAACCGCTTGTCAAAACCGTCATGGGAACATTAAGAACGTTTCATAATAAAGAAATTAGGATTTCTTTAAGGAACCGTCAACGCCCCGTGTCTCATTTTGATGTAGGCAAACTTTTTGGGCAAGCTTAGTCAAAGGTACAATCGTCAGAACGAGCCGTCCAAGGATTCGCAACCATAGGGATTTATCCTAATAGAAGAAACTTTTAAAAACGAAAATAATTTTTAGCCGTCGAACACCAACAAGAGGTTTGCGGCGTTCCCCTAACAGCCACTGAGTCTACCCTACAGCCAATAAGTATGACCATGGGAGAAGGAAATAAAGACCGAAGTGTATTATTAGCAGCAATTGGTCTAGAAGATATTGCACGAATCCACACTTAAAGAGAAAGGTGGGTACTCGAGGAAGAAAACCAGGAAAGGGCATAATAATAACTTTAACTCCAAATAAGGAAAAGCTTGTGCAGTTTGTGAAAATTAACCACCAAAGCAGCGAGCAAAAAAACATAAACACAATTAAAAGAGCAGTATTCTCCGAAGCTCCAGGTTGTAGTTTAATTTAAAGGTTCGCTCAGTCACGATAAGAAAAAAGGACTAAATGCCGAAACAAAGAATTGTCTTGATCAAGTTCGGAGTCTGATGCATCCAGTATTTCTGTCCATAGATGGCGAGAAAGTTTTTGCAGCACGCGGAAATGCTGATGAAGACGCTGATTACATTTTTGTGAAGATAAGTTTTTAGACAATAATAAGGAAGAAAGTTGGATAATGTGCAGATTATGCAACTGCTGGCCACATTAGAAGTGTGCAGGAAAAAGAACCATATGTTTGTGACTTCGACCGATAGTTTGAGTTCTCCTTCACTTTTTTTCTGGTGATTTCGAAAAATCTAAGTAAACTCTCTTTTGCAATTTCATTGTTTTCATTCAACAAAAAACTTCGTTTTGCATTTAAAACTTCCTAATATGTAATGATATTTACACTGAAGATAAGTATTTCACATTAGGATGCAATTTTTGAAACCCTAAAAAATGCTCATTTGATACTCCTATTTTTTGCCGTGTTTACTGAATTCTTGTGTGTGATCTCTGTGACATGAATTAGATATCCACAACAAGATATATCTTTATCCAAAAGATCTAAAAAAAATGTTGTTTTTTCTTTTTTCTTTAATAAAAATAAAACGGTCCTTCACATTAGGTGAAGTTTCAATAATAATATTATTCAAATAAACCATTATTGTTGTCAAAGCCCAAAAACATGTGTACCTACAAATTTTTTAAGTTCTGGTTTTCTCAACTGGTTCAAGGAAGAGTTTGCTGTACAAGCTTTTGTACTTTTTTAAAAGATGGAAGCATATTTATTGAAATATTTCCCAAAACTGAGCCAAACATTTTAAATAGTAATATATTTTTCCACATAAATTAAACAACGTATCTTTTAAATAAGCCACTAAGTGAAGATTGGAAGGCTGTGATGAGCACTGATAAGTACACTTGGAGAACCCAAATCATCACTTAAACCCGATACCAAAAATGTCCCCAAAAAACATTGTCTCCCAAAAATTCATAAACCGGGAAAATCGATGAGACCTATTATTTCAGGTATAGATTCTCCGACATATAATCTAGCGAAGTGGCTGTCAAATGAGTTTAAAAGTTTGCCTGTTAAACAAAAAAGTTATTGTGTCTCAAATTCACTTGAATTCATTAATAGTGTTAAATATGTTGAATTGGTTGAAGGCGAGGTCTTGATATCATTTGATGTAGCGTCTTTAGGTTCTAGCCTGCCCACGACACAAACGCTAACGTATTTAGTTACAGTTGTTGAAATTCAGCAACATAAGTCAAGAGATTTGCAAAGAATATTTAACTTTAAAAAACCTTTGTATAAAACAAAAATATTTTTTAACAATGAATTTTTTAAACAAACTGAAGGCACGGCAATGGGCAAGCCACTCTCGCCAATCATTGCGTACCTTATCATGAGTAGATTTAACACGGATTTAGAAAATGAAAGTGAGTATTTTCCTAGAGTGTGATTTCGTTATGTGGACGATATTTTTGCAGTGTTTAACATAAATATATGCAAAGTAGTTGATTTTATTAAAAGACTAAACTGCCAATTTAATTCAATAAAATTCACTCAGCAATTAGAAGTTAACAGTAAACTTCCTTTTCTAGGTGTACTAGTTATTAAAAATAATAACTCTCTTGAATTCCATGTCCACGGGAAGAAAACTACCACTCTAAGTTATATTCCAAATAACTCACATTATGCGTTTGCACAAAATGCGGCCGGTTTAAATTTCTTAGTACATAGATTAATAAAATTTCTCTTAAGTAAAATAAGATAGTATAGAATTAAAGGACATTAAAAACATGGCTAAATATAACGGGTATTCGAATTGCTTAGTGGAAAAATTAATTAATAGACGCAGAACAAAGAATATGTTAGCGGAATGCACGACATTCAGGAAAGATAAAATAGAGAAGAAATTTGTTTGGCTACCTTTTGAACCGCGTATTACAAGGGGTCTCGAGAGCATTTTTCAGAAAGACGACTTGCAGATAACTTTTTCGACAAAAAATAATTTAAGAAATTTGTTAGGTAATGCGAAAGCCACTGAAATGTCTGGTATCTATGAGATATGTTGTAAAGATTGTAATCTTAAATACGTTGGGCAGACTAACAGAACCATTGAAACTAGATTTCGTGAACATCTGGTGTAGACAAGTCATGCGTGGCACAACCTGTTCGGGATAATAACTACCACATTGGCAAGGAAACTTGAAGCTTATCAAAAATGTTAGACAGCCAGCGAAGCGAGATGCGTACGAAAGTATTTATATTTCTTAAGGCAATAAAAAACCAAAGTCCCTCAAACCGAGCGTCGCCACTGATTTATAGACATTTCTTTGCCCTCTGTCTCCGATACAGATAAAATATTCCGAGACGTGCCGTGTAAAGTTATAAAGGAAGTTCAAAAACCTCGTCCGGCAAAAAATTCAATACACAGAAAATTTGACTACGATTTAGTCTCCCTTTCGTTATCGGCTCTAGGTAAAACTCAGTATATAAGGTGATGTTTATTAGTAAGCAGTTTAGAATTTTTCACCCTCTGATGACGCTAACCTCGTTAGTGAAACGATCGTCAGGTCTTTTAAAAGATGTGTTGTGGTGATTTGGGTTCTCTTTTAAATAACCTTTGCTTGCTCAGGTAAAAGACAAAAATTTTTATATAAATGTCGAAATATTAAAACATTGAAACTTGTAATGCTTCCGATTTTCGACGGTTCCTTAAAAGCCAATTACTGCTTTCAAATGGGGAAAGTGTAATATTATTATTTTTAGTATGCCAAAGCGCACTTCTAAGGAAGTGATGAGGATTGTGGAATGAATCGTCGAATCGATGTTGGTTTGTTTTCATAGCGTCTAAACCCCGAGATGGAGCTCTTAATTAATTGGTTCCTTTGTTTGGTTTAAAAATAGCGAACGTATTTGCAGCCCGCGGCGAGGCGTTCGACTGAACAACCGCATCACACTACCTCACATTACCCTATGCGTTACCCCGGTTTCCCCCTGGCACAAATAACATACATGTTGGCGTGTGTAATACAAATGCATATTGTATATGATTCTTGTTTATCTTTATGTATTCCAAATCGATTTGGTAAATTGATAGTAAAAACAATTCATCACGTATACTTAATGGTTTCCAAAAGGCAAAGACAGGTTAATCGGATTTATATACACCCTGTACAATTGAACTACTTTCAGGGAGATCCAGATTTTTGAATTTAAAAAAATCCTCAAATGAGCGCGAACCAGGACCCCTAGAACCCATATCCGGGCTCAGTTTCAATTTTTATATGTATATATATATATATATATATATATATATATATATATATATATATATATATATATATATATATATATATATATATATATGTATCACACCGATAATTTAAAAAATAATAGTCCGATTTTGACACAATTTGGTACATTCCTTTTGTGAGTGGCTTGGATAGGTTCGTTAGCCAGGAAAATCTAAAAAAATATCTCAAAAAATAGAAAATATATGGTACCAAATTTGGTATGCTATTAAAAGGAAACTATATACCAACATTTATGTTTCTACGTAACAAGAAAACAAAGTTATAAAAAATATTTTGTGCCAGATCATTTCTATAAAAGTTCACTACCATCACGCAGTTGCTGCGTCCAGACTTTTCGAAGATCAATTTGTCTACTGAAATCCTACTGATAGGTACAGATGAGACAAGAATATAGTTAGTATAGAGCGGTTTCATCAAGTAAGCGCAAAAACAATTAAAGAATTACTGATAAGTGTTCCGAGAAATTTAAAATGAACACTAAGGCCCTTGATCAAACCAAAAAATATTTATTTGGCCCCCGTAGAGTTTTTAAAAAGCATTACACTGTATTTCAAGAGAAAACGTGAGAAAGATACTGACACAAAAGGTTTGAAGCAAACCTTATGACAGCAATAAAAGTCCTGTATACAAATAACGCGAACCATGTCCACATAAGAACAAAATAGTCACGAAATTTTAAAACACGATGCATAATTGCCATTAAAATAAGTTGGCTATGTTAAATTTTAAACTTAAAGAAACTCCAGAGGGATTATATGAGGCAAGCGTGTTGGCGAATAACAATGTTGGTAATTAGAAGGTCAGATCGATTTTCAAAATTTGATCCTCTTTGGAGTTGATATTTTTGTGGCAGATACTTGAGGTAAATCAGTCTTTAAATATTTAATAAAACAAATAAATGTAAGATTTACAATACATTATTGTGTGTAATTCACCTGTTTGGGAACGATCATGGTGTGGTTTCTTCAGTTACAAAAGTATCGCTAAAGAATCCAAATCGTGGCCTATATAGTGGCGCATTATTTATCTATGAACTTATTTATTTATTTTAATTATACAATATACATTAAACAAATCAGATTTACAATATGATATATCTGTTATTGTGCAAGATACTTGAAAACTTATGCAAAATATTTGGATGCAGACTTGAGTTCCGTGTCATAAAAACTTGTTTAAAGTATACACGCTGTCTCATATTTTCAGGGAAGGCTTAATATACGAGGGTCAATCAATAAGTACCTGTGTTTGAAGACAGGTGGCCTTGCTGATGGAATTTGGCATACCATCGTGTATTGTCATCTGTCAAACGACACCTTACTAAATTTCAGACTGATTCATTCGTTCGTTTTTATTTGACAGCCAGTTGTATCACACGTGTTTCGTGTTTTTCGATAAAATTAACAAAGTACGCAGCAAGTGCATTATAGTAGTGAACTCCCATAAGAATTGTACACTATTAGTAACGTATATCATTAAGACTAATTCTTTAAATTTAAATTAACCTTGGAGATCGATTTTAGAGCTCCCAGTAAGCCATTACTTGAGGAAAATTCTAATTTCTATGGAGATAGAAAATGAAAATTTGGTAGATATATGTAATTACTGAAAGTCTCTTTAAAAAAGTTGTGTTGCAAATTTCGTTAAAGTTACAAAAGTTTTCCAGAAAAAAATATATTATTTACAAGGGAAATGTTAATTATAAACATAGCAAGTATTTTTCCTTATTAATTGCTTGGACGGTTTTGTTTTAGTCAACCCAATCGAACTAGTTTTGGCAAATAAACAACAAAAAGGGTTTTTCAAAACAAATTGTTAGTTATTCGCGAGACTCATTGTGTTATTTTTCTTTAATTTAGTACCCACGCTGCGTTTTACTATGGCTCACGATTGAAGATTCTAGCTTAATGGGAAATTGAGTTATCAGATTTAAAACATTTTTAGGACAATCCTCTACCAAATAACATACTTGGTGCACCCAGACCCTTTTCAGCACTTATTTACTGTTGCTGCATCCATGCTTTTTTAACGATAAAATGTTGTAGCTCTATATGTGGAGACTGACAAACAAGGAAACCTCAAATTCATTCTTGGAAAAAAAATTAAACAAAGTCAGGTAACTACTTAAACATAATTTGAAAATCTTGGTTCGCTGCTTCATCGCGGGAGTTCTCATTTACCTTCTGCATGCCTAAAACCACCCTCAAAAAGGGACAATGTAAACAAGAAAAATTTATCGAGACTAACCCCCAAGAAAGTTGCGGGACCTGCGGTAAATAGGGGTTCTGTGCGGGGTAAACAGGATTTTTTAAGGCCGTATAGCTGCCAAATGGGATAAATGCAGCTTATAGAGGTCCAACTAAGCTGGTTATTTCGCACTTTCCGCACCCATTTCCGTTTTATCTTCTTCTCCGCTCAGCACCCTTATTAACTTCTGGTCCAATAACTTTTTGGGGCCTGTTTCCAAGAAATTTGTTTTCTGGTATGTGCACCCAGAAACGGTTCTAAGCATGTTTCTGAATTGTTTTTCTAAATGTCACCTCTGTGCTAAACTGAAAATTTACCGAAAATTTAATTTTTATTTACAAAAGGCATGTACCTGCCAAATTATAAACGTGGCAGGTATTTTTCCTTATTAAGCGCTTGGATGATCCGTTTTAGTCAACGCAATCAAATCAGTTTCTGCAAACAAAACAACAAACAATGTTTTTTAAACAAATCTGTAGTTATTTTTTATATTAAGCATACACGCTGCCTCTGTATGGATTTTACTATGTATCAAAACTGAATATTATAGTTTTCTGGGAAGTAGGGTAACAATTTGAAATATTTTAACGAAAATTCGCTACCATAACGCACTTTCTGCACCTAAACTCTTTTCAACACATATTTACTATTACTCTGTTAAGTACTACAGTACCTACCTACATTGATTAACAAGCTAAATGTGATTCACACAACCACTTTCTTATTTGTTTGATTGGATGTTAATATAATATTATACTTCAGTCGACCGCCGAAGGCATTTGTTAGTGTTAGGTTAAAATTAAAAGTGAGCTAATTATTTACCTACTCCCGTTTGTATTAACCTTAGAATATAGGTCCTTCTTCTATATTGTATGGTTCTAAGGTATTATCGGGGTCGATTTCGAGGTTTTCTCCTTCTTATTTTTATTCTTTGTTAATGACGTCTGTTAGTTTCGAGGTTATGCTTAGAACGCGCACGTGCCTCTCATGACTCAGTTATTGAATGACAAATAGTGGTGTTGTCAGATTAAACTAGGAGAGGGAGATGGCTTTCAAATACCGTGAAAATAGAAAGCATAATATTCATACGTAATAAAACGTAGTTCTAGATTGCTTTTACACAAATTGAATCACTTTCATTGAAATATTTTTATTAACATTTTTCTATCTTCAAATTCAGATGAGAGCTGTCGTAAAGGGCCATCCCGCTGATTGTTTCTTGTGACATACTTTCGCAGCCTGTCCGTTTAAAGCTTACTTTGGAGTTTTACAATGTCAGCGGAACACTGATTTATCTTTCTGAGCTTGTCTAAGATTATAGGCATCCATTCTGAGGGAATTTCAGGTCATATCGTAGATTATTTATTTTTTATTTAGTTATAACTCAAGACTTACTAAACCGATCAAGTTTAGATTTGGTAGATAGTACCAGTTATATGATATCTACGCGCTTGTAAAGTTTTAGTTTAATACCTCTGTTTTTCAAGCAGTATTTTGCATTTATTTCTAAAAGTAATTGAGTGTCGAAACTGTCTAACGAACTCCTCCAAGCTATTAACAAGACTAAGGGGATTTCCAAATTTGGATTTGATTGGTCAAATGTTTGTTGAGTTATAGGTTGGATATATATATATATATATATATATATATATATATATATATATATATATATATATATAATTTTTAAATAACCTTGGATTTGGGTTCTAGGGGCCTTAGGTCACGCTCATTCGAAAAAAATTTCCATATGTCTTACCATCGATACCTCTCTATTAGTGAATTTTCTTAATGAAAATTCACTAGAAGTAAAATATCGATCCGTAATTCGCTTTTTACTTTTGGATGGAAAAACTTGTAAGGAAATAAAAGTCAAGTTGCTGCCTATGGGGACCCTTCACCATCTATAACAACCGTGGATATTGGTTCAATGAATTTAAACGTGGCCATACATCTGTTTTTGGTGAAGAGGGGCTAGGCCTCTCCGCAGGCGCGATAACCGAGGAAATAATTAAAAAGGTCCACTACATGATTCTCGCTGATTGCCGAACTTAAGTGCGCATAGTAGCAGAGGCCGTAGGCGTATCGTACGAAACAGCAATCCATATTTTACGTGATAAATTAGGTGTGAGGCAGGTGACGGCCCGATTGGTGCCATGTTGCTCATGGTGGACGACAAGCCGATACGGATGTCAATGTGGAAGCAGTGTTTGGACCTCTTTAAGCAAAATTCGCAGGAGTTTTTGTGTCGAATCGTTACCGTTGATAAAACCTGGATACATTATTATACGCCAGAAACCAAGCGATAGTCAAAAAACTGATGTTTTCCCTGTGAATCTGGATCAAAGAAAGCAAATATGGTCCCATCGGCTGTAAAGGTAATGGCCATGATTTTTTTAGATTCGAAGGGAATAATCTTCATGGACTTTTTGCAGAAAGGAAGAACGATCACGAGGCAGCACTTCAGTGGATTGTTAGACCGATTCGATAAGAAATTAAAGGAGGCACGATATTTGGCAAGAAAAATTTGTGTTGCACCACGATAACGCACCAGCACATTTATCCGGAACTGCCGCGGCCAGACTGCAAAAACTGCGCTACAAATTGCTGCCGCACCAACCGTACGCGTCCGATCCGGCTCCCTACGACTTATTTTTGTTCACAAACATAAAAACATGGCTCGGCGGAAAAAATTCTACTCAAACGAGGAAGTTGTCGCGCAGGCAGAATCCTATTTTGAAGGAACTGACAAACCGTATTGTTCGAGGGGTTAAAGAGATGACAGAAACGTGGAAAAAAGTGTATTAAACTAAATGATGACTACGTTGAAAAATAAAAATTTGAAAAACTTCATTCCTAACACCGATATTAATTGATCGACGCTTATATATATATATATATATATATATATATATATATATATATATATATATATATATATATATATATATATATATATATATATGATATTAAGGGCAATTACGACCAACAATTGAGGGCTATATCTTAAAGAAAGTCACTCTGTACTAAAACTCAATATATTTCGCCAGGAGTTCCTGGCATCTTCAGGAGCACTAAAAAAGAACAGAATCAGCACAAACATCTAGATTATGCATTAAAAAACACTTACAGCACTGTAACTAATTATAAAAGCAAGGCCTAAACATTGAAAACAGGGAAGCTCTGCCACAAAACATGCTAAAAAACAACAATGCCAAAAATATCCTTAAAATACATGTGAAACTCACGCGAACATTTCTACTTTCAAAATATTCAAAGCTAGTCATGAAAAAGTATAAAAAGGTTGTCACTAATGTTAAAAAACTAAAAAAGCTTTGAAAAATTCGCGTGTAACAAATTGGACACCTAACCCCATTTTTTCACGTTAGAATGTCAACCAAGATATATAAATGACAGTGGAAATCTCAATGATCATAGACCGTTATGTTTCTCTATTGGTGAATTATGTGAACAATATTCTTATTTTAAGTTATGGAACCGGCCAACACAGAGGCGCCATCAGACCTATCAAAAAGTAATACGTAGCTGTAAATGCTACTGAGATTTTAAACATCTGTTTTTGAGTTCATAGTGTCATTTTCGAGAATGTGACACATTTCAAGGAGGGAACGTTTTTTTAAATTTTTCTCCCTGTCTAATATTCTGACATTTTCAAAATCCATATTATGGCCTAAAGTAGACACATGATGTGCCAATGCACACCTCTCAGGTCTCAGTCTGGAGTCACTCCTATGTTGGCTGATCCTCCTACCAACAGACTGTGAAGTCTGACCTATATAAGAAAGAGAACAATTTTTACAATCTAGTTTATAGACCACCTCACGTAGTTTATGAACCGAAATTTTGTCCTTATTGCTGGTGAAAAAATTCGTGTTAGTCAAAACATTTTATTTTGCCACTTTGATGTCTGTGAAAAATTTGAAGAGGTTCAATAGTCTATGTGTTAGGCCAAGTTTTCACAGACATCAAAGTGGCAAAATACAATGTTTTGACTAACAAGAATTTTTTCACCAGCTGAGTAATACGTTGTCACGGCAGCTCTAATAAACACAACATATTATATAAACAGATATATACGAGTATATATATATATATATATATATATATATATATATATATATATATATATATATATATATATATATATATATATATTATTAGGGACCATTTCTATAAATATATATTATATATATATATATATATATATATATATATATATATATATATATATATATATATATATATATATATATATATAATATATATTTATAGAAATGGTCCCTAATTAAGGAAGAAAGTACCAGGGCTATCGATTTTTTAAATCGTTAGTTGTACACAGTCTCTGTTTATATAACACGTTGTGTTTATTAGAGCTGCCGTGACAATGTATTACCTGGCTACGCCACCGATGACGACACTGTCGTATATATCCCTAAATAATAATAACCTTTATAAATATGGAGGTATCTATTGAAAAAAAGCCTGGACGCAGCAAGTGCGTTATGGTAGTGAATTTTCATAGAAATGATCTGTCACAATATATTTTATTATAACTTTTTTTTCTTGTAACATAGAAATCTAAATTTTGGTGTATAGTTTACTTTTTATGATGTTAACCCACCTACTAAATTTGGTTATCATAGATTCTTAATTTTTTAAGATAATTTTTTTTTTCAAATGAAAACTCAAAATTTTTCCGGAAAACCAAGTCCAATTTTTTTGATTAACGAACTTATCAAAGCCATTTACAAAGGGAAGGTACATGCCACATTTTATCAAAATCGGCCTATTATTCTTTGAGATAAAAATTTTTTTCGAATAAAAACTCAAAATTTTCCCGGAAAACCTCGTCCGATTTTCCTGACTAACAAACTTGTCAAAGCCATTTACAAAGGGAAGGTACATGCCAAATTTTATTAAAATCGGCCCATTATTTTTTGAGATAAGAATTTTTTTCGAATGAAAACTCAAAATTTTCCCGGAAAACCTCGTCCGATTTTCCTGACTAACGAACTTGTCCAAGCCATTGACAAAAGAAAGGTACACGCCAAATTCTATCAAAATCGGCTTATTATTTTTTGAGTTATCGGTGTAATACATATATATATATATATATATATATATATATATATATATATATATATATATATATATATATATATATATATATATATGTATATATATATATATATATATATATATATATATATATATATATATATATATATATATATATATATATACATATAAAAAGTGAAACTGACCTCAGATATGGGTTCTAGGGCTCCTAGTTCGCGCTCATTTGCAAAAATTTTTTCAAAATTCAAAAGTCGAGATCTCCCCATTAGTTAATTTTTTCTACGAAAATTCACGAAAACGAAAAAATAATCAATTCTTATTTTGGCCTATCATGCATATAGCAGAATAATTATTTCAATTTTCACTCCTTATCTCGCTCCTTATTTGTTGAGATCTTGGTGTTTATTAGTGAATTTTCTTAAAAAAAATTCACTAATGAGGAGATCCCGACTTTTGAATTTTGAAAAAATTTCTTCAAGTGAGCGCTAATTAGGCCCCCCAGAACACATATCCGGGGTCAGTTTCAATTTTTATATGTTTATATATATATATATATATATATATATATATATATATATATATATATATATATATATATATATATATATATATATATATATATATATATATATATATATATATATATATATATATATATATGTATCACACCGATAACTCAAAAAATAATGGGCCGATTTTGATCAAATTTGGTGAATACCTTCCTTTTGAAAATGGCTTGACTAAGTTCGTTAGTCAGGAAAATCCGCCCAGGTTTTCCCGGAAAATTTTGGGTTTTCCTTCAAAAAAAAATTATATCTCCGGAATTAACAAAGTAAGGGCAACCAAATTTGGTACGCTGGTTTATGTCATTATAGGTGAGGTGCGTACCAAAATTTAGCTCTGTAGGTCGAAAGACAAAAGTTATGGGCATTTAAAGAAAAATAAATTGGGGGTTTTCTCAAAACGTCAAAGTGACAATTTAAAACGTCGAAATTCGCAACATTTAGGCAAAGAACTTGAATCTAATACGGGCTCTGGAAAGAAAATGTCTTAAGAAGAATGTTTTACAAACCCTGAAGTCTTAGTTTCAACCGTCATCGTCCTTTATTTTACTAAAATATTTCCAGAAAATTCATTTGAAATAGACCCTTTCTCTGATGCTTGGCAGTAGCCTTAGCTATAGAATTTATCGTTTAATGGTATATAATTTTTGTAGAATTTTCGTAAAAAATCAATAAAGCTCAATATCTCCGTTATTATACAAGATATGAAAAAATATTGTATACATTAATTATACGGTGCCTTGAGCTACACCTTAAAAAATTATTGCTACCATCACAGGATGGCCCATAAGTCGTTGGTGATACAAATAATTTTTTTTTTTTTTTAGTGGAAAACGCCTTATGTTTTTGCATTTTCCATCGAAATATAATGCATGTTTGTAAGTTAAGAAATTCTGGACGCAGCAAGTGCGTTATAGTATCGAATTTTGATTAAATGCCTCATATTTGAAAAGCTCAATTTGCTATTAACCTATAAGGTTGACCAAGAAACGGATTTTTTCGGTTACATTTTAAGTTTACTTTCGGAAATTTCTGTACGTTTTCAAACAATAAAGTTATTTTGATGAAACAAGGCACATTGTTTTTACTATATAGGTTATACTGGTAACCAAATTTGATGCCTGCTTTCTGAAAAAAAAACACATATTTGCTATTAAAAACATTTTTATGAAAATTCACTACCATAAGGCACTTGCTGCGTCCAGAGTTTTTTTTATTACAATCTCGATATAAAATCATCTAAAGCTATCGAGGTAGCCTGTATATATGTATAACATAATAAAATTGTATACTTGAAGTACGGAAAAAATGCGCGGAATCGCGGAAATAATATATATATATATATATATATATATATATATATATATATATATATATATATATATATATATATATATATATATATATATATATATATATATATATATATATATATATATATGTATATGTATTACACCGATAACTCAAAAAATAATGGGCCGATTTTGATAGAATTTGGCGTGTACCTTTCTTTTGTCAATGGCTTGGACAAGTTCGTTAGTCAGGAAAATCGGACGAGGTTTTCCGGGAAAATTTTGAGTTTTTATTCGAAAAAAATTCTTATCTCAAAAAATAATGGGCCGATTTTAATAAAATTTGGCATGTACCTTCCCTTTGTAAATGGCTTTGACAAGTTTGTTAGTCAGGAAAATCGGACGAGGTTTTCCGGGAAAATTTTGAGTTTTTATTCGAAAAAAATTTTTATCTCAAAGAATAATAGGCCGATTTTGATAAAATGTGGCATGTACCTTCCCTTTGTAAATGGCTTTGATAAGTTTGTTAATCAAAAAAATTTGACTAGGTTTTCCGGAAACATTTTGAGTTTTCATTTGAAAAAAAAAATTATCTTAAAAAATTAAGAATCTATGATAACCAAATTTAGTAGGTGGGTTAACATCATAAAAAGTAAACTATACACCAAAATTTAGATTTCTATGTTACAAGAAAAAAAAGTTATAATAAAATATATTGTGACAGATCATTTCTATGAAAATTCACTACCATAACGCACTTGCTGCGTCCAGGCTTTTTTTAATAGATACCTCCATATTTATAAAGGTTATTATTATTTAGGGATATATACGACAGTGTCGTCATCGGTGGCGTAGCCAGGTAATACATTGTCACGGCAGCTCTAATAAACACAACGTGTTATATAAACAGAGACTGTGTACAACTAACGATTTGAAAAATCGGTAGCCCTGGTACTTGCTTCCTTAATTAGGGACCATTTCTATAATATATATATATATATATATATATATATATATATATATATATATATATATATATATATATATATATATATATATATATATATACTCGTATATATCTGTTTATATAATATGTTGTGTTTATTAGAGCTGCCGTGACAACGTATTACTTGGTTACGTCAACGGTAGCGACACTGCCGTACATCTCACTATGTTCTACGAGGCTGGCTACCTTTAGTCGAACTTGATGTTGGGTGTATTCTGGATCTAATTTGGTACAGCGCACTGATGAGCTCTAATGAGAGCCAAACCGGTATGCGTTTCCTATTATAAGCGGAATGCACCTTACCTTATATAGTTGTGAGTCTCTAAGTTTAAAAATAAAAAAGTTGTAGACAGTTAAAAGAAATGGAGTTTTCCTCAAAACGTCAAAGTCTGTATTTGAAACGTCAAGATTGGCAATGTTTAGGCGAAGAGCGTGAAACAAATACGGATTATGAAAAGAAAATGTTGCAGGAAGAGTGTTCTTCAAACCTTTAAGTTTCATCATTACCGATATTCAATACATTGTTCTCGAGATCCAACTTGACACCGTGACCTTGTAGAACATCTATGGCAAGTATAATAGGGTCTGATATAGCGGCACCAATGACGCGCTGTTTGGTCTTCCAAAATTCAATTTGTAGCATAACTTCATCAAATACACGAATCTGTTCGCCACCAGCTGCACTTCATATACTCTTTCTGGCTCTGTTACCCGCCATCTTGGTACCATATCCCGACGGATAATCGTTCTGGGTTGGCCGGTGTCTACAACTATTTGAGCCTTCCTGTTGCTGCTGTATCGGTCTACGACGAGCGTGTTGCCGGAATCGTTGACCAGTGAAATAGTCGAGTTTGGAGCGCTGTAGTGGCAGTCAGCTCTCGCCTGATAAAGCCAGTTGGATTTAATTTTCCTGTACATTGGGTGATGATAATCTTAGAGCCTGGCATTCGCTTCTTATGTGCCCCACATTTCCACAGCGTATGGCACTTACACGATGGGTTACGTTGACTTCTTATGAGGCGTGGGCTTTATCTGTTCTACTAGTTTCTCCAGACGCTGCATAACCTTGGATAAATCTATTTTATTTTCCTATTCTGGAATTTGGAGACTACCAACTCTCACATTGCGTTTAGAATCTGGTTTGGCAGCTTCCAAATCTAGTGAATGTGCCAAAGCATCGTTCAGGTTTTTGTGTCTCGCCATCTTCAACGCCTGTTGGGTTTAGATATCTCTGATGTCGTCAATGAATGTTTGCAGCGACAGCTGGGTCAAAGATTCCACCGGAGCTGTGAGATAAGCTAATCGTCGGCTTCAAACTGCTGGGGAGTTTCTCCCGATTTGTAAAAGCGACTTTTCAACTGATTCTGATACAGCTATTGTAAATGCTAGTCTCCAAATCTCATTTCTATGTAGTACCTAATGCTGTCAAAAATGTTCTGTTCTTCCCTGGGAATAGCTTGGAGCACATCTAGGTCATCACCTCTGAGAGCTACAATTAATGAAGTCGCTTTGCCTCTCTTGCCCCAACCATTTGTTGTAGCAGCGACTTTGAATTGGCGTAGATAAATATCCCATAAGGCTGAGCCATCAAATGTGGGGATCTCATTTTTTACGACGGTGCTATCTTCGAGTCTGATGTTACCCTTAGCCAAGGTATAATACTTCATTTATAGTGATTGCATTTTCTGTTGTACTTCCGTTTGTACCTCTTCTACACTGGTCAGCTTGTCATATACATCGCGGCTGATACCCCTTACTCGGCTTTGTACTTGCTGAAAGATGTCGTCTTTTACCTGCTTCATACGTTCGTCCATACATGAGGTAAAATTCTCAATTCTGCAGGCCTATTCTTGCAGAATTTTCTTGGTATCTTCGTTTCTTTTTCTCAGGTCTTCTCTTGGCTCTTCATCTCTTGCCTAATTTCTTCTTTTGCTTTCTCGTATATTTCTTTCATTTGCTTCTGCATCTCTTTTTCTCATTTCTTTTCTTGCCCCTTTGTATCATCGCTTATTCTACACCAACACTAACTCACTACTGCCTGAGTCACTTTATCTGCGGCTCGCCCATTTATATTGTCGATAGAGATTCTATACCTTTCCAGATTGTTCCATAACTGTCACTTCTGGTTCCTTCTAGAAATATAATTACAGAGTGTTCGCTATCACCAACACAGTTTATAAGATGCCTGTGACCATAAGTAACAGAGTCCATAAATTTAACTCTCATAGAGTCTGATGTGACATAAGAAATTTTGTTTATTTTTCAAATTGGTTTTTTGCATTTAGGTACTTATTGTGTGAAGTGCACCAAACTTTCGAACATTTTCAGAAAGACGATATGTTAGCTTGTTTTATATTAAGTAATGAAGTTGTTAAAATGGCATCTGAGATGTATCTTAACAGGTAAATGGTTGGTTTTCAGTTATGTTTAAATACTACTGCTTCATTTTTATTTCGACATCCAGAAAGGAGGCAACCCAATACATCCACTTTGTACCGAATAAAAAAGTCGCAGTTTTGGCTAATGTAGAAGCTTACTCTATAAACTCCTATAGAGCCATTGAATGGAAAACGAAACATTCTAAAAAAAACAGACACAAATACCACCAATACAAATTTAGACTTGTCCACCACCTACACCCTGGGAATGCTCGGGTAGTATTCTGCAATTGGTATCGGGAAAGATGTGATGTGGTTGGAGATTTGGCAATGAAGGTTATATGATCAGTGAAAGCTCATATTAGTAATTGTGGTATATTTAATAGACACAGTAGCAGATTCTGGTCCCAGGAGAACCAAATATTTCCCAGAAGACAGTAGGACAGGTTTGGTCTAAATGTCTCTTGTTTCATATGTGGAACACAGATGAAAATTTTGTATTTGAAGGAAAATTAACAACCAATCCTTACGTTGAAATTGAGAGACAGCTAAGCTTGTGTGTGTGTGTGTGTGTGTATCACACCGACAACTCAAAAAATAATAAGCCGATTTTGATAAAATTTGGCATGTACCTTTCTTTTGTAAATGGGTTGGATGCGTTTGTTAGCCAGGAAAATCGAACCAGGTTTTCCGCGAAAATTTGGCGTTTCCTTTCGGAAAAAATTTTAATCTCCAAAAATAAAAAAGCTATGATAATCAAATTTCGTACACAAGTTTACGACATTAAAAGAAAACAATATACTAAAATTTCGATTCTTATGTTACAGGAAAAAAAGTTATATATATATATATATATATATATATATATATATATATATATATATATATATATATATATATATATATATATATTTTTAATGTCAGATCATTTCTATGAAAATTCACTACCATAACACACTTACTGCGTCCAGACTTTTGTTACTTAAATCTAGATAGGTAGTACTGTTTTGTGGCAAATTGACAGTAGATATATTGATAAATAACTGTTATTAAATGATTTTTTCAATTTCTTGTTAGCATATATAAATAAATAAGCCGCAGCATTTTTTTGCATCGCATACTGCAAAATTTTTAATGCGACTTATAAAAATTGGGATTTTTTTCGTTGTTTATTAAAATGGACTCATAATGTTACATATTTCTGAGAAGCTTGTGAAAATACAAATTAATCTCTTGACAAATATACAGGGTGTTTCCCATTTAAAAGACTCTGAACGCAGCAAGTGCGTTGTGGTAGTCAATTTTCATAAAAATGCTTTTAATAGCAGATATGTGTTTTTAAAGAAAGCAGTCATCAAATTTGTTTACCAGTATAACCTGTATAGGCGAAACAATGTACCATATTTCATCTGAATTGCTTTATTGTTTGAAAATGTACACTTTACATTTTCCAAAAAGAAACGTAAAATGTTCCCGAAAAAACTGGTTTCCGGGCCAACGAACCTTATAGGTTCATAGCAAATTGAGCTATTTAAATTTGAAGCATTTAAGGAAAATTCGCTACCATAACCCACTTGGTGCGCCCCGATTTTTTTTTCTAAAATGCATTACATTTTGATGGAAAATATAAAAAGTCAATTATATAAGGCGTGTTAGATTAAAAACAAAAATTGTATCATCGACAACTTGTGGGCCAGCCTGCGATTGTAGAAATATTTTTTTAACATGCAGCTCTCCTGACGGAGGAGGCGGAGCCAATAAGGAGGAGTTTGCTAGCGGGGATGTTGGACGCCATGACGGTATCCGACAGGGCGTTGCAGCTCCGCTTCCGCAACTCTGGGATAGTCGATCCGGGGTGGTTCTTGGTGACCGCCGAGGATGACGAGTCCCTGAGTTGGCTTCTCAACGGCTGGTCCGGGACGACGGTGGGGGAGATCGCCTTCAGCGCCGTAAGGACAGGGGGCGCCCCATGGCTGGTCCGGATCGGCTTTTGGCTCAGAAGTCAAGAGGTGGACCTAGAGGATGTTGTCAGGATGCTTGCGCTCCAGAACCGCTCGCTCAATGTTGGGCAGTGGCGGCACTTGGAGACGGCAGGAGGACCTGGGGCATGGCGTCTGGTCTTTTCGGTGGGGCCTGGGGTAGCTCGCGAGCTGGACGGGCAAGGCTGGCGGCTGTACTTCGAGTTGGTGACTCTGAGTGTAACCAGTGTTCCGACATGGAGTGCGGTCGCCTCCGCCCGGCCTGCGGCGGGCGAACGGACGGGCTCCGACCAGGGGAGGCCTCCGCCCGAGCGGCGTCGCGATTAAATTCGCGGGGCAACTGCGGGTGGGCCAGATCAACCTTCAGCATAGCCGGGATGCCACTGGGGAGCTAGCAAAGCTCCTCGCAGGCGGTCCAGGCGGCGTAGTGTTGATTCAAGAGCCTTATGTGTTTAGGAAGCAAGTTAGAGGGCTTGGAGGAATTGGCTTCAACATCCTCATCGGTGGTGAAGCACAGGAAGAACAACCAAGGACATGCATACTGGCGTCGAGGGATCTGGACGTGATGTTGCTGCCGCAGCTCGGGTCCAGGGACGTCTCAGCAGCTGTCCTGGAGTATAAGGTGAGTAATATTAGGCTTAAGGTTCTGATGTGCAGCCTTTATGTTCCCTACGATCGGCGGGGGCTGCCTCCGTCGGAGGAATTGGTGCGTATCGTCGATTACGCGAGGGAGCATGGGCTACAACTGATAATAGGCTGCGATGCCAATTCTCACCACAGATTGTGGGGCAGCACGGATACCAACCCACGCGGTGAGGCTCTGTTAGAGTACTTGGCTACAACGAACCTAGAGGTATTAAATAGAGGTACAGCTCCAACGTTTGTCAATCGTATCCGACAGGAGGTGATCGACATTACGTTAGCGAGCAGAGGAATAACGGAGGATATATCTAACTGGAGGGTGACGGAACACATATCAATGTCTGATCATCGTATGATCAGCTTTGAATTGGATGTGGACCGTGAGAGTCCTCCCCCCAGGAGAAATCCAAGGAAGACCGACTGGGATGCCTATCTAATAGGCCTCGGTGGGCCGCCAAGGAGCCCAGAGGGGAGTAGACTCTCTATAGAGGCATTAGATAGCGAGGTCGAGGCCCTAGAAGGGAAAATAATGGCAGCCTACGAGGCCGCGTCACCACTTAGGGGGGAACCGTCCATCAAAGTTAGATGGTGGAACAAGGATCTCGCCGTACTACGCGGGCGGACTCGGAGGGCCTTAAACCGAGCCGTCCGAGAATCGGGTGAAGCGGCCTGGGACGAGTTTAGGACTGCCAGAAGGGAGTTTAAGAAGGAATTACGCCGGAGTAAGCGAGCTGGTTGGCGCGCGTACTGCGGGGAAATCAATTCCCTGCCTGACGCAGCCAGGCTGGTGAGAGTACTCAAACAAGAGTTAGGTAGTAATGTAGGATCTTTAAGGAAACAGGACGGGAGCTGGACAAGCACCGGTGAGGAGACCCTGCGTCATCTCGCCGAAGTTCACCTTGAGGGCGGTGGAGCCGTCACGGAGGCTGCCGAGCCGGGCCGGTGGACAGTCCCGAATGCGGACTGGCAGCTGGCGGAGGAGGTGGTCACAGATGGCTCTATAACCTGGGCGGTGAGCGAGTTCGCTCCATTCAAATCCGCAGGCTGCGATGGGATTTTTCCAGCCCTGCTCCAGAGGGGCCTGGATATACTGCTTCCCTACATAAGGGATGTTTTTCGGGCCAGCCTGGCGTGGGGCTACGTCCCAAAGGCCTGGCGCCGGGTTAGGGGGGTCTTCATTCCCAAACCGGGAAGGGAGGACTACACGCTGGCCAAGGCGTACAGGCTAATCAGCCTAACATCCTTCCTACTTAAGGCATTGGAAAAGTTAGTAGATAGGTTTATGTTGGGAGGAATCCTCAAGGATTATCCCTTCCACAAAGGTCAGCACGCGTACCAGCGGGGGAAATCGACGGAGACGGCGCTCCACGCTGTGACGCGGAAGGTGGAAAGGGCTCTACACTACGGGGAGAGCACATTAGCTGTGTTCTTCGATGTGGAGGGGGCCTTTGATAAGGCAAGGACGGATACGGTCTGTAACGCCCTACAGGAGAGGGGAACGCCGAGGTCCCTAACAAGCTGGGTAGCGAGCATGCTGGAGGACAGGAGAGTGTCGCTGACCTTGAGGGGCCGAGGGCTGGACGTTGGGGTGACGGGCGGCTGTCCCCAGGGGAGCTGCCTTTCGCCTCATCTATGGTGTCTGGTCATGGACGGCCTCTTGGAGCGGCTCTCTGAGAATGGCTTCTACGCCCAGGCGTACGCTGATGATGGGCTGGTCTTAGTCACCGGCAAATTCCTCGGCGTCGTCTGTGAGTGCATGCAAGCTGCCTGTAGCATAATCGAAAGGTGGTGTGGTGAGCAGGGACTCTCTGTAAACCCGGCGAAGACGGAGATGATCCTATTTACCAAGAAGAGGAAGGTAGAGGGGTTCAGGGCGCCCGTGATGTTTGGAAAACCTTTAGCTTTAGTGCGGGAGGTCAAATATCTGGGGGTGATCCTGGACCCGAAACTAACATGGGGGTCGCAAATAGAACGAGTTGTGAGGAAGGGAGTAGCGACCCTCTGGCAGCTGCGTCGTGTGATAGGGAGGACCTGGGGAGTTAATCCCCGGATCCTTCATTGGATCTACACTGCGATCGTCAGGCCGAGAATCCTCTATGGGGCGTTGGTCTGGTGGTGTGGTGTGAACCAAACAACCAGCAGGAAGCTGGCCAAACTCCAAAGGCTGGCTATCCTGGGTATCACAGGCGCTATGAGGACGACACCCTCAGCCGCGCTAGAGGTCCTGTTGATGCTGCCACCGCTTCCCATCTGTATCAGAAGGGAGGCTATGGCGTCGCATCTTAGGATCCGGGACTCAGGTAACTGGAGCGGAGAGGGAGCAGTAATAGGGCATGCAAGAGTCGCCAAGGAGGTGGAAAAGGAAATTCCGATTTCCGCCATAAAGGTGAGGGATGCCGAGGACGATATTAGGTTGACTAGGCCATACACCCTCAGGATCCCCAGTAGGGATCAGTGGAGGGAAAATGAGGTTGCATTCCAGCCCGCAAGCCTGGTCTGTTTCACCGACGGATCGCGGCTGGAGGACCAGCAATCCTCCGGGGCAGGAATATACATCGAGGGCCTGGGGGTGCGCGAGAGCTATGCTCTTGGCGCATACACCACGGCATTAGAAACAGAGGCGTATGCTATCCTGTCTGTGGCCAATAGACAGGATGTGAAGATGAGTCCCGAGAAATGTGTGTGCATTTGCTCGGATAGCCAGGCGGTCCTCCGGGCAGTCTGCGCGGCCAGAATCAGGTCACCCCTGGTTCAGGAGTGCGCTGACGCCCTCAGAGGGCTAGCCAGGACGAAGGAGGTGCAACTGGTGTGGGTTCCGGGACACTGTGGCGTGGCGGGGAATGAGGTGGCGAATAATCTCGCAAGGCTCGGTTCCCGGCGGCCGTTCTGTGGCCCGGAGCCTGCGATAGGCATAAGTAGGAAGACAGTCTCTGTCGTCTTAGATAGGTGGACCGAGGAAGCAATGGAGAGGCACTGGGGGTCGGTTGATGGCTGCAGGCAGGCGAGGGACTTCGTGGAGGGGCCGGACAGAGATAAAGCTGTCTGGCTACTCGGAAGGAGTCGACCTACGCTTCGCCGCATCCTCGGGGTGCTGACAGGCCACTGCGCCCTTAGAAGACACCTCACATTGATAGGCGTAGAGAGGGATCCCATTTGCCAGGAATGTGGCGAGGATGAAGAAACGTCCTACCACTACCTGTGTGAATGCGAGGCTTTTGGGAGTCTTCGAGCAGAATTGTTCGGATCAAGGACTCTGCAGAGGAATCAGGTAAGTACCGTCCAATTGAAGACCGTCATGGCCTTCATCTCGAGGTCGAGGCGGTTTGGCGACGGAACCGAGGAAGAGTAGATCATGGTTGCTGGGTTGCTGGGGTTGGCAAAAAGGGCCCATTGTGGCCTACTTGCTTGGCGTTGGGCCTCCCCACCACTGCTACTACTACTAACATGCAGCTCAAGACACCCTATAATTAACATATACAATATTTTTTCGTATCTTGTATAATAACAGATATATTTACCTTTATTGTTTTTTACGAAAATTCGCTAAAATTTATATACCATTAAACGATAAACTCTGTAGCTAAGACTACTACCAAAGCATCATACAAAGGGTGTATTTGGAATTAATTTTCTGGAAATATTTTAGTAAAATGAAGGACAATGACGTTGAAGCTAGGACTTCAGGGTTTGTAAAATACTCTTCTTGCGACATTTTCTCTACATAACCCGTACTAGTTTCAGGCTCTTTACCTAAATGTTGCCAATTTTAAATCGCGACTTTGACGTTTTGAGGAAAACCCCTAATTTTGTTTCTTTACATGCCTTAAACAAACAAAAATGGATGCTGAAAACATTAGACCAGAAGAACAAGGCAATAAAAATGGATTATATGCATGAACAAAAGTAACATTAAGTAAGAAAATATAAACCCCAAAACAAGCCAAAAACTCATAAGCCGATAAATTGCGAGTATCTCAGATCTTGAAACCTCGGGAACTCTAACCAAGAAAAGTACTTCTCCAGAAAGATCACATGTCAAAAATTTCTTTGGTGAGGAGAATGATGATATTTTTTAAGCCAGAGAAAATAATCCACCAGGACTACCGCTGAAAAATCATCTAATGGTTCCCAGTAGTTTGTGTTTCACGTGTGGCAAAAACATATACCTGAAAAATGTAGGTATACACTATCAGAACTCTTTAAGAACATACCATGCTAGGTGCTTTAGAAAACGCAATTTATATAAAGTCTATTTTTTACTTGTAAAGCTTGCGTAAAAAACTCCCACTCACAGATTGATTGATCTGTCGAATAACACTTTAACAGTTTATAATATTTTACAAAAAGTTTATAGGTAGGTACTTTTATATTTTTTTGCATCGGTAATAAAAAATGTTTAAACAGCTACACTTTTTGTCAGTTCGTTAGTTAACTAATGATAGGCAAGCCTTTCTAGTATCGCAATAATTGAATTATCGGTGACAATGAAACAATAAAATGGAGTGCCAATAATTAGGAAAGAGGTGCCAATCAATGAGAAAACGCAGATACTTCAAAAGTTCTTATATTTTGGTAGAATCTTTATTATTTGAATTCATCTGGCTAATTGAATCTTATAAAGCTATTTTGCTTCCATATCTTAAAATTTGAGTCATCAACTAGTGTGGTTTCTGATAATTAACGTTATAAGATAACTACCATCCTTAAAGTGCCAATGATTGGGTATTTTACCCTATATATACATGAAATAAAACTAACTCACCTCCGATATGGATTTCAGGTGTCATAATTGGTGCTTATTTAAATATTTTTTTCCAGATTCAAAGGTCGGGATGTCCTCACCAGCGAATTTAAAAAAATCACTAAATGCTGCCCATAAATACTCTATAATGCACAAAGACTTACATTAAGAATAAAAATTAGTTTATAAAAAATTCGCACTTGCTGCGGCAGTACTTTTAGTAAATTTTCCTTTAAAACATCACTAATGAGGAGATCTCGAGACTGAAAAAGTGCTCGGCCGATTTTGATCAAACTTGGTGAGTAGCTTCCTTTTATAAATGGTTTGGATAGGTTCGTTAGCCAGAAAAGGCCGCACAATTATTCCCAAAACATTTTGTGTTTTCTTTAAAAAAAAATTGTATCTCTGGAAATAACAAAGTTAGTCAACCAAATTCAGTACGCGGCTTTACATTGCATAAATAAAACTAAGTACCAAAATTTTTATCTGAAAGTTAGAAGAAAAAAAGTCATTGGCATTAAAAAAAAATTGGGTGCTACTGGTGACCAGAGAAATGCACAAAAACAAAATGTTTTGCGTGGATATAAAATTTATTGTATACTACAGAAATATTAAGTTTTTGTGGCACAAAAAACTGCCAGAAATTCCAGGAAAACTACTTTGAAATTTTTATAGTTTTTCCTCTTAAAACGTCAAAGATGCGATTTGAAACGTCAAAATTGGCAACTCTAAGGCAAAGAACTTGAAGTGACTACGGCTTATGTAAAAAAAAATGTCGCAAGAAGTGTGTTTTCCAAACCCTTAAGTTTCAGCTTCAACCGTCATCGTCCTTTATTTTACTAAAATATTCTCAGAAAATTTATTTGAAATAGACCCTTTCTCTGATGATTTGGCAGTAGTTTTAGTTACTGAGCTTATGGTTTAATATGGTAATTATGGTTTTTGCAAATTATCGTAGAAAAAAGCTGAATATGTCTGTTAAGATACAAGATACGAGAAAAAAGCTCAAGATGTCTGTTAAGATACAAGATACGAGAAAAAATTTTATATGTTAATTATAGGTTGTCTTGAGCTGCATCTTAAAAATTATTTTTACAATCACAGCGTGATCCATAAGTCGTTGGTGATACAAATTTTGTTTTTTTTAATCGAACACTTTTTATGAATGTTCGCATTTTTATCGAAATATACTACATGTTTGTGGAAAAAAAATTCGGGACGCAGGAAGTGCGTTTTGGTAGCGAATTTCCATTAAATGCTTTCATTAGGTCAATTTGCTATTAACTTAAGGTTCGTTGGCTAGGAAACCATTTTCGGGAACATTTTAAGTTTATTTTCGGAAACTTTTTGTATATTTTCAAACAATAAAGTTTTTTTGATGAAATGTGGTACATTCTTTCTACTATAAAATTGGTTACACTGGTAACAAAATTTTATACCTACTTTCATTAAAAAAGACATATTTGCTATTAAAAATATTTTTAGGAGAATTCATTTCCATAGCGCACTTGCTGTGTTCCAGCTTTTATTATTTCAATATATACTTTTATGTTGATTTGATAATGCATTATTCAGCCAACAATCTTTTTCAGGAAAAAAATACGATTAGTTGTTTGACCTCATTTTCTAATTGAATATACGTAATGATTTCATAAAGATAATTAAATTTAGCACTTTATGAAATGGTTGTCAATTAATTGTCACCGCTGTGGCCTGTAATAAGGGTTGGAAAGCACAAGGGTTGCGGGTGCCGGGGGCGTGGTGGATTTTATTATGTTGACATTGGGCCTAACGAAAGTGCTCCGCAAATATGCGTTTCGTATTAACTTCTCCCTCAAAGCCGCGCCTCTAAATGATATTGGTTTATTTTAGGGCGACAATTCGCATTTTCACACCCCAAAATAAACATTCCAATATATTCACAGCAGGAATAAAACGTGTTCCCTGTGATAGGTTCAATCCACATTTCACTGTTTATCTATTTGAGGAGTATGAAAGAAATATGTTTTCAATTTTTCAAATTCTCTAATCGCCATAGCCGTAAAATAAATATTATTCGAAAAAATTGAAACCAATCCAACTATTAATATTCCAGACTGCACACTCCTTCCTGAATCTACTAACAGGACATTATTTGTTGTCTTCCTGCTCTAGTTACTGTTATGAAAAAAATCCCTATTATCATTGTGACGACCTATTCCAGGACCTTTGTCTTATATTCATTAAAAGTCTAGGCGCAGCAAGTGCGTCATGGTAGCGAATTTTAATAGAAGTGTTTTAATGTTAAATATGTTTTTTTTTAATAATAGACATCAAATTTAGTAGATGATATAACATTTACAGTAGAAACAATGTATCTTATTTCATTAAAATAACCTATTGTTAAAAAAAAGTGCTGGCTGTCCAATTTTGTTTGCGATTGCTGTGTATATCGGTTATTATTAGAGACCTTGCGGTTTTTGCGAACCTGAGATACGTTTTGTGAAACGACAAATGCCGCAAACAAGATTATTATAACCCTCTTAGTTTCCAAACTACAGGGAGATATTGAGCATATTGCATTTTCAGGTACCACTTGTACTTCAGTTGTCTGACATTTTATAAAAAATGTCAAAACGATCCATTTACCACTTTTTACGCAAAATCTAGTGGCGTAGTTAGTTTTACTTCTAAATAGTACTATTTTTGAAATATTGACCAATGTTTGGTTTTTTCAATGGGACACTTGTATATTTGTCAAGAAATTAATTTGTATTTTCACAAGCTTCTCAAAAAAATATAACATTCTGGGTATATTTCAGTAAACAACGAAAAAAAATTCTAATTTTGAAAATTCGCAATAAAAATGTTGCAGTATGCTATGCAAAAAATGCAGCTGTTTATCGTTTAGTTGGAAGCAAGTGACAGTTCCCAAAATTCGTCTTATGCAGTGTCACTTTTTGTCTGAATTATATAAATTTTGTACTTCATTTGCAAATTTGGCTTCTCTACAAACGCCTGTAGAGCCATTAAATAGAGCATAGAGATTCCAAAGCTAAACTTCAAAAAAAAAATACAAATTTAGACTTATCCAGCCCCTACGCCCTGGGGGAAGGAATATATGATGAATGTACTGGTTTTGATGATATTGGTAGAGACTCTTGGGGTATGAGAGGTTTATTTTTCCCAATATGCTACTAAAAGTAATTTTTTCCCAAAGTTTATCCACATCCAAACTTTGACTTGTAAAAAAATTATCAATAGTTACGCCATAACCATCTGATAAATTACAAACAATATCTGAAACGACCCTTTCGGGTAGATTTTTTTCAGGTATAATATTCTGCTTATCTAAAATGTAATTATTATTCCATTAGATCCGAAGTAAATGTAGAATAAATGATGACTTACCAAGATACATTTTCATATTTACTATGTAAGCTCAATTACAATACGCAAGAGGCCAGATCTTTATAGCATATTTTGCAGGTTTGCTTTTCATGTAAACCCTAAAGGGCGCTTGTTCTCTAAATGGAAACAACTGCTCATCTACACAAAAGATGGGTGCCAGGGTTGAATGCTTTTCTGAAATTGGACACACATAGTTCGAATATTTCCCTGATATAAGCCATTTTATCGTTTTGTTTTTGCTCTTATCTTGTTCGGAAGTTGTCAAAACACAAGAAGCGTGTACTGAACTTGAGGCGGTCACGAGAAAACAAAGCGAGGTAATTGGTCAGCAGAACGCGGGATCCGTGGACCAGAGCCTTGCAACATGTTCATGATTGATTTTAGTTGCACCCAGTATAATAAGAATACCAATAAAGGCCCCTATTTCCGCAATATTTGTTGCAACCATTTTTTTTAGTGTGAGCTGTGTTTGGAGTTCCAGTCCCAAAATTATGATGATGCTTTACGGTTTGTCTCAGCGACAATAATACCTATTACATCTGTCGTAAAAAATAGCATAACATAATCTTTTATATTAGTAATACTAAAACTAAAAAGGAGCAGCCGTTCTCATTATGTTTGCATTTGATCTTCTTGCTCTACTACAACTTACAAGTACCTTTGCCCAACGAAATCCGTTTTTGCCACGTATTAAGGAGTATTCGTATGTACATCGGGTTCTACAGGAATATCTTCACAAGCCTGTAAATCATCTCTTCTGTCAGCTCCAGCAATTTCATCTTCAATATCTTCTTGCTCCCAATCACTATCTATCAAAATTTTCTTCGTCACGAGTACCATCCATCTCTTCAAATTCTGAATCATGGTCCATTAGATACATCATTTCTTCTGGTGTAAAAATTGTTTCATTACGGATTTTGAAATTCATTTTTATTCAGTTGCTGATAAGTAGAACAGCGGCACTTTCCGCCATCTTGGATAATTAAAAACCCATTAAAAACTCATTAGAAACTCATTAAAAACCCATTAATTACTCTTCAACGACTATGTGAAGGTCGTTAACCTTGGATAATTTTAAGCATCTATGACGTCATTAATTAGTTTCTAATTGTTGTAATATCTCTTTAAAATTTATTTTGGAAATTTTCTGTTAATCGTCAGGTGGCAGCATTGGTAACGAGATATAAATGTATCTGAATATTATTTCTTGTTGAGTAAGCAAGTAATATAACGCAATTTAATTAAAATCGTACAATTTTATTTAATTGAAGGAATTTTTGGTGTTTTAATTATTTTGGAATTTTTCGACAATTGTGCAGTGAGTGCCCAGCAATTTTATGTGATTTAATCTGTCTATAAGCAAGTCAGCTGAGTTAAACAAATTTAATATCTAGCTTTGTATAAGTCAATAATCAATATCATTAATTAAGTTTATAGATAACTATGTCGTCTAATTTAAATCGTTTACCAGCAAGCGAAATACTTTTGCTGTACAGTCTGAGTTTAATATAACGCAATTTAGTTAAAATCGTATCATTTTATTTAATTGAAGGAAGTTCTGGTGTTTCATTTATTTTACAATATTTCGACAATTGTGCAGTGAGTGCCTAGCAATTTTTAACTTTGTGTGATCAGATTTTTCTATAAACAAGTCAGGTGAAATATCTCAAGAAGGATGTTTTACAAACTCTGAAGTCTTAGTTTCAACCGTCATTGTCCTTCATTTTACTAAAATGTTTCCAGAAAATTCATTTCAAATAGACCCTTTTTCTGATGCTTGGCAGGAGCCTTAGCTTTAGAGTTTATCGTTTAATGGTATATAATTTTTGTCGAATTTTCGTAAAAAATCAATAAAGCTCAATATATCCATTATTATACAAGATATGAAGAAAATTTGTATATATTAATTATAGGGTGTCTTGAACTACATCTTAAAAAGTATTTCTACAATCACAGGATGGCCCATAAGTCGTTGGTGATACAAATTTTCTTCTTTTTTTTTTAATCAAACACGCCTTATGTTATTGCATTTTCGAATATTTCAGCGATGCATGTTTGTAAGAAAAGAAATTCGGGACGGAGCAAGTGCGTTATGGTAGCGAATTTTCATTAAATGCTTCAAATTTGAATAGCTCAATTTGCTATTAACCTATAAGGTTGACCAAGAAACGAGTTTTTTCCGGGAACACTTTAAGTTTACTTTTGGAAATTTTTGTACATTTTCACACAATAAAGTTATTTTTATGAAACATGGCACATTGTTTTTACTATATAGGTTATACTGGTAACCAAAATTGATGCCTGCTTTCTTAAAAAGGAAACACACATATTTGCAATTAAAAACATTTTTATGAAAATTCACTACCATAACGCACTTGCTGCGTCCAGAGTTTTTTATTTTATTTAGACCCAGTTCCATCAACTGTGATCAGCTGTTTCTTTTGAACTTGTTTTCCTCTGTACGCCTTTCTGATTGCAATTTCTTTTTCGGCTTGGAAAAAATAGTCTTCTCTTTTAATGAGCGACAAGGTATTATTAATAATAAAAACATTGGTAAAATATAAAAAATATAATATATTTATTCATATGTACACTACAAGTTAACTAATTTCAAAATTGTCTAACTGTTTGATCAGCTGTTTCTTTTGAACTTGTTTTCCCCTGTACGCCTTTCTGATTGCAATTTCTTTTTCGGCTTGGAAAAAATAGTCTTCTCTTTTAATGAGCGACAAGGTATTATTAATAATAAAAACATTGGTAAAATATAAAAAATATAATATATTTATTCATATGTACACTACAAGTTAACTAATTTCAAAATTGTCTAACTGTTTGATCAGCTGTTTCTTTTGAACTTGTTTTCCTCTGTACGCCTTTCTGATTGCAACTTCTTTTTTCGGCTTGGAAAAAACAGTAGAAATTTTTCTATTAAATGTATTTTTCAAATAAGACACCTGTATTTTTTCTTATATTTGAATATACATACTGCAAAGTTTAATGCAGAATGTTTTTGTTTTGAGAACTGCTTTCAGTGCAAATGTGTTTTTATATACATGATATCTTAAAAGTAGACTTTTTTGTATCCAATATATTTTTTCACACGAGACACTGTATTTTTAATTCTTCATCTAACCCTCTAAAAGACGTATAACAGTTTTGGTACCTAATGCTACCCGTTTCCGCAAATAATTAACAATAGCAATAACAACAGTCATTTCGGTAGGCAAGTATTATATGGTACTAGTTCAATCTGTGACAGTTAAATAATTTCTAGTCAAAAATTGTTCCTAGCTACTATGTCTTCGGTTTTTGGTCCTAACTAATACGTTGATATGTTACTTAGCTTAATGGTGAGTGTAGGAAAAATTATTAACATGCACAAAGGTTATAACTTTCGTTTAAAATTTGTTTTAAAATTATGTTCAGATTACATTCACGTTTTAATGTAAAATAAAATTTCAACAACATTTAAAATTTTTTGGTCAATTTGGAAACGATATATTTATATATTTAGTGTAAAATTCTCACAGTATTAGCACTGGCTTTCCGAATATCGTGAATTAGAGCAAACAGATTTTAAAATTATCTGAATAAACAAACTATATGTGTTTATAATAATAGAAAAGGCAATGTTGTTTATGTTGAAGGTGTTTTGATGAAGGTAAACTTAAAATTAAAAATATTAGTTGCATTCAATGTGAGCCAGAATGTAGAGTTGTTAAGTGTTTAAACTAAAAAAAAAATGCACAATCAGTCAATTTTATACTTTAAAGAAAATAATAACCAGATTTAACCTTAAATTTTTACAATTTACAAAGAGAAGGCGTTTTCCTGAATCACATGGCACAACTCCTTATTGGTTTAAGTTATAAATCATATGTATAATTACTTATTTATTATTAACTATTTCATGTTCACTTTAGATCACTGTATTGGGTCGCAATAGTAGTTATAGAAATTATTTTTAGCCTTCACATTTTAATTTTGTGTCTGTTTACCTAGCTACAAGAAGATGGATATACAAGATTTTCTGGAAAAATATGACACTTTGTTGTTAGATTATCATCGCAATCAAATTTATAGACTTCAAAATGCGTTGGGAAATTGCGAAGATGAACCGATGAGAATAACATGTCACGGAATGCATTATGAAAGTTGCGTCTGGTCCAAAGACGATGCCAAGGGCGGCCCAGATACTTGTGAATGCTTTCATAAAAAATTACTTAGATCCAAAATAGACAAAATAATTAAGTTATATTTAAGAAAGAAGCTATTGCCATTGTAAAAAAAGAATGTAATTATTGTATATAAAATAAAGAAAAAACCAATGAATAATCAAGCGTATTTATTTTTAATCTACACATTTAAATTTTCTGTATTAAGTGCTTAGTAGTAACGATTTAAATTTCGTTACTTGTTATTGTGTTCGACTGTAAATATTGTTTATACGTGATGTACCTTATTACAGTAATAAAGCTCATATATAGATATGCTCTTTATTTTAACAAACAAACAAACATTATAAAAAACTCTCATCATTACTACATTTGTCAACGTTTTAGTTATACACCTAATACAATAATTTGCTTACAACGAGTAAAGTTTAAATCTACATCCATATCTTATTTTTCAAACATCAAACTTCATATCTGATGAGCCATAACAAACCTCAAATAAGTGCTCATAAATTATATCAATATTTTCCAAATTAAAAAAGTTTTAGAAAAGTATCAGCAGAATTACTTCTTAGAAGACCAAGTAGAAAATAAATTTTACTAACGATAAGGACCTGAGATATCTTGAATAACTTGAAAGCTACAAAGCTATAGTCTACTATATCTCTTGATAAATGACTGAACCTTTTTGTGTATGTTGAATAAAACTGTTGAAAAAATATCTAGGTAAATAAGCCGCATCTGTGTTTGACACTACACCACATGGTGGTCTGCTGATATGTTTTGGTAATTTGTTACTCAATGCAGATGTAGAGACTCCTTCTCTGGCTTCAAAATTACTTGTTTGTTCTTTGGAATTGGTGTTACCGTTTCGCGGAATTGTCAGACAGAATAAAGTTGATTTTATTTATGGTTTAAAACCCGTTGCCACACTACAGTATTATCAAAAACTAAAAAACTAAAATGACAAATGACGCTTCTAAAATATCTGTCTGATGTATTTCTATATTTAGCGCCAAAGTAAAATCAGCTTATAACAATAATAATAACCCTAGCAATAATAATAATAATATAACTAACAATAACAGCAAAAGAAGTAGGCTCTCTATAACAAAAATATTGATACAAATCAGCTTATTACATTATTGCAACTATTTTTAATATAGATAAATGTTTTTTGTTTGATACATTTAATTATAAGCAAAACTTTCCAAGAAAGAGGATTCAATCAAAAATGAGTTTGCTAAGAAAAGCCATTTGTTTTCGTGTAGGTATGTGCTTTTTTATAAATTAAGCTTCAAAAAAGTAGCCTTTGCGCTTGTTGTTACAAAAATCTAGTTACTCCATGTGGCTGTATTGAATATCCGTTTTATGTTTTGCAAAATGTAGCTTTGTCAGCGTGCTTATTTCCAAGTGCAGAAATATATTGTTTGTGTATGGTATTAAAACTTCTATAAGCTTGGTAGATGTGGACTGCGTTACATTGCTGATTTATAAATTCCAGCATTTGTCAACAAATTGTATTTTTCTTTCTAGTTAAATAGGAAATCACGCATCGTGTTCTAAGATTTTAAAGCTATTTTTTATCTGTACTGCTACTTAACATTTCAGAAATATTTTCTGAAATGTTTCCAAAGTAAGTCTTCGAAACATATTTGTTATCTTTTTGCTTCTAATACAGATTTGGGTAAGTTAAATTTAGGGCTAATTTGTATTATTTTGTGTATCACCTTATTGATTATTTTAGCAGAGTAAACATTATTAAATGCTATTTACTTGATCCCTAAAATTTATTTTTGGGTCGTTTTAGGCATATAGGTATTGAAAATGCACGATGCATCATCTTTAAATGGTAGACTGACGCAGCTTTTGTAAAAAAATGGGTGACATGCACCGTATGGTATAGTTGTTCGCTGTATATTGAAAAGCCAAGTGAATTATTTTCTAACTTTTTAATGGTTACACACCACAGATTTATAATATTGTTAGCTTCTTTGTCTAAAGTATATTTTAATAAACTTTAAAAATTCATTTAATTCTGTAAGGCTATCATGAAAACATGTTAAAATGCAATCTACATATCTGTACCAAAAGATAATATGTGAAACTTCTAATGCTGAAACTTGTTTTTCTAAGTTTTCATGAATATGTTGGCCAATAAACGAGACAACCGACTACCCGTAAGAAGAAGGTCATAATTTTGCAGAGAAATTTTTTCACTAAATTTAAAATAGCTTTGCTTGTAAATTCAATAAACAGATTCACTGTTTCGTTTTTGTTCATCACACTTACTCATCGCTTCTAGTAAACGGTTTTTTACTGATGGTAAGAATTGTCTAAAGGGTATTTTAGAATACATGCCACTAACATAAAACCAAACGAATTCACTGTTTGAAGGAATAGTTGTGTTATTTAAATTCTGTCATCATGAATGTTGTACCTGTTCTAGGTTTCCGATTTTTGTTTGTTTGAGTTAAGCGTTTTTTAAATTTCTATGTCGCTTATCACAAACAAACAAAAATCGGAAACCTAGAACAGGTACAACATTCATGATGACAGAATTTAAATAACACAACTATTCCTTCAAACAGTGAATTCGTTTGGTTTTATGTTAGTGGCATGTATTCTAAAATACCTTTTAGACAATTCTTACCATCAGTAAAAAACCGTTTACTAGAAGCGATGAGTAAGTGTGATGAACAAAAACGAAACAGTGAATCTGTTTATTGAATTTACAAGCAAAGCTATTTTAAATTTAGTGAAAAAATTTCTCTGCAAAATTATGACCTTCTTCTTACGGGTAGTCGGTTGTCTCGTTTATTGGCCAACATATTCATGAAAACTTAGAAAAACAAGTTTCAGCATTAGAAGTTTCACATATTATCTTTTGGTACAGATATGTAGATTGCATTTTAACATGTTTTCATGATAGCCTTACAGAATTAAATGAATTTTTAAAGTTTATTAAAATATACTTTAGACAAAGAAGCTAACAATATTATAAATCTGTGGTGTGTAACCATTAAAAAGTTAGAAAATAATTCACTTGGCTTTTCAATATACAGCGAACAACTATACCATACGGTGCATGTCACCCATTTTTTTACAAAAGCTGCGTCAGTCTACCATTTAAAGATGATGCATCGTGCATTTTCAATACCTATATGCCTAAAACGACCCAAAAATAAATTTTAGGGATCAAGTAAATAGCATTTAATAATGTTTACTCTGCTAAAATAATCAATAAGGTGATAGACACAAAATAATACAAATTAGCCCTAAATTTAACTTACCCAAATCTGTATTAGAAGCAAAAAGATAACAAATATGTTTCGAAGACTTACTTTGGAAACATTTCAGAAAATATTTCTGAAATGTTAAGTAGCAGTACAGATAAAAAATAGCTTTAAAATCTTAGAACACGATGCGTGATTTCCTATTTAACTAGAAAGAAAAATACAATTTGTTGACAAATGCTGGAATTTATAAATCAGCAATGTAACGCAGTCCACATCTACCAAGCTTATAGAAGTTTTAATACCATACACAAACAATATATTTCTGCACTTGGAAATAAGCACGCTGACAAAGCTACATTTTGCAAAACATAAAACGGATATTCAATACAGCCACATGGAGTAACTAGATTTTTGTAACAACAAGCGCAAAGGCTACTTTTTTGAAGCTTAATTTATAAAAAAGCACATACCTACACGAAAACAAATGGCTTTTCTTAGCAAACTCATTTTTGATTGAATCCTCTTTCTTGGAAAGTTTTGCTTATAATTAAATGTATCAAACAAAAAACATTTATCTATATTAAAAATAGTTGCAATAATGTAATAAGCTGATTTGTATCAATATTTTTGTTATAGAGAGCCTACTTCTTTTGCTGTTATTGTTAGTTATATTATTATTATTATTGCTAGGGTTATTATTATTGTTATAAGCTGATTTTACTTTGGCGCTAAATATAGAAATACATCACACAGATATTTTAGAAGCGTCATTTGTCATTTTAGTTTTTTAGTTTTTGATAATACTGTAGTGTGGCAACGGGTTTTAAACCATAAATAAAATCAACTTTATTCTGTCTGACAATTCCGCGAAACGGTAACACCAATTCCAAAGAACAAACAAGTAATTTTGAAGCCAGAGAAGGAGTCTCTACATCTGCATTGAGTAACAAATTACCAAAACATATCAGCAGACCACCATGTGGTGTAGTGTCAAACACAGATGCGGCTTATTTACCTAGATATTTTTTCAACAGTTTTATTCAACATACACAAAAAGGTTCAGTCATTTATCAAGAGATATAGTAGACTATAGCTTTGTAGCTTTCAAGTTATTCAAGATATCTCAGGTCCTTATCGTTAGTAAAATTTATTTTCTACTTGGTCTTCTAAGAAGTAATTCTGCTGATACTTTTCTAAAACTTTTTTAATTTGGAAAATATTGATATAATTTATGAGCACTTATTTGAGGTTTGTTATGGCTCATCAGATATGAAGTTTGATGTTTGAAAAATAAGATATGGATGTAGATTTAAACTTTACTCGTTGTAAGCAAATTATTGTATTAGGTGTATAACTAAAACGTTGACAAATGTAGTAATGATGAGAGTTTTTTATAATGTTTGTTTGTTAAAATAAAGAGCATATCTATATATGAGCTTTATTACTGTAATAAGGTACATCACGTATAAACAATATTTACAGTCGAACACAATAACAAGTAACGAAATTTAAATCGTTACTACTAAGCACTTAATACAGAAAATTTAAATGTGTAGATTAAAAATAAATACGCTTGATTATTCATTGGTTTTTTCTTTATTTTATATACAATAATTACATTCTTTTTTTACAATGGCAATAGCTTCTTTCTTAAATATAACTTAATTATTTTGTCTATTTTGGATCTAAGTAATTTTTTATGAAAGCATTCACAAGTATCTGGGCCGCCCTTGGCATCGTCTTTGGACCAGACGCAACTTTCATAATGCATTCCGTGACATGTTATTCTCATCGGTTCATCTTCGCAATTTCCCAACGCATTTTGAAGTCTATAAATTTGATTGCGATGATAATCTAACAACAAAGTGTCATATTTTTCCAGAAAATCTTGTATATCCATCTTCTTGTAGCTAGGTAAACAGACACAAAATTAAAATGTGAAGGCTAAAAATAATTTCTATAACTACTATTGCGACCCAATACAGTGATCTAAAGTGAACATGAAATAGTTAATAATAAATAAGTAATTATACATATGATTTATAACTTAAACCAATAAGGAGTTGTGCCATGTGATTCAGGAAAACGCCTTCTCTTTGTAAATTGTAAAAATTTAAGGTTAAATCTGGTTATTATTTTCTTTAAAGTATAAAATTGACTGATTGTGCATTTTTTTTTTAGTTTAAACACTTAACAACTCTACATTCTGGCTCACATTGAATGCAACTAATATTTTTAATTTTAAGTTTACCTTCATCAAAACACCTTCAACATAAACAACATTGCCTTTTCTATTATTATAAACACATATAGTTTGTTTATTCAGATAATTTTAAAATCTGTTTGCTCTAATTCACGATATTCGGAAAGCCAGTGCTAATACTGTGAGAATTTTACACTAAATATATAAATATATCGTTTCCAAATTAACCAAAAAATTTTAAATATTGTTGAAATTTTATTTTACATTAAAACGTGAATGTAATCTGAACATAATTTTAAAACAAATTTTAAACGAAAGTTATAACCTTTGTGCATGTTAATAATTTTTCCTACACTCACCATTAAGCTAAGTAACATATCAACGTATTAGTTAGGACCAAAAACCGAAGACATAGTAGCTAGGAACAATTTTTGACTAGAAATTATTTAACTGTCACAGATTGAACTAGTACCATATAATACTTGCCTACCGAAATGACTGTTGTTATTGCTATTGTTAATTATTTGCGGAAACGGGTAGCATTAGGTACCAAAACTGTTATACGTCTTTTAGAGGGTTAGATGAAGAATTAAAAATACAGTGTCTCGTGTGAAAAAATATATTGGATACAAAAAAGTCTACTTTTAAGATATCATGTATATAAAAACACATTTGCACTGAAAGCAGTTCTCAAAACAAAAACATTCTGCATTAAACTTTGCAGTATGTATATTCAAATATAAGAAAAAATACAGGTGTCTTATTTGAAAAATACATTTAATAGAAAAATTTCTACTGTTTTTTCCAAGCCGAAAAAAGAAGTTGCAATCAGAAAGGCGTACAGAGGAAAACAAGTTCAAAAGAAACAGCTGATCAAACAGTTAGACAATTTTGAAATTAGTTAACTTGTAGTGTACATATGAATAAATATATTATATTTTTTATATTTTACCAATGTTTTTATTATTAATAATACCTTGTCGCTCATTAAAAGAGAAGACTATTTTTTCCAAGCCGAAAAAGAAATTGCAATCAGAAAGGCGTACAGGGGAAAACAAGTTCAAAAGAAACAGCTGATCAAACAGTTAGACAATTTTGAAATTAGTTAACTTGTAGTGTACATATGAATAAATATATTATATTTTTTATATTTTACCAATGTTTTTATTATTAATAATACCTTGTCGCTCATTAAAAGAGAAGACTATTTTTTCCAAGCCGAAAAAGAAATTGCAATCAGAAAGGCGTACAGAGGAAAACAAGTTCAAAAGAAACAGCTGATCACAGTTGATGGAACTGGGTCTAAATAAAATAAAAAACTCTGGACGCAGCAAGTGCGTTATGGTAGTGAATTTTCATAAAAATGTTTTTAATTGCAAATATGTGTGTTTCCTTTTTAAGAAAGCAGGCATCAATTTTGGTTACCAGTATAACCTATATAGTAAAAACAATGTGCCATGTTTCATAAAAATAACTTTATTGTGTGAAAATGTACAAAAATTTCCAAAAGTAAACTTAAAGTGTTCCCGGAAAAAACTCGTTTCTTGGTCAACCTTATAGGTTAATAGCAAATTGAGCTATTCAAATTTGAAGCATTTAATGAAAATTCGCTACCATAACGCACTTGCTCCGTCCCGAATTTCTTTTCTTACAAACATGCATCGCTGAAATATTCGAAAATGCAATAACATAAGGCGTGTTTGATTAAAAAAAAAAGAAGAAAATTTGTATCACCAACGACTTATGGGCCATCCTGTGATTGTAGAAATATTTTTTAAGATGTAGCTCAAGACACCCTATAATTAATATATACAAATTTTCTTCATATCTTGTATAATAATGGATATATTGAGCTTTATTGATTTTTTACGAAAATTCGACAAAAATTATATACCATTAAACGATAAACTCTAAAGCTAAGGCTCCTGCCAAGCATCAGAAAAAGGGTCTATTTGAAATGAATTTTCTGGAAACATTTTAGTAAAATGAAGGACAATGACGGTTGAAACTAAGACTTCAGAGTTTGTAAAACATCCTTCTTGAGATATTTCACCTGACTTGTTTATAGAAAAATCTGATCACACAAAGTTAAAAATTGCTAGGCACTCACTGCACAATTGTCGAAATATTGTAAAATAAATGAAACACCAGAACTTCCTTCAATTAAATAAAATGATACGATTTTAACTAAATTGCGTTATATTAAACTCAGACTGTACAGCAAAAGTATTTCGCTTGCTGGTAAACGATTTAAATTAGACGACATAGTTATCTATAAACTTAATTAATGATATTGATTATTGACTTATACAAAGCTAGATATTAAATTTGTTTAACTCAGCTGACTTGCTTATAGACAGATTAAATCACATAAAATTGCTGGGCACTCACTGCACAATTGTCGAAAAATTCCAAAATAATTAAAACACCAAAAATTCCTTCAATTAAATAAAATTGTACGATTTTAATTATATTGCGTTATATTACTTGCTTACTCAACAAGAAATAATATTCAGATACATTTATATCTCGTTACCAATGCTGCCACCTGACGATTAACAGAAAATTTCCAAAATAAATTTTAAAGAGATATTACAACAATTAGAAACTAATTAATGACGTCATAGATGCTTAAAATTATCCAAGGTTAACGACCTTCACATAGTCGTTGAAGAGTAATTAATGGGTTTTTAATGAGTTTTTAATGAGTTTTTAATGGGTTTTTAATTATCCAAGATGGCGGAAAGTGCCGCTGTTCTACTCTGATATTTCTAACAATACAACTCAAAAACAAAATCAAACGTACCTAAAATTAACGAAAACTAAAAACTTTTAGGAATTAAAAATGAGATTGTGTTATTCTTCATTTTATTTGTGATCTACTTTTATTTTGTTGGTAGTTATATTTGCATTCTAGTCACGTTCTTTTACTACTACCCGGTAAATGAACATCGTACTGATTTTTTCAGAGCTTTATTAAATAAAAAATAAGAAAAACTGCATTATATGCGAAATCTATTCTTGATGTACGATACTAAAACTACACAAAAGGTCATTGAATTATTTTTTTAATCTTAATAATTTCGCTAAAAAACACGACCTGGGGTATATTTGTACCCCCGTTAGCCTTATGAGCGTTAAAGGCAAGAATATGTAAAAAAATTGCATATATAATTTACAATACGGAGATGGGTAAAAACATGCACACAAAAAGAACACGTATTAATATCAAAACAGCAATAATAAAAAGAAAACAAAAAATATCCGATACAGAGCCGAAGAAGGCAGACTTAATTTCCTTATAAGCGGTTTAATATATGTCAACGCAACTGTAAGTTACAAGTTTCGGCACATAGTATAAAGGGAAGACGATTTCCGCGAACGCGAACAAGCCAGGCGGCGGTAAAATGCAACCGGATAACGTGTCCTAAGCAGAATTTTGTGAAACAGCTTTAGGCATACAAAAAATGATTAACAGGGAGATTACGGGTGATGTCATCCACAAAGCATGTGAAAAAACAAATGACCCAAAAGGATCCCTGTGGTATCCGAGAGGCAGCAGTAAACGGCTCAGACCTAACACCATTGTCTTCAATGTAGTGCTGCCTTTTTGACAGGTGAGACTTTATCAAGGTAAAAAATTTCAGTAAAATATTGTAACCACTCAGTTTATGCAAGAGTCGTCTGTGATCAACATGGTCAAATGCTTTGGAAAAGTCTATATAGACATCAACCTGCGAGATCCCATCCAGGCGGTCAGAGATAAACTGAGTTATAAGAAATAGGTTGGTCATTGTAGATCGCTTAGATACAAATCCATGGTGACTATTTGATATTTTCCTTCTACGTAACACATCATCTTCTTATATAAGCAAAATCAAATGTTTTACATAAAATAATTAAATTATACACTTGGCGGTAATTTGTAATATTATATTTGTCATCCTGTTTTATTATCGGAACAAATCTAGAAATTTTACACTTGTTCGAAAAGCGAATTTGTTTAAAATCAGGTGAAATATTTGTTTAAGTGGTTACAGTAGAGCGTGTCTGCAATCTGAAACCAAAAAACCTGGTAATACATCAGGACCAGAAGAGAGATTAGGCTGTATTTTTTAAAACCATCCAAAATGTGAGACTAATTAAAATGGCTTATGAACAATGAATCATCAGATGCAATCCAGATCTGCTCATCCCGTCCAGAAATGACATAAGCAAAATCCTCGACTATAATAATAATAATAATAATGTATCCCTGTATATCTTCAATAATTTCACCATTACACAACACATGATCAGGAAATGCACTCCTCCTGCATTTAAAATTGAAAAACGACCAGAATGTTTTTAGGTTAATCTGACTGTACAACTGGCAATATGAGAATAAGAGTGACTTGTATCCTGCCTAATCTGGGGACGAAGTTGTTTAAAATTGTTAGTTGTTGAAACATCACCTTTGTGTCTATATTGTATCCAATAAAGATGTAATTAATCGAGGATATGGGAGTCCGTTTCCTGGTTTTGTTTTTGGAACAAACTAATTAAATATCATATAAAGTATATTAAAAAGTTTGCCAGTTCCAAATTAACATTAGACTCAGCTTATACAATTTCCCACGAAATGCCAAGAATGGCATTGTACAGAGAAGGTATTTATCCGCTCTTCGAAGGTCTTTTGATGCAGAAAGCATTCTTTAATCGCATCCATGTGGGTTTTTTACCAGAAACAAGTCGAATATAAAATGTAGGACGATGTTCTTCCTTGTGAACCATTGCGTCCACAGCTGCTTAAACAGTGCAAATCTCCGAATTTAGGACCAGATCAAGAATTCGTCCATTGGTGTGTCTAACAGTGTTATGCTGTTTTATCTGACAAATTAACAACAAACACACAAACTGAAAAAGGATCTGGCAAAAACCTTGCACCTAAAACATTAACTACTGAGATTGAATGAAAAATGGCCAGGCCGTTTCTACATCTAAAGCAATAGATTTAAGAACAGAATTTACTCCCAATAAGACCCCACGACCTCTCGTCAAACCCATAACTAAAAGCTTCATATCACATCTGTAGACCCTGTAGTCACGTATAAACGATAAACCTCTCCATCGTGTCCAAGTTATCTTGTTTATTAGTAAGCATAATGTTTTGGCTATCGAATGCTTGCTTTACTATCGCCAGCCTTCTTAATACGTTATCACCTTTACCGTCATCCGTGAGGTGCGTAAGCATTTTCAGTGGTTCTAGTTGTCTATTTTGTAAATGGCTTGGATAAGTTTGTTAGCCAGAAAATCGCACTAGCTTTTCCTGGAAAGTTTTTGGTTTTCTTTCGAAAAAAAAATTGGATCTCCAGAAATAACAAAGCTATGGCAACCAGATTTAGCACACAGGTTTCTATTATGAAAATTATACTATGTACTGAAAATTAGATATCTTAGTTAAAAGAAAAAAAAGCTATAGAGATTTAAAAAACTTTGAGTGCCAATAATGACCAGAGAAATGCATAAAATCAAAATATTTTTTGTGGCTAACAAAATCTATTATATATCACAGACTAAGATTAAGTTTGTTGGCGCAAAAAGGTCCAGAAATACTGGAAAAACTACTTGGAAAATTTTATAGTTTTTCTTCTTAACACATCATTCACGATTTAAAGCGTCAAAATTGTGTAACATTTAGACAAAAGACCTGAAACAAATACGGGTTACGTAGAGAAAATGTCACAATAAACGTGTTTCACAAAGCCTCAGTTTTCAGCTTCACCCGTCATTGCCCTTCATTTTACTAAAATGTTTGCAGAAAATTATTTCAATTAGACCCTTTTTATAATACTTTGCGAGCAGTATGAGTTATAGAGTGTATGGTTCAACAGTCTGTAATTTTTTTTCAAAGAAGAAATTCGCTATTGAGGAGACTGCGACTTTTAAAATGTGAAAAATGAACGTGAACCTGGCCCCCTAGAATCCACATATACAGTATGAAGCATTTCTACGGTACAGCTCAATATCTAGGTATATAAGAATACGTGAAGAAAATACTTTGAGTTATTTCGAATGTTTTGCAACTGCTCACATTTTTAGTGTTTCAAGTTTTGGTGGTTCAAGTTTTGATTTATATCCATGCTCGCAGTCTTATGTTTGTTCAGGTTTGTTAATTTTGTTTTAATCATATTGATGCGCAATTTAATTCTTCTTAACATACGACCCAGGATACTGAGCACCCCTGGTAATTATTTTGCCGTTTTAGCGAATTTTTAGTGAAACGAAAAATGCGCTAATGAGGATATATATATATATATATATATATATATATATATATATATATATATATATATATATATATATATATATATATATATATATCACACTGATAACTCAGAAAAGAATGGGCCGATTTAAATTAAATTTGGTAGGTACGTTCCTTTTATTAGTGGCTTGGATAAGTAAGTTCGTTATCCAGTAAAATTGAACTAGTTTTTCGGGGAAAATTTTGAATTTTCTTTCGGAAAATTGTTGTATCTCCGAAAATGACAAAGCTATGACAACAAAATTCAGCATATACGTTTCTACTCTCAAACTTACCCTACATGGCGAAACATAGGTATCTACGTTAAAAGGAAAAAAAGTTATAGGCATTTAAAAAACAAAAATTTGGGTGCCACTGATGATCAAAACAAAGCACAACAACAAAATATTTTGTGTGGTTAACAAAACCAATCGAATATTACCTACAACTGTTAAGTTTTCTTGGCGCAAAAAGGTCAAGAAGTAGCAGAAAAAATACTTTGAAAATTATATGAATTTTTTTCTTTAAACGTCATGGTCGCGATTTAAAACGCCAAAATTTGCAATGTTCAGATAAATAATCTGAAACAAATACGGATTATGCAGAAGAAACGTCATAATAGGTGTGTTTTACAAAGTCTTAAGTTTCAGCTTCAACCATCGTTGTCCTCCATTTTACTAAAATATTATCGGAAAATCCATATCAAATAGACCCTCTTTCTGATGCTTTGGCAGTAATTTCAGCTATATAGAGTTTAATAGTCTATATTTTAGCCAATTTCCGTATACTTATGAATATTGAAAATATTTATTCAAATGAGCGCGAACTAGAACCCTTCAGCCTAAAACCCATATATTAGGTAAGTGTCAGTTTTCGTCTGTTTACACATATTTTTTACGCATTTCTAAGGTAAAACTCAATATTTGTGTTTATATGCAAGATACAAGCAAAAATTGTATACGTTAATTACTCGGTGTTTTGAGCTGCATTTTAAAAAATTATCTTGATAATCACAGGCTGGCCCCAAAGTCGTTGGTGATACACAATTTCTTTCTTTAATAGAACACTCATTATGTTATTGCATGTTTGCATTTCCCATTGAATTATAATGCATGATTGTAAGGAAAAAAATTATATCGTTCATCGTTTTTGAGTTGTTTCAATCGTTTTGCGACTTTTCGTGTTTTTGGAACATTGCACAAACACGTGTGTCCCAAATTGTAAAAAGGCGTTTGTACCAATAAAGAGCGTTTGTACCAATAAAGAGCTAAGCCCTATGGAAATGACGTATTCAGAGAGCTTTTTGTTTCTATTACTCGTCGAAAAAATCGAGCTGTCGTATACAGGGACTTTCAAATAGTGTCTGAATTTGAAAAGTTTTCGGAGAAAGGTTTTCAGTGTTTCCGTAAAAATTATTTTTCTAACATTTTTGTGAAATGGTGATAATAATAAATGTTTAGTAAGTTATTGTAAATAAAAGTTGTTTGCAGGTGTGTAAACAGCTTGAAGAGGTTCGTTGGCCAGGAAAATCGGACCAATTTTTTCTCGAACATTTTAAGTTTATTTTCGAAAAATGTTAGTACTTTTTGAAACAACAAAGCTATTTTAATGAAATGTTACACATTGTTACTACTATATAGGTTATATTGCCAACCAAATGTCCGTTTAAAAACAATACTTATTTGACATTAAAAATATTTTTACGAAAATCCACTACCATAACGCGCCTGCTGCGTCTATACGTTTTTCCTATCAGCATGTTAAGTTCGATCTTATATGCCTTGTGCTACAATTTTTGTATGGATCCAACCCACTCCACCGCACTCCGGTATACTTATGAAACAATATTTTCCAATTCACATTATCAAATATTTCTTACAGGTCTACAAAACCAACAAATAAGAATCCCATTCTCCCGATGTCCTAAACTTCATGTGCCTGTCCTAACTCTATATCTGACCTAATTTATCCACATTGTATAAAAATAAATAAAAATTACGGATTAGTCTTTGTACAATGGTAAAGTTTATTAGGTACCTTAAACAAATATCGCAAATAATAATTTTTTGCCGTAAGTGATTGTAAATGATAATGTCTAATTATTATAATAACAATTTGAGCACAAACTTATGTTATATGTGAAGTTTGTTGAATATATTTTTCCCTTTTGTAGTTATATAGATGTTTTCAATAGTATTTCGACATAATGGCAGTATAATATACGAACACTTCAACGAAGAAGAAATATGGTATGAGGCATGTTGAAAACCGTCGAGGAAACAAACCAGATTCTGCAAGCTGTTTACAGTAAACGCGGTCACATCTCTTCACACCCAGTTCAGAGAAAATGATTCACTGAAAAACGCAAGCTTTGGTCTAAATTTAGGTTATTTTGATAACAAATAAAATTTATTTCTGGATAAACGAATTGCGAATAATTATATATGATGATTTTGGCGCAATTATGACATATTAAGGAGACGGATAATAGAATTTTAAGAAATTTGATGAAATGCGCTTAAAATCACAGCATATTATCATTTTAGTATAAATTAAATGTGGATGTATAAATAGGTGAATTAATTGCTCATCTAACTCCGTTCTGCTTTATAAATCTGTTATAAAAACTCTTATGCTTTTCGGGTCATTATTAGTATATATATATATATATATATATATATATATATATATATATATATATATATATATATATATATATATATATATATATATATATATATATATATATATATATTGTTATTTTGTATTTTGTGTTATGTGATATTTATTGCTATTATTATTATGTTAAGATAAGGTTACACAAAACAAAGTGTACATGCCTTTATTAATAAGTTCCAAGCTTTATGCCATACACTTACCTTTGATTAATTTATTTCCACTGCTGACTTTTCTACTTCTCAGGGTGGATTCAGCTCACATATATTTCTTAATTTCTTAATTAATTTAAAAAGATTCTTTCTCTCCAATTTGTATTTTAATGGCCAAATAAACAACTAAATAATGATTTATAGCTTTGAATTCAAAGGAGATTTAATACCTTTTTTTTAAATTGCTGTTAAACCCGTTTATAATTTTTCTTTTTGTTAATTTCTACTTAAAACCTTTGTCACGGGCTCAAATTGAGTCAATGATAGACTTCATATATTTAAGGAAACATATCTACATTTAACATTAACGATTATTCCGTGATCACGTTTTTAACTCTATATAATATATATTTACTTAAACTATGAATACCTTAGTACATTCTTCCATCATCCCTTATAATACTAATAGTACTCTGTTATACAGTCACAGCTTTGCTTGACATCAGCTGACCTCGAAAATGACGCTGCTTTCTTCCTTCAAAATTCTCAACTAAATTCTCTTTTTCTTTAAAATGTCTGTCTTAAATTCTCTCCAAACTCACTTTTTCTTCCAAATTTCTCTCTAATCTGACCAAACTCACTTTTTCTTTCCCATTTCTCTGTCATCTGGCACCTCCTTTCAAAAAAAATTTGCTGTCCTTATCCAAATTCCGTTTCCATGGTATTTTCGCGTTCTAACTATCATAGTTACTATGAATACCTAGACCATAGCAAATTCTTGTAACTAACATATTACTCTATTTAAAAAATTATTGTCTGTACATCTTAACCCCTAAACTTTTTAGTCTATATACACTTTACTTTTAATAACTCGCTTTTTAAGGCATTCAGCACCTTTTTTATGTCCTTGTTGAGTCTCTGAAGGACCTATATACTACAATTTTGTATGGTGTATTTTTTATTCTTAAAGATTTACTTTTACTTATTTACACCCTGTAGCGCTTATTCCATTCTTAAATTTCTACAGACGTAGTACGGGCTATTTGGGTCCATGTTGTGTTTTATTACATTTGACTTTTATTGTTTATAAAATGTACACAATCTCGGTAGTTCATGGCACATACTTTGATGTTAATTTTTATTATTAAGAGTTTCATGGCATTTTGTAATAGCCAAATTGGCTCCAACTTCTCTTTTCGTATTTTTTATGGATAATAATAATAATTGTTATGTGTGTGTTATTTTATGTGTGTTTGTGAGTACGTGAGCTTGGATAACACTACTATATATACTATATATATATATATATATATATATATATATATATATATATATATATGTATATATATATATATATATATATATATATATATATATATATATATATATATATATATTACTATAAGGAGGATGTTATAACATTCTTTTATACTTGCTGTGTTCATATTTTATATTATATATCCTAACCTCAGAGTGGGTTCTACAGGGTTTTAAATGCTTTCTAAAATAAACGTGGACAATAGGCAATACAAAACTTATAGTGAATTTAAAATACTCTATTTAAATAAAGAAAAACCTAACTCTAGTAAATCGATCTATTCCCACAATCTAATTATAAATAACACTTAAATTTGAAAGTTCTGAAATAATTAATCCGAAATTAACAACATGTAAACACAGATATCTCAGACACGTTAAGGAATCGGATAAACATAAAATTTCAGTCTCAAATAATTACAAAAACATATATAAGGCTAGATGTATTCTCACCATAATTAGAACCCCCGACCGATTTCGCTGTGATTAGAGCTCATCAGTGCGATGTACTAATTACAGCCAGAACGCACCTATAAACTAATACGGCGATGGTAGCCAGCCTCCTGGAAAAAGATGGACAACAGGGTCGCCATCTCGGTGCCGAATCAGGTAGTATGTTGTCACGACAGCTCTAATTAACACAAAATGTTATAAAATAGAGACTGTATACAATCAACTAACAATTTTGTAAATTATCAGCCCTGCCCCATTTCTTGCCTAGTATAGGGACAATGTATGTAAGGCTAGATGTATTTTCACAATATTTAGAGCCACAGACCGGTTTTGCTCTAATTAGAACTCGTCAGTACGATATACTAATTAGAGCGAGAACACACCTATTAAGTAAAATGGCTAGGATAGCCAACCTCCTAGAGCATTATGAGATGTACGACACAATGTTCTACAAAAACATATTTAAAAAATTACACACCTTTACATACATACATATATATATATATATATATATATATATATATATATATATATATATATATATATATATATATATATCTATATAAAAATTTAAACTAATTCGCACTCGTTTGAAGAGATTTATTCAAAATTTGAAAGTTGCGATCTCCTTATTAGTCAATTTCTTCTACAAACATCGACTAAAAATGACTCTACTATAAGGGTGTTAGGGCAATTTTTAGGAAGAAAATAAGTACACCACTGCTTTCGGCATCCCTCAAAATAGATGTATAACAAATTTCATCAAAAACAAGGATTAATAACCATCTCAGAGAAGTTTATTTGTGTAGCCCTTCTAATATAGACACCCCGGTAACTTTTGTATTTATAACGTGATTTTTTAACGACATCTCAAAAGATAGAAAATGTAGAAGTCTATAGATCCTGTAAAAAACGTTTCCTATGCCATTCGATCACGGCCTACTAAAACTATTTTCATATGTCAAAAAGGTAGTTCGGTGTGTACTTCGACCCAAGCGGACGCGGATATCGAGTAACAAGTGAAATACAGCGTGAACTTTCAGTGTTTAGTGAGTTTAATAAAACCTGCTATGGATCCAAATCAACCGGGAGATCCCCTGGATCCTGGAAGACTTTCCACATTAAAAATTGGATTAACGATGATATTATGGAAACAGACGACTCAAGCGGTGAATCAAGTAATACGAGCAGTCAAAAAAATAATTAATAAAAGACAAAACTAACAAAATATTAGGCAAAAGCATAACAAAAACCCAAAAAAAACTCAACCAAAAAACGTAAGTATTAATCCAAATTTAATAAAGTTTGGTCCTAAAAATTTAATTAAGAATAATGGTAATCAGATACTATTACTATCACAAAATTCCTCAGAAATGATAGGTGATAATAAAATACACATCAATTTCAAGATGAAAAAGTAAACATTTATGATTTTATATATCAGACTGGCCCTTTTGTTTCTATTTAAAACAATAAGGGCAATTTAGATAAAGCACAATTAGTAACAACAGACGATATTAGGGCTATTGATAGTGTTGGTATTAATCGTATTAAAGTAGAACTATCAACAGGTAAAAGTGCTAACAAATTAGTAAACTCGACAGAACTTAGAATAAAGGAATATTCAGCATTTATTCCCTAATACCTTGTTAGAAGGCAGGGAGTTATAAAATAAGTAGACGTGGACATTGAAGAAAATGAAGTAAAAAAGTTAATTAAACCAGTATACGGGGATCATTTTGAAATTAGTCACGTCAAAAGAATAAATAGAAGAATTTCAGAAAAGAATACAACAAAATATATTCCAACTCCAAGCATAATAGTATTTTTTAAAGGCCAATCCCTCCCAATACGAGTCTTGATTGAAAAAAATAGCCTTCGAAGTTGAACCCTACGTACAGCGCGTTAAACAATTCTAAAATGTATGAGGTATATTTAAGTTTGAAGTGCAAGGGCAAAGAACGGCGTAGTCGGTGTGGTGACGAGCACAATAACAAAGGCTACGTTTCAACAGAACCTCGCCAATGTAATATATGTCAAGGTCAACACTCATCTACTGACAGAAAACAATACCCCGAGTTTGCAAAACAAAAAACTCTTAAAACGATAATGGCAGCAGAAAATATCAGTTATAAAGATGCAGTAAACAAATATAACCATAGATACTCTATCACCCAGGCTTAAGACATACCACAACGCCAACAAACCTTAGCCTTACACAATCCATCACCTGTTTCTAATCCCACACAGTCATCTACTCAACGAGCACAGATTAAACGTAAACGGTCAGAACATAACCCTACAAATCAACACATTACTGACGCACAAGTATCTTAAGTACACCTCGAATGGAAACCAACGCCATTACCAATAAATACCCACCTGAATATTATAATAATCGATCTCAAAATTTAGGCGAATATCATCAACAAATGTCTTCCTTATTTTTAAAATTATTAAATGCATAGAACATAAAAGTACAACAAACGAAGAGTTATTAGATTTAATACGATATAGAATTTCAAAAATAGATCCAAATATATTATCTTCACCTTGAAAATGTTACATTGGAATTGTAGGTCAATATATTCTAACAACGGACGCTTGGAAAAATATCTCTTTGACAACAAAATTAAAACAGCTATTCTAAGTGAAACCTGACCAAAGCCAAACCATTTTTTAAAATATAGCGGATATAATGTAATTAGAGAAGACACAATTGACGGGTATACAGGAGTCGCCCTCCTCGTAAGTAAAAACATACAATGCTCTAAAATTGATTCATTTCGGCGCATAAACGATATGATGTGCATCGGGGTGACAGTAACGCTAGAAAATAAAAGTAAAGTAAATATATACTCATTATATATTAAACTAGGGCCTAAAGTAAGTTGTTCCCAATGGGAGGCATTTTTTAACAGTCTAGAGAAGCCCTTCTTAGATGGGGGTGACTTTAATATGCACAATTTGGCTTGGGGCAGCGATCATACTGACGTAAGTGGCAAAAATATTTTATCGTCTATTGAAAACTGTCATTTGATATTCCACAATACAGGGGTAAATACAAGAATTACAAATTCTGGTGGCAAGTCTGTGGTAGATTTAACAATTACTACTCCAGACATAGCCTAAAATATTTTTTGGGAAGTTGAAGACGACACTCTAGGTTCTGACCATTACGCAATAGGTTGCAATTATTTGCATAGTGTACCACATTTGAACGACAGTGCAGCTTTGGCTGTCAATAATAACCACAGTTACCTTTCAAACAAAAAGTGGAATATAAAACAAGCTAATTGGGACCTATTTCAGCATGTTATCGAGGAGTATTTGATAAAAATTACCGAAGGATGGGAAACAACATCCTGTATCCATCTTGAAAACAGCATTAATAACACGGCAGATAAAACAGTCCCCAAACACTCAAATATAGAAAATATTAAATTTAAAAGAGCATGGTTGAACTAACAATATAAGGTAGCTATCTTTGAACGAGAGGAGGCTCTCAGGCGGTATAAAAGCAACCCATCTATAGAAAATTTTATAATGTATAAAAAAACAGGCAGCCTTGGCAATTTTTTATTTATTAAAGTCTGAAAGAAAAACGTGGTGTGCATTCTGCAATACGCATTCCAAAAAAAAAAAAATCAAAGACATATGGAATGCAATTAGGAAAATAGAGAAGTCGACTGCCTATCCCACTATTTTTTCGAGTTCAAATTGTACATGGACGGATAACTTTATAAGCAGTTTAGCCCGCCATAGGCTAAACAAAACACCAATTGTGAATCAATAACCCCAATAGCAGCTACTGAAACAACCAATCCCTTACTATATGAAATTAAACTGGAAGAACTTGAGGCAAGCATAAAAACTAATAGCAACACATCATCGGGAGCGGACAACATCCATTATTCGATGCTAAAGAGCCTTTCACACAAAGCTAAGTTATACCTCCTAGAAGTCTTTAATCAGATATGGAAATCAGGAAACTATCCGGAAACATGGAAAATATATATTGTTATCACATTTCTAAAACCATTTAAGAACCCATCTTGCCATAAATCCTACAGGGGTAATTCGTTAGCATCCTGTTTAATGAAAAAGTTTGAAAGAATCATAAAAATCGCTTAGAAACATGGTTGGAAACTAACAACATAATATCTACCCAACAATTCGGATGTAGCAAAAATCATTCAACTTACGAAGCTATAATAGACATTAATCACTCCTTCATTTACGCTAAATCAACAATGGCAGTGTTTATTGACTTTCAAGGGGCGTATGATAATGTTAATCTAGGCATATTGCTTGAAAAAATGTTATCCATGGGACTTCTAGTTTAATTTGCTGTAAGAATAATAAATATTTATACCGACCGAACAATTTACTTCAAATCTAACAGTACACTGCTGGGGCCTAGAATAACAAATATTGGTCTGCCACAAGAGGCAATCATGAGCCCGATCCTTTACCTGATTTACACATATGATCTAGACAACAACCTGTCCAACCAAGTCCTACAATACGCTGATGATGTGTGCCTATATATTAGTAATTGCGAAATTGAAGAAGGTATCCGCAAATTAAAAAGAGATTACCTGCTGTTGCAACAGTGGGCACATTCTGATGGATTGTGTATATCCTCAACAAAAACTAAAACTTGCATTTTCAGTAGAACAAGAAAAGCTATTCCAACAACTATCAAATTAGGAGAAGAAACCTTTCCAAATGAAGAATAAGTCAATTTTTTACGTCTGATTCTGGACCGAAAACTTCTTTGGATACACCACATTAACTACATAATAAAAAGAACATATAAAGGGCTAAATATACTGAGAAAGGTGTGCCACACAAAATGATGAGCCGATGTGCATGTATCTCTTTTAACTTATAAGTCATACATACGATCAATTCTCGATTATGGCTCCATCTTTTATGATCAAGCCTCTAATTCATATCTACAAAAAATTAATAGAATTCCTAACAAATGCCTAAGACTATACCTAGGTGCGTTGAACTCAACACCAATTAATAATATGATGGCAGAATGCTGTGAAATCCCAATCCAGTATAGAAGAAAAATCTTAGCTCATCTGTTTCTACTAAAGATAGCTGAAAAAGGCAGCCTTATTGTAACAAAAATTCACCAGCTTTTTATACTCGACCTGATGAATAACTACCGGAGAAAAAAAGGACGCTTCTTCTCGTTGATACCTACGAACAAATTAGAAACGAAATACCAGACCTACAAATAAATATTATAGACCCACTATTTAATCGACACATATACTATAATAAACCCTGCTATTACCTAAAAGATTATTTACAGTTTCTTTACAATTAAGGCATGCCTTGTTTCGATCAGATTTGACCGACTTAGGACTAACCAAGTACGAAATATACAGAGACGGGTCAAAAACACGAGAGGGTACTGCTTGTGCATTTTATGACAAGCAAATCAACGCAGGCAAAATGTTTAATCTAAACAAGAAAATGTCTATATTTTCAGCCGAACTTATTGCTATAATAGAAGCATTAAAATATATTATCAATTTGGATAGCGACCTTTTTACAATTATATCAGACAGTCAAAGCGTGATTAGAAAGATTGAGAACTTGCATGCACAGCCAGTCAGAATCTACCTATTCGAAAAACTAAGTACGGCTCTTCAAGACCTTAGTGTGAAAAACAAAATGGTTGTTTTTGTCTGGCTGAGAGGCCATTGTAGAATTGATTACAATAAAAGGGTTAATAATATGGCTAAAAATGCCATACAAAATTCTGGACGCAGCAAGTGCGTTATGGTAGTGAATTTTCATAAAAATCTTTTTAATAACAAATATGTGTGTTTTTTTTTTAAGAAAGCAGGCATCAAATTTGGTTACCAATATTACCTATATAGTAAAAACAATGTGCCATGTTCCATTAAAATAACTTTATTGTGTGAAAATGTACAAAAATTTCCAAAAGTTAACTTGAAATGTTCCCGAAAAAACACGTTTCTTGGTCAACCTTATAGGTTAATAGCAAATTGAGCTGTTCAAATATGAAACATTTGATCAAAATTTGCTACCATAACGCACTTGCTGCGTCCAGAAATTCTTTTAGTAGAAACATGCATTATATTTCGATGGACAATGCAAAAATGCAATAACATAAGGCGTGTTTGATTAAAAAAAAAAGGAAATTTGTATTACCAACGACTTATGGGCCACCCTGTGATTGTAGAAATATTATTTTAAGATGTAGCTCTAGACACCCTATAATTAATATATACAAATTTTCTTCATATCTTATATAAAATTCGACAAAAATTATATACCGTTAAACGATAAACTCTATAGCTAAGACTACTGCCAAGCATCAGAGAAAGGGTTTATTTGAAATGAATTTTCTGCAAATATTTTAGTAAAATGAAGGACAATGACGGTTGAAACTAAGACTTTAGGGTTTGTAAAACATCCTTATTGAGACATTTTATTTCTATAGCCCGTATTAGATTTAAGTTATTTGCCTAAATGTTACCAATTTTGACATTTTAAATCGCCACTTTGACGTTTTGAGGAAAACCTCAATTTATTTTTCTTTAAATGCCTATAACTTTTTTGTCTTTTGACCTACACAGCTAAATTTTGGTAGGTAACTTACCTATAAGTATGTAAACCTGCGTACCAAATTTGGTTGCCCTTACTTTGTTAATTCCGGAGATATAAATTTTTTTTAAAAGAAAACACAAAATTTTCCGGGAAAACCTGGGCAGATTTTCTTGGCTAACGAACTCATCCAAGCAATTTGCAAAAGGAATTTTTTCACCCAATTTGATCAAAATCGGCCCATTATTTTTTGAGTTATCGGTGTGATACATATATATATATATATATATATATATATATATATATATATATATATATATATATATATATATATATATATATATATATATATATAACATATAAAAATTGAAACTGACCCCGGATATGTTTTCTGGGGGGCTTAATTAGCGCTCATTTGAAGAAATTTTTTCAAAATTCAAAAGTCGGGATCTCCTCATTAGTGCATTTTTTTTAAGAAAATTCACTAAAAAGAAGATATGCTAGCATACTCTGGCCCAGTACAAGACCTAATTCCTTTAGGAAAACAGACTATTTTAAAGAGCTGGTCAGACTCATATAAAAATGAAATAAGTGGAAACTACTATAGAAGTATACAACCATCTATTCCAAAGATACCCTGATTCAAAGATTGCTACTATGACCGTCTTTGTGAGTAAAATATGCCGTTTACGTTTCAACGATGCTCTCGCTCCTTACTACTTACACAGAATAGGTGTCAGGGATGGACCAAATTGTGAATGTGGCAAAAACGGAGACCCCTAGGCATAAGAACTGTGATTCAGTCCATCCTTATTTGATTTATTAAAAATAATAATATTAAAAAATAAATAAACAATTACAAAATAATAAGACAACACATATATATATATATATATATATATATATATATATATATATATATATATATATATATATATATATATTAAAATATATAAAATAAAAAAAAACAGAACAAAACAAATATAATCATGTAAACATACTATATCCACATCCACATACCTTAGCTTAGGAATTACAAGTAGTTTTAACCCACCTTTTATTGGTTTGTAAAATTTGGTGTCGCTTTCTACTCAAAGTAGTCATTGACTTGTAGTCACGAGCCACGGTTAAACTGCGCTAATGGCTAGCTGCCTGCGCCAAAACAGATAAGTATAAAAAGGTTGATGGTTAGCTTTAGGAAAAAATATTATTACAAGGTATGAAAGATGAAAGTCGACATCTCAAAAGTTGAAAAAAAAACTATATAAATGCTGTGAATATGTTATATTTGTGTCCTGACCAAGGCCTACCAATCCAATGTTTCGATGCCAAAAATTGGAAAAAATTAACCTTGGTAAAAAGTTCAGTCGTTTCGTCAGAATATAAGTACGTGTGATTAGTGTTTTTTTTTGTCGTTTTTACCATGTATTTCTTTCTTTTTTGCATAAAATAATATTCGTAACATAAGTTAAACTTCTGTGAAATAGTTGATAATAGTTATTTTTTGGTGAAATTTGGGAGGTAACAGTTTTGAAGAATGACGAATACAGTGACGTATTTATTCTTTCCCAAAACTAACCCTTAACTTTTCTTTTAATAATTTTGGACATATGAAAATGATTTTAGTAGGCCGTGATCAAATGGCATCGAAACAATTTTTAGAGGATCCACGGACTTCTTCATTTTCTATCTTATGCGATCTCGTTAAAAAAAATTCCATAAAAAATCAAAAGTTACAGGGGTGTCTATATTAGAAGGGCCACACAACTGGTGAATAATTCTTGTTTTTTGATGAAATTTGGTTTATGTGTATTTCGCGTAATGCCGAATGCAGCGGCGCTACTTATTTTTTTCGTAAAAATGGCCCTAATGCTTTTCTTATTTTTTGACATAGTAAACCTGCATTAGTAGGCGTTGGTCAGGTGACACAGAGAACAATTTTCACGTCATTTATAGAGTTTTTCATCTTATGTCTTTTGATTTTTTATTTATCAAAATCGAATTATAAACACAAAAGTTACGTGGGTGTTTCCATCTTAAATGAGCCACACTATATATATATATATATATATATATATATATATATATATATATATATATATATATATATATATATATATATATATTTCTATCAATGTGCTTTTAGTTAAAGATATGGAGTAATTTAAAAACCTGCGACAATAGCACCACTTATTACATAAACACTACAATGAAAATTGTGTGGAGTAGTACGGAGATTTTTTTCATGGCGTTAAAGGAAATAAAATCGAATAACACTATCTGAATGTTTTGATAACACACCACTGAAATTTGGCACGTTCCTGCCAACTCACCCTGTATATTCAACAAAAACGTATAACATTATATTATAATATATCCATCAAAATGGATTTAAAATTATCTTTAAATTTTGAAATTTGTTATTCGCAATGGGTAAGTATAAGCAGTTAATAATGCGCGTTGTTTTTAACAACCTGCTCACTTCGTTGATATCAATAACACATTAAAAATTAAAATTAGGGGAATAACGCAGACAGAGTTTAAGGTTTTAAGAAACAATAATATTATGTTTTGTATAATATGCATTGTATTATCCGAACATTACAGCTGGAGTCTTTAAGAAAGATAGCTATTTTATCAGAGAATTCACTCAGCTCTTGTCTTATTTTAAGAGAAACGAAAACCATCTTCTCTACAGTCCGGATTTCAGCTCTACCGCCCGAAGCAAAAACGAGTTCCGACTTCCTAATTACCATTTTAAATTTTCCAGCGTACAACCTGAATATAACTTTACTTAATAAAGATTTTCTCTTATGGTACGTATTTTTTATAGCAGTCTTTCTACTTTAATGTTAAATTATCTCATTTTTGTTTGGGGAACCTATACTTATTTTTACTACCTTTAGTAGAAACTATTTGTTTTCTAGCTTTTGAACTTGCTAAAGTAATAAGATAACAAGCCCACAATTATAAAATTAACCCCCCACAACAAAAAATAGTACTGCAAATTTAATCACAACTTCCACATAGCTGTGATAATCTACTCTCAGAAGGAAATTCTCATGGAATGAATTTAGGGCATATGACTTGACCACAAAGAAAATATTCGTATTCCTGTACCCATAAGCTTCTAAACTAAAGCGTTATATTACTAGAGCTTTAAAAAAAAAGTAAATTTTTACCAAATCACCCCTTATTTATCCCCTCCCGCCTGAAGCAATCTTACCCAACAACAATTCGAAGCGCTCCTTTGTCGGGTGCTAACTGGATACCAAATTCGAAGATGATATCTTAATTCGTTCGAACGTTATTGCGCCTGCTAACAGACATACGTACAGACCGACCGACCGACAGACAAAAAAATTCTTTCCAGAATCAAGTTTTCTCTACGTTTTAAGATATTTTACGTCGTTTTAGCACAAAAAAATATTTAAATTTCTGTCACCGATAACCCCCACACATTGAACCCCTAATTTATTTTGAGCACAGAATGGCAGATATTTGATGAAATTGACAGTTTTCTAATACACAAACCCTAAAGCCTTATATTACTCGAAAAAATTTCAATTTTCACCAAATTAACAACACTTATTTATTCCCTACCTCCCGAAGTGATCATACCCAAAACAATTCGAAGCGTTCCTTTGTTGGGTGCTAACTGGACACCAAATTTGAAGATCATATATCAATTCCTTCGAAAGCTATTGCGCCTGTTAACAGACAGGCGTACATGCCGACAGACTGACAGACCGGCAGACCGACAGACGACAGAAAAACCATTTCGTTCCAGAATCAAGTTTCCTATATGTTTTGAGATTTTTTACGCTGTTTTAGCAAAAAAATTTGGAAATTTTTATCAACAATATTCCACCCTCACACATTCAACCCCTAATTTCATTTAAGCATAGAATATCAGACGTTGGATGAAATAAAACGTTTTCTAATAAATAAACTCTAAAACGTTATGTTACACCGAATTACTAAAATTTCTTGAAAAACACACGACAGGCGGTATGGATTCCTTCAGCGCAGATCAACTGCCGACCTCCTTTCCTTTGTCACCCATTCTAGGAACAAGTCTATGGAGCTAGACGGTGAATCCCAGATTGTCTCACTAGACATATCCAAAGCATTCGACCAGGTCTGGCATACACCGCTGCTTAATAAACTTCCGGCCTATGGCCTACCACCAAAACTCTGTACCTGGACAGCAAATTTCCTCTCCAACCGGAGCATTTCTGTTGTCGTGGATGGTAATTCCTCTAAACTGTATCCAATTAAGGAGTTCCTCAAGGTTCAGCTTAAGCCCCTACTTTGTTTCTTCTCCACATCAATGACTTCCTCTCTAGCACATCCAACTTAGTTCACAGTTACGCGGACGACAGCACCGTCCACTCAAATATACAATATTCTAAGCTTGTCTCTTTAGCCCAATTAGATGAGGATCGCAGACTCATGGAGGATTCTGTCTCCGTGGATCTCCAAAAAATATTAGACTGGGGAAGTAAAATTCAACCCCACCAAACCTCAGTCTTCCTTTCTTTCTCATAAGAGATACACCAGCCCTAGACCCATCACAATGAACAACCAAGTTATTTAAAGTAATGAGTCATTTTCACTTGTTGGCATTTCTGTGTATCGAAATCTCAATTGGCACCAACATGTCACATCAATTGTAGAAGTGGCTGCTAAGAAATTAGGTTTCCTCTTCCGGGCTCGCAAATACTTTTCACCAGCTAATCTCTATACTTTATATACTTCACAAGTAAGGCCAAACCTCGAATACTGCTCCCACATCTGGGGTGCCGCTGCCGCTTATACACTCGCTATCCTGGACTCCATTCAAAAGAGAGCTATACGTCTCATCGGTGACCCTACCCTCACCCAAGGGCTGCCATCCCTTGCCCACCAACGTGCCGTTGGTGACCTCTCTCTCTTCTATAGATATCTGCACGGGCACTGCTCAGAGGAGCTTTCTTCCATAGTTCCTCCACCTGCTGCCCCCAACAGATCTACCAGGGGAACAGAGTAAATGCACCCTTTTACTGTCCAGGTCACCAGACATTGAACATCTTGTTATGGGCGCTCTTTTGTCCCGAGGACTTCCAAGTTGTGGAATTCCTTGCCGGCACATGTTTTTCCTTCTCCTCCGAACTCCAAACCTTCAAGTCCAAAATTAACAAGTTGTCTCTTTCCTACTTGTCGATACCCACGGTACGATAGTATTTAGGCTGTAAGCCCTCGTGGTGTGTTGTTGAAATATAAAAAAAAGACGAAAGAATGTGAATCTTCACCAAATCATCCCCTACCCCTTAAAGCGATTTTACCCAAAAACAATCTGAACCGTTCGTTTGTCGAGTGCTAACTGTATACCAAATTTGAAGACGATATCTCAATTCGTTCTAAAGTTATCGTGGCTACAAACAGACACATACAGACTGACATATTTTCTATATGTTTTGATACTTTTTACGACATACTTTTTACGACGTTTAAGCGAAAAAACAATTTTGAAATTTCTGTCGCCGATGCGATACTTCCACACGTGACGTTGTGGAAGTAATATATAAAGAAATGAAAGTATTTTTGTATGAAATATATTATTATTCAGTATTACTTCCACATCGTCAATACGTGTGGGAGTATGATATTGGTGACAGAAACTTCAACAAATGTTTCACTTAAACGTCGTAAAAAGTGTCAAGATATATAGAAAACACGATTTGACAATTTTCGTAGAAAAAATTAACTAACGAGGTGATCGCATAACTTTTGAATTTTGAAAAACTTTCCCCAATTGACCGCGAACTAGGACCCCTAGAACCAATTTCAGGATCACTTTAACTATATATAGTGTAGCCATGGCTCACAAAATCATGGGCCGATGTTAATGGAATTTCCTCCTCGTGTAATAGACTAAGATAAGTTCGTGATTCAGGTAAATCGGACAAATTTTGCCTGGAGAACAAAGCTATAGCAATCAAACTTAGTACCCTGGTTTATATTATAAATTTATAGGTACTATACCAATGTAGGTTAAAAGGAAAAAAGCATTCAACAAAAAAATTTCGGTGCCACCGGAGGCCACAGGAGAGCACAAGATTAAAATATAGAAAAATAATGAAATATGAAAATATTGTGTATGGTAAACTGAATCGGTTAAATATTACAGGCTAAAATTAATTTCTCTTGGTACAAAAAGGTCAAAAAGTACAAGAAAAAATACTTTGAACATTTCATAGTTTTTATACAAAAAAACTATTTTTTGGCGCACGTATAATTTGCGAAGAAAATTCCAGAGATCGTTTCAACATAAAATTCCCCAGCATCACGCACTTGCTCTGTCCAGAGTTCTGTTTATTGTAAAAAAACGTGTGAAAAAAACGAATAAAAATAAATGTAAATGACTTTTTTCTAATTTCAAACACGAAAGATTTGTTAGATCTTTTTTTGTCTATATCAAAAATTAAACCAAATCAAAATTCAAAAAAAAAGTAAGTTCGTGCTAACAATATAAATATATTCTTTTTAATAAATGATTATAAAAGCGGGATATTTCATTTTTCTACGTTTTATAATGGTTTGTAATACTTTTTGATATAAACGCAAAGAAACTTTCCACACATTTATATAATTTATTAATTATTGTTGCCCTTGCTTGGTGAAACCGTTCCAAAGACGAAATTTTTGCATATGTGTTTTACATAATTTATGTTAGAAGAAAATCCATATCTTTTCCATTTCATCGCTTAGATAGTATAATTGGTATTTGTTCCCCAGGAGCCGCATTTGCTTTGAAATCTTCGTTAATATATCTTTGGGTGTCATATCGACCTTTGTTTCATTCGGCTACTCATCCAGGGTGGATCATCTCAACCAAATATTGTTTAACTTCAGCTAAGTAACGCCGTCTCATACTCAAACTAGCTAACGCGGTTTATTTGAAATTACCTAATTTTCTGCAAATATTTAAATTAAATGGAGAAAAGCAAACGTTGAAACAGAAACTTAAGACGCTTCATGCAATACCTATTATCCATTAACCGCATTCGTTCCAGAATCTTTGTTTAAACACAGCCAATTTTCACATTTAATTGTGACAAGATGAACATTTGCTTATCGCTTTGTGATTGGTCAGGACCTACCAATTTTCCGGCTGTGTTCGAAAATTCGATTAGTTTTGGTTTTGACCTTGTTGTGTAAAACTGGTTATATTAAATCTGGGCGCAAGAAGTGTGTTATGACAGCGAATGTATTTCAGACTCTAATATCTTAATTTTTTATTAACTTCAATTTTTGTACGTACCTATATAAGTTTATTAATGCAACACGTGTACAAAATTTTTATCAAAATATATTTATTATTTTGGCAGATACAATTTTTTTGTGAGCGGGAGGGGGTATAAACTAGATGTTTTGGAAAGTTTTACCACGATGAAAATAGTTTAATTGGAGGAATAGAAATTCACTATTCAAATTAAATTAAATTTTTTTTCTAGTATCTAAAAATTTTTTTAATGCACTTTCCATCAGCGGTATAAATAGCTCAATGGGTAGAACGTCAGTCTGCTTATTGTACATAAGATACCTACCGAGTTTACATCATGCCGCAGCTCGATATCAGCACATGTACCTACTAGAATGTAGCCATAGTGTGTAAGCCAGTTGAATTCCTGCATGTTTCGCCGTCGATTCCATGTAGTTTGTGATACTTGGTATGTAAAAGTTTCCTACTTTTACAGAAAACGAAAATTTGGCAGGTTGGTAATTCGAAACTGCGCCCTTGCGTGGAGTAATTGACCATTCGAAGAAATAAGCAGAGAGAAACAAAATACAAAGGGTTTTAGTCGTTATGCCTTTCTATGTAAGTACTTAAATAAATGTATTAGTTATTCATTTATAACAGACTTATTTTACCATACATATACAACATGCTCTTGTATGCTAATAATCGGACAAAGTTTAGAAATCCAAATATATTTCTTAAAAAATACAAGCATTCGATTCCAAATCAAAGACGCACTCGTGGCGCAGGTTATTAGGTGTCAGCTTGCTAAGCAAGAGGTCTTGCGATTAACTCCCAGACGGGCCAATTGACATTGTCTGCAAAATTGTAAATGCTTAATAAAGTTTGGGAAAACTGTGCTAATGACCAAAGATGCGAGATACATTAATGTTAATAATAAAAAAATCTAAAACAAAGCTACCTGTCACAACATCATCTGTTTATGATTACAGTTTAGAAAGCCAAATATATTTAAAAAATACAGTCATTAGATTCCAAATCAAAGACGCACTCGTGTCGCAGGTTATTAGGTGTCAGCCTGCTAACCGAGAGGTCTTGGGATTAACTCCCAGGCGGGCCAATTGACATTGTCTGAAAAATTGTAAATGCTTAATAAAGTTTGGGAAAACTGTGCTAATGACCAAAGATGCCAGATCCATTAATGTTAATAATAAAAAAAATCTAAAACAAAGCTACCTGTCACAACATCCTCTGTTTATGATTACATAAAGCATTATATATTACAAGGGGTTAAAACTTGCACAAGTTTGCAGTCTTCAATAAGTTAGGGGAATATAATATGAGTCTTTTATTTAATGTGGAACAGACTGATACATTAACTAATTATCAAGTCTCTAAATATAATTTTCAAAATGAAACGAGAAGTCTTGGGTTCGATACCCAGGCGGGTCAATTTACCTTGTCTGCCAAATTGTAAAAGCTTAATAAAGTTTGAGAAAATTGTGCCAAAACCCAAAGATGCCAGCTAATAATAAAAAATATTCTAAATCAAAGCTACGTGTTACAGCATCCTATGTTTATGATTACATCAAAAATCTGGTCTCAGCATTATAAAACTTAGAAAATATTCAAGGGATCAAAACTTGCACAAGTTTTCGGTCTTCAATAAGTTAGGGGCATAATGTTCTATTTAGTGTGAAACAGACTAATACATTAACTAATTGTCAAGTCGTTAAATATACATTTCAAAAAAAATTAAGCCGACTTCAAAATAGGCACTAAAAAGGGGAAAATAGCTGGATTACAGGTTTAATTCAGAAGCTAAAATTAATTTAAATAAAATATGTATGTATATGCGCTACCTACTTATCTGTTTGAAGTCGGAGCCAAGTTAATTAGTCAGTAGGTAGATAGGCTAGGTCCACTCCTGCCACATCGCAAGTTTCTCCATGCACGCAACGGAATGCGTGGGCGTGTGTTGGGGTTTAATCATTACCGACATATTTAGGTATTTCATTTGAATTATAATCCGTTATTAATGAAACTGTTTATATCGCTAAATATTATTGTGTTTCGGACTTGGCACCGACTTCAAACAGACAAGTAGGTAGCGCATATAATAATATCTCATTTAAATTAATTTTTGTCTTTTGAATTAAACACGTAATCCAGTTATTTTTCCATTTTTAGTGTAAATACACGTACGTAGTGAGTACAGTATAAGGAAACTGCTATAGTTTAATCAAAGTGCCGTATTACAGTAGAACCATAAGTTACATAGATTATAAAAGGATTTCCCTGAGATCCCATCATCAAATCCTGACTTAGCTAGTTAAAATGGGACCAACTCAGGAGTATACCCTTTCACACAATTTTTTTAATTGGTCCACAATTGACGATAATATCGGTGAACTAAATAAAAAAATACGTAAAGACGAACATAGAACCTCATGCTTTTAGGGAATTTTCTTTAAAAAAAATTCGCTAATGCGGAGATTCCGACTTTTGAATTTTAAAAATATTTCTTCAAATGAGCGCTAATTAGGCCCCCTAGAACACATATCCGGGGTCAGTTTCAATTTTTATGTGTTTATATATATATATATATATATATATATATATATATATATATATATATATATATATATATATATATATATATATATATATATATATATATATATATATATATATATATATATATATATATATATATATATATATATATATATATGTATCACACCAATAAATCAAAAAACAATGGCCCGATTTTGATCAAATTTTGTGAGTACCTTCCTTTTGCAAGTGGCTTGGAGTTCGTTAGCCAGAAAAATCGGCCCAGGTTTTCCCGTAAAATTTGGTGTTTTCTTTTTTCTAAAAAAATTTATATATCCGGAAATAACAAAGCAAGGGCAACCAAGTTTGGTACGCGTGTTTGTAAGGGGAAACCACGTACCAAAATTTAGGTCTCTAAGTATAAAGGCAAAAACATTATGGACAGTTAAAAAAATTAGCGTTTTCCTCAAAACGTCAAAGTCGTGATTTGAAGCGTCAAAATTGGCAATGTTTAGGCAAAGAATGTGACACAAATACGGATTGTGAAAAGAAAATGTTGCAAGAAGAATGTTCTGCGAACTCTTAAATTTCAGCTTCAACCGTCATTGGCCTTTATTTCACTAAAATGTTTATAGTAAATTCATTTCAAATAGACCCTTTCTCTGATGCTTTGGCTGCCGGTTTGGTTAAGTTGATGCTTTCGCTATAGGTTTTTAGCTAATTTTCGTAGAACAAATTCGTTAATGCAGTTTTGCATTTTTTATCTAAATATGATGCATGTTTCTAAGAAAAAAAATATGGACGCAGTAAGTGCGTTTTGGTAGCGAATTTTCATTAAATCCTTCAAATTTCAGTAACTCAATTTGCAATTAACCTAAGGTTTGTTGGCTAGGAAACCAACATTTAAGTTTATTTTTGGAAATTTTTTGTACATTTTCTAACAATAAGTAATTTTGATTAAATATGGTACATTGTTTCTAGTACATAGGATATACGGATTCAGATTGATGCCTGCTCGCATTTGCTATTAAAAACATTTATATGAAAATTGACTTCCATAACGCACTTGCTGCGTCCAGACTTTTTTCAATTCTGTTAAAAATTTATATATTTTTGCCTGACTAAACTTATAACTGTTGATTATTATTATTAAATTCATATACCTAAGTTAATGATCTATAGTTTAAAGTAAAATTTGATTGTGGTGATCTAAAAACGAAACCAGGACCAACCTATAAGAACAATTTATTGTCTAATTTATCATCTTAAAATGAGGCTGGTTTTAAAAAATTGTCAACAAATGGTGGCATATTTCCTTTCAAAAATATTGTTTTCTGTTTCCTAAAAAAAGATTTCCTTTAGAGGACAATGAAATTAAAAGTTTACGTTTTCAATTAATTCGTTATGCTTACAATATTTACAAATTTAGCTACCCATCTTTTGGGGGTTACAATCCCATTGCCGGGAATAAAATAATTTTGGATGGATGGGATTATTCATACTGCTATGGTCTAGTTCTCAACGTATCCACTATAAGAAAATATTAACATTTCTTATACATATATATATATATATATATATATATATATATATATATATATATATATATGCTGCATACAGACTTGGAGAATACTTCTCTGGCTTCACTGTTGGTTTTTAGTGGTGAAGGACGTAGCCAGCGCGTGAGCTAACTGGAGCAAGTGGCCCTTCGAATCCTGGAAGTTCTAGGATGTTCTTCAACAATTCCAAAACTGTTAGCTCACGCGCTGGCTACGTCCTTCACCACTAAAAACCAACAGTGAAGCCAGAGAAGTATTCTCCAAGTCTGTATGCAGTATGGACAAGTTTCACCAAGTAAGGGCAACAACAATCAATGAATATATATATATATATATATATATATATATATATATATATATATATATATAATTTATATATATATATATATATATATATATATATATATGCTGCCAAAATTATTTTATTGCCCGCGGTGGGATTTGAATCCCCGAAATATGCATGACTAAATTTGTAAAGACAAACCATTGCGAATTAATCGAAGGCGTGAACGTTGTATTATATATATATATATATATATATATATATATATATATATATATATATATATATATATATATATGCATATAGATTACAGTTTTGGAATTGTTCAAGTACGCGTCAATTTTATATGACTTTTACACAAATGGTCTCAAACTATGGTCTAGTTGTCAACGTATCCACTATAAGAAAATATTAAAATTTCCTTTACATATATATATATATATATATATATATATATATATATATATATATATATATATATATATATATATATATATATATATATATATATATATATATATATATATATATATACATAATATATATGCTGCCAAAATTATTTTATTGCCGGCGGTGGGATTTGAATCCCCGAAATATGCATGACTAAATTTGTAAAGACACACCATTGCGAATTAATCGAAGGCGTGAACGTTGTTTATATATATATATATATATATATATATATATATATATATATATATATATATATATATATATATATATATATATATATATATGCATATAGAGTACAGTTTTGGAATTGTTGAAGTACGCGTCAATTTTGTATGAAAACTTTTACTCAAATATAATATTATACACAGCCCAAAGGAGTAATATAAAATTAGGCATAATATATATGATATAATTTTTGGCTGATATAAATAATTTACCAGTGACTGTTAATGATCACACGATTTTGCCTTGTTATATATATATATATATATATATATATATATATATATATATATATATATATATATATATATATATATATATATATAAACAGGGTGTTTCAAACCGAAATTTGTTGCTTAAAAAGCGGCTTTCAATAAGACTTTACTGAGATATAAAGAGTGGCTCCAAAGTGTACTTTATGACAAAAACTTATTTTTTTCAATGGAGCACCATGTTAGTTATTTAAGTGGGGTGATGTAAATTATCTACTTTCTTCAGCCAAGAAACTTAGAGGATTTGAGGAACAAAGTTACTCGTGCCTGCAGGGAAATTTCGCATCAAATTATTAGAAATGCACTGCAGAGCCTATTAGAAGATATAATGTATGCCAAACAGAAACTGGTAGCCAGTTTCACCATCTTTTTAATTTACTTTGTCATCGTTAGCAATGTGAATTAACTGTTAATTATATTCTTTTGATTACTTTTAAACATGCATTTTCTTTTAGGATTTCCTCGAAAACTGTTGAAATCAGAAAAAAAATTAACACGTTATTGATTGAGAATGAAATAAGGAATCCAAGTCTTGAATAAAATATAAAGACTTCTATTGAAAAAAAAAAGGTTTATATTAAAAGTACACTTTGGATCCAGCCTGTATACCAAAGGAATATCTTATTAAAAGTAGGTTTTTTAAACAACAAACTTTGGTATAAAACTTTTTGTTCTAGCATATACGGGGGCTTTGATATGTAGCGTCGAAATAGATCTGAAACACCCTGTATGTAAATATATGTGTATGTATATTTTTAGAGTGTCTCAAAATGTCGTGATTTTGTTGATTTTACATTATTTAATATGAGTTGTACATTAGTATGTACAAGTGTATTTTCAAGGAGAAATCTTGTTTTCTTTTTACCGGTTAAAGCGATTAGAAAAAAGTTCAAAAATGGATTTGATAGCACCTATTACATATTACCTAACATGAAATAAAACTAGGAAAATCGTTATGTGACAATACTGTATTTTGTCCTCACTTTCAATAAATAATTTACATTCGTGCTCTTTTACATATATAATAATACATATACACTATATTACAAACGGACTATGTACAATGCAAACTACACTTACATTATAGGGAGATCACTCCGATAACTAAATGCAATGATATTTCTTCTATAAAAATTAATAGGAATGGAAAAATAATTAGGAACCAAAAAATCCAAACTATATGTTTTTAACCGTCGGACAGATAAGTAAAAAGCAATCTAAAGAGAAAAAATGCTGTTAAAAACTGATGATGATCATGTTAAAGTAAAAGTAAATAGATTTACCTACATTTCGAAAATCACGGCCTAATCCCACTGAATAAAACTAATAGTCAGTTTAGCATTGGACGGCTAAAAACAAAATATTTGTAATTAAACAACAAATAAAACCATTCCTTATCAACATTATATATAATATTTATATGGGCGAAACTATAATTTAATTATATTGTACAAAAAAAACATAAAACTTTACTTAGAATGAAATTATCACAAAATTATGTTAAAAAAAAACAAAGTTGTCAATTCTGATTCATAATAAAAATATTTTAAAGTTAACAAATGCAAAAATGGGACGAAGAGAAGTTACAATGTTTTTATGTTTATTTAAATATAGATTTTTGGGTAGTTTTCTATAAATAATTTTTACTGTAAAGCTAACGGTATATGTAAAAAAAAGTTGTTACTATTCTTCATTAAACATAGCTCTTAAATTGCATACGTATATATTTTACCAATTATTAGTGGTTTCAACATGCTCTAAGTACACCATTTCATTAGTCTATCAATGCGCACTATACAGAACTGAACAACTTTAATAGTCAAACATTGTGGTGAACTGGGTGGATGTTTTATTAGCAATAATCTGACTTTAAGACATTACCAAGCTATGGGAATACTATTGAATATTTTCAAAAATCAGTCTTAATATTTACATAATCTAAATACGCGTACCCTCAGTATTTCTGCGCCACACAGTCTTGTTGATAGTATGCAGCCCGGTAGTTTGGTGGACTTGGAGATACCCCTGTGTGTCTGAATCCAGCAAGTTGACAACTTGGAGCAGAAGAGCTGTCAAATATAATATCTCTATAACCAGGTCCTGTTGTGACCGACTCTGGAGAAGTTTCGGGACTGTACCAAGGGCTATATCTTGGCGTGGCTTCATCTGCAATACCGTATTGATGCTGTGGCGTTGCACTTGGACAATATGAATACATCGCTCCTGAAGAATGTAGTCTTCCTGGATTTGAATAACTGTGTTGATCTCTAGTTGTCATTAAGCTGTCCACACTAAATGCAGCGGCGGTATCCATCGCCTGAAGAGAAGCAGTTACGTCGCTTATTATATGATCTTGATGAACTATCACAGACTTAGTGTCACCGTATTTTGCACTCATGCACTGACTAAGTTCCGTATTGGGTTCTCGTTTAGGTTTACATTCTAATTTTGTTTTCGTTTCTTCGTTTGATTTATCATCCCGTTTTACTGATAAGTTTGTAGACTCGGTTTGAAGCTGCTGGCGTTTAACAGCTTCCTCTTTTTCACGTAAAGCATCTTTCTTTTTAAAGCGCCTTCTTCGGCGAAGATAAGAACCGTTATCAAACATGTTGTATGAATCGGGATCTAACGTCCAATAACTTCCTTTGCCTGGTTTCTTATCATCCCTAGGAACTTTAATAAAACACTCGTTAAGGCTTAAATTGTGACGAATAGAATTCTGCCAGCCTTGTTTGTTCTCTCGATAATAGGGGAAGCGTTCCATTATAAATTGATAAATGCCGTTGAGTGTTATCTTTTTGTCGGGTGCGTTTTGAATTGCCATTGCTATGAGCGCGATGTAAGAATAAGGTGGTTTGACCATATCTTTTGCAGTAGTAAGTTGATGTTGTTGATGATGCCATGCCGCATATCCATAACGTGAATATTGTTCATAAGCATATGGGTTGGCGGTAGCAGTCACAGCCGCCGCAGCGGCGGCGGAAGAATAACCTCCACCTGGCCTATAGTATGCGTTCTGATGTTCAGTAAAGATGGTATGCATGGTCGGGAAATAAGATACACACACACACACACACACACACACGTATACTTTAAAGCAGGAGCCACTTGTTGGATAAACAAATGAGACTAAAGATAATAAACAAAACAAAGTTTAAGTTCGTAATTGAAAGGCGTTTGAAATTTTCTAAAACGAAAACAGTCTTTTGTTATTTTAACAGTATAGTGCGTTTTCAATCCAATCAATCTTCCAAAAACAAGTTTGCTTCACTTAATATTATGATACACAACATAGGGCAGTTTACACAGAGATTAAGTAAAAACAGAGAATGTTGCTTCTAACCCAGGCACAATGTTACTACAGACGACAGTCAGGCAGGGGTTCAGATGAGGCCGAGGGACCGTTTCAGACGCGCGCACGTCTCTGGGCCCGCCTCTGTAGAAGCGGCCAATAGTCCTCGCTTTCCCGCCCTAATCAATGGGGCTACCATCACGGCATCCTTTGTTATATACGTCGCGAACGCCTACCGCCACGTTCAGACTGATTTTTTTATGAATTAGGAGGAAGAACGTGGGAAATCGAAAGCAGGGCAATGTGACAGCAGAAATGACAGCTACCCTCTGGATGAGAATTAAACGTCAACACGTGTAGAAATTGACAGTAGATTAACGAGGGAGAAGGACGAACCCGCGGTTTATTTTTGCATTGGTTCAACAGACAAACATAATATTACATGTTGGTCTTGTATACCTTGGCCGCGGGCCCGAAAGTGCGGAGAGGACGGACGGAAGCCAGAGAAAACAATGTCGATGGCATTCATATAAACCACCGTCAACTTACCAGTATAGTTTACGATGTAGACGGAAGTTCCACTGTTCTCGGAAGACTCTCAGTGATATAAAAATCAAGCATCTAGATTTTTGTAAAGTGTGTTGGTACCAGAATGTAATAACAATAGGGCAATCATGTGATAAAGTGCTTAATTATTTGTGAAGATTTATATAATCCTGCAAACCGTCAGGAATAAGGTAATCAAAAAGCATCTTTAACATTTTCCTTATTGAATTTAAGTTACCTGCCTAAATATTAAGTAGGTAAATGAAGAATTTTATTTTCTTTTTAAGTAACTCGATTTTAAAAATAGTTACTTTAATTCTTAATAGGTACTTGTTCGCTAATCAAGCTGAATCAGTAAGTAGTTAAGTAGGTACAAGATTTTTTAATTACTTTAACATCGTCAAACCATGTAGAAATATCGCATCGGCGACAAAAATTTCAAAAATTGTTTTCGATTAAACGTCGTAAAAAATATTAAAACATATAGAAAACATGATTTGGGAACGAAAATTTTTTTTGTCTGTCGATCTGTATGTGTGCCTGTTTGTACCCACGATAACTTTAGAACGAATTGAGATATCGTCTTCAAATTTGGTACACAGTTATCACTCGACAAACGAACGGTTCGTACTGTTTTTGGGTAAAATCGCTTTAGCGGGTAGGAGATGAATGAGGGGGTGTTTTGGTGAAAATTGATATTTTTCGTTAAAACTCGAGTAATATAACGTTTTAGGGTTTATTTATTAGAAATCTTTTAATTTCATCAAACGTCGGCTATTCTGTGCTGCAATAAAATTGGGGGTTGAATGTGTGAGGGTGGAATATTGTTGACAAAAATTTCGAATTTTTTTGCTAAAACGACGTAAAACGTCCCAAAACATATAGAAAACTTGATTCTGGAATGATTTTTTTTGTCTGTCGGTCGGTCGGTCTGTCGGTATGCCGGCATGTACGTCTCTCTGTTAATAGACGCAATAACTTTGATATCCAGTTAACACCCGACATAAGAACGCATCGAGTTGTTTTTGGGTAAGATCGCTTCAGGGCGTAGGGAATAAATAAGATGTGACTTGGCGAAAATTGATATTTTTACAATAAAACTCGAATAACATGACGTTTCGAAAGTTTATGGGTACAGGAATACAATATTTTCTTTGTGGTCAAGTCATGGGCCCTAAATACATTCAATGGGTATGTCTTTCTGAAGAGAATAAATTATCACAGCTATATGGAAGTTATGATTCAATTTGGAGCACCAGTTTTTAGTGAATTACTTCCACATCGTCATTACGTGTGGAAGTATGGCATCGGGAACAAAAATTTCAATTTTATTCGCTTAAACGCTGTAAAAAGTGTCATAACATATAGAAAACATGATTTGTGAACAATAATTGTTTTGCCTCTCAGTCTGTCTGTCGATCTGTATGTCTGTCTGCTTGTACCCACGATAACTTTAGACGTCTTCAAATGTGACATACAGTTAGCACCTGGCAAACGAACGGTTCGAATTGTTTTTAAGTAAAATCGCTCCAGGGGGTAGGGTATGAATAGAGAGTGATTTGGTGAAAATTGATAATTTTTCGTTAAAGCTCCAGTAATATAACGTTTTAGGGTATGTTTATTAGAACACTTTGAATTTCATCAAACATCTCATATTCTGTGCTGAAATCAAATTAGGGGTGTGTGGGGGTGGAACATCGGTGACAGAAATTTCAAACATATTTTTTGCTAAAACGGCGTAATAAACTCAAAACATATAGAAAACTTGTTTCTGGAACGAAAATTGTTTTGTCTGTCGGTCGGTCTGAATGTCTGTCTCTTAGTAGGCACAAAAGCTTTCGAACGAATTGAGATATCATCTTCAAATTTGGTATATAGTTAGCCCCCGACAAAGAAACGCTTCAGGGGATAAGGGATAAATTAGGGGTGATTTGGTGAAAATTGAGATTTTTTCGCTAAACTCTGGTAATGTAACGTTTCAGAAGTTTATGGGTACAGAAATGCAAATATTTTCTTTATAGTCAAGTCATGGGCCCTAAAATCATTTCATGAGAATATCCTTCTGAGGTGAGTAGATTATCAGAGCTATATTGAAGTTATGATTCAATTTGCAGCACTATTTTATTAAACAAAATCACTAATGAAGAGAATAGGTCGATTTTGATTAAATTAGGTGTATTTGTCCCTTTGGAGAATTTTGGGTTTTCTTTCTAAAAAAAATTGTATTTCCGGAAATAACAAAGCCATGACAACCAAATCTGTTGCGCAGGTTTTCATTATAAAAGGTGCACCATATAGTAACGCTTACACCTCTAAGTTAAAAAAAAAAGTACGAATTAAAAAACACAATTTTTGGGTGTCACTGATGACCAGAGAAACGCATAAAACAAAAATATTTTTATGGACAACAAAATCGATTGTATATTATAGACCATGGCTAATGTTTTTAAGTGCAAAAAGGTCAAAAAATAACAGAAAAGAAAATGAAACTTTTATCGTTTTCTTCTTAAAATGTCACGATTTATAACGTCAGAATTGGCAACATTTAGGCAAAGAACCTGAATTTTGTGTTAGGTCTCTAAAAAAATTCTATTTCCGGAAATAACAAAGCTATGACAATCAAATCTGTTGCGCAGGTTTTCATTATAAAAGGTGCACCATATACCAATGTTTAGATCTCAAAGTTAAAAGAAAAAAAAATACGCATTTAAAAACAACATTTTTGGGTGTCACTGATGACCAGAGAAACGCATAAAACAAAAATATTTTTATGGACAACAAAATAGATTTTATATTATAGACCAAGGCTAATGTTCTTAAGTGCAAAAAGGTCAAGAAATAACAGAAAAAAATTGAAACTTTTATAGTTTTCTTCCTAAAATGTCACGATTTAAAACGTCAAAATTGGCAACATTTAGGCAAAGAACCTGAAACGAATACTCGTTATCTAGAAAAGAAACCTGTTTTACAAAGCTTTAAGTTTCAGCTCCAACTAATGTTACAAAAAAATTTACAGAAAAATCTTTTCAAATAGACCCTTTCTCTGATACTTTAGCAGTTGTTTTAGTTATAGACACTATGGTTTGATAGTATGTAATTTTTAGCGAATTTTTGTAGAAAATATTTTTAAATGTATGGTTATATTTTAGACTTACTTGGATAACTATAAAATAAAGGCAACGATTGAAATTTATAATAGAATAAATAACTGGTAAAATAAATTTGATTAACTTGTGGTATCAAAATCCAAGCTGTCAGTGTCAGAATGTGCGTTTTGGAGATAATGCTTGGAACCTACCTTAGACCAAATTACATTAGACGTAATCACAAGTTTAGGACTTATTTCCCATATGCTGCATTTCTGCAATTAACTTCAGTGAATAATGATAATAAATATTCTTATTACTATTATTAATACTAAAAAATACTATGTGGGTATTAATAACATTTTTATGAAAAATCACCACCATAACGCACTTGCTGCGTCCAGACTTTTAATATTTATATATGTATGTATATATATATATATATATATATATATATATATATATATATATATATATATATATATATATATATATATATATAAGTATCCATATAGACTTAGATACATACCAAGTGTTACGGTTTTCAAGATATCAGCATTTTTAGTAATTGTAATTTGCAAAATTTATGATATACTTTAAAATAAAATCTGCCAGTAGAGACAACGCATTTAAGTATTTGAACCAAATATACGTTCGTATGTGACGTAATGTCTACTGCATCGACGTAATGCAATCATGAAATCTCCAGTGAATTACAAACATATTTTAGTTGATGAAAGTAGCAAAATCTGCCGCCCATTTCAATCATTTGAGTTTATTTCCCGCTTTTTTTAATATGTCAATATTACTTCATTATGGTTTTGGTAGGTGCAAATTTGAAGTTTACAATTTAAAGATTTATCAAATATTTTTAGAATTAATTGTTAAATTAAGCTTTAATTGACATGTAAAATTTTGGACAATAAAACATAGCCAATATAGTAATACTAATAATATAGCATTCAAACACTATTAGTAACCAAGTACCTAATTTCATTAACTTTGATTCATCATCATTATTTGTAAAAATTTAGTTAAATTAATGAATGTTCACGGCAGCTGACCAAAGATTGTAAACTTAACACATAAGTGGGTGTGAAAATGAATCTAATGTATGAATAAAACAGGTTAACTTGAATTATAAACAACTTTATCAAAACTGTTTAGCAAAAATGCTTCTTACACGTTACTTCACCGATTCTTCAAAATCTGAACCATCGTGTCGGAAACACAGTCGTACGAATCTTGGCGATTGGGTTGTGGTTACAGATAGACGAATATTTCCTCACTCAATGTTGCACATGCTTCATCAATTCTTGAGATTGTAAGTTCTTTTTATTATTTCTTTTTGGTTGTAGGCGGGGCCTTTTATGGGGCCCCAAACATAAAAGTCCCCAGGAATAAGGTCTGGGGACCTAGCTGGTAATACTATCGGTCCATTTCGTCCTACTCCTCTATTAGGAAGATGGTTATCCAAATATCCCCACACTTGGGCACTATAGTGTAGCCAGGTACTAATGAGGAGATCGCGACTTTTGAATTTTGAAAAAATTTCGTCAAATGAGCGCTATTTTAGACCGCTGGAACCAAAATCCGAGGTAGGTTTCAGACTTTATATGTTTATATATATATATATATATATATATATATATATATATATATATATATATATATATATACATGTATCACACCGCTAACTCAAAAAATGATGCGCCGATTTTGATAAAATTTGGTGAGTACCTTGCTTTCGCAAGTGGCTTGGATAAGTTCGTTAGCCAGGAAAATCTAACTAGCTTTTCCCGGAAAATTTTGCGTTTTCTTTTAGAAAATGTTTATATCTCCGGAAATAACAAAGTTATGGCAACCATATTGGGTGCGAGGGTTTATATCATAAAAAGAAAACAATGCACCAAAATATGAATCTCTACATTAAATTTTAAAAAAAGTGATAAGCTTTATAGTCTCTTTTTCTTAAAACGTCAAAAAAGTCGCGATTCAAAACGTGAAAATTGACATGTTCTAGATAGAGAATCTACATAAACGGCTATGCAGCATTAATGTCGTAAGAAGTAAAAAGCCTTAAGTTTCAGGTACAATCTTCATTGTGCTTTATTTTATTAAATTATTTGCAGAAAATTAATTTAAAATAGACCCTTTATGTGGTGCTTTGGTAGCAGTTTCAGTTATTTATTTAATTTTAAGGAATCAGATTACGCTTATTATTTAGCGTTTTTTTTCAATTTGGCAACGTGGAAGTTTTTTATGGGGAAACAGTGTTGGTAAGTAGTTTCTCTTTTCTATGGACTTCTGTTAGGTGAGTTTTTTACAGTTTGCATTTTTAGCTCCGTTGTAGCATGTTTACCTTGCACAGAACCTGAAATTTACTTTAGGTCTCTTAACTGTATTGTGGAGTTGAGATCACAGCATTTGTCCGATGGTTAATGCATAAAGGAGTTCCTCTAAGCATGTTTCTGATTTTTTTTCAAAAAACGAACAATACGCCAATTTGCTAATTTATCTATAAATGTTATTGATATTAAAAAATTTCGGGACGCAGCAAGTGCGTTATGGTAGCGAATTTTCTTTAAAATATTTTTAATAGCAAATGTCTTTCTTTGCTGAAAGCAGGCATCAAATTAGGTGGCCTATATAGTAGAAACAATGTACCATATTTCATCGAAATAAATTTATTGTTTGAAAATATATAAACATTTTTCAAAAGTCTGGATGCAGCAAGGGTGTTATGGAATTGAATTTCCATTAAAATGTTTTTAATAGCAAATGCGAACAGGCATCAATCGGATTACCGGTATAGCCTATGTAGTAGAAACAATGTACTATATTTTATCAAAATTGCTTATGGTTTGAAAATATACCAAAATTTTCCGAAAATAATCTTAAATGTTGGTTTCCTGGCCAATAAAGCTTACGTTAATAGCAAATCGAGTTATTGAAATTTGAAGGATTTATTGAAAATTCGGTAAATTTGCAGATTAGCTCCCGAATGCTTTTCAAAAAATTGTTTTCAGAAACATTACTAGGACCCCACCTGGATGCACAAGCCACAAGAAAATTTTCTTGTTCACACCATCCAAGGAAGTTACGGGACTGGGAATGAATAGGGGTGCTGGGCGGGGTAGGTAGTAAAAAGGAAATATGAGCAGAAAATGCGAATCAAACTGCTTGAAAGCTGTCTATTTAAAGCCATATCCCCATTAAATCCGGCCTACCCCGCACAGCACCCCTATTTGCCCCAGGTCACGTAACTTCCTTGGGGGGGAGGAACAAGAAGTTTTTCTTGTGATTTATGCAATAAGGGTGGTTGTTTGCAGAGCCCACAGCCCCCACCGTTCAACATGTGGCAGGGGGTGGCTGCTTCGTCGTGGGGATTTTTCTTCCCCCTCGCGTGCATACAACCACCCTCGCTGCATAAACCACAAGAAAAATGTTTTGTTAGGGGAGCTGTGCGGGATAGGCAGGGTGTAAAGGGCATATGGCTTCAAGATGTGAAAAAGACAGCTTTCAAGCCCGTTTTATTCGCATTTTCTGCTCATATTTCCTTTTTACTACCTACCCCGCCCAGCACCCCTACTCACTCCTGGTCCCGTAACTTCCTTGGGGGGGTGTGAACAAGAAATGTTTTTTGGGGTTTGTGGATCCAGAAGGGGCCTAGGCAGGTTTCTGAAAACAGTTTTTTGCAAAGCGTTCGGGAACTAAACTGCAAATTTACCGAAAATTCGCTACCAAAACGCACTTACTGCATCCTGATTTTTTTTCTTACAAACGCATCATATTTCGATTAAAAATGCAAAATTGCATTAACGAATTTGTTCTACGAAAATTAGCTAAAAACATTATAGACCGTTAAACCATAAACTTCACTAAACCTTCAGCGAAAGCATCAACTTACTTAAACCGACAGCCAAAGCATCAGAGAAAGGGTCTGTTTGAAATGAACATTTTGTAAATATTTTAGTAAAATGAAGGGCAATAACGGTTGAATCTGAAACCTAAGGGTTTGCAGAACACTCTTCCTGCAACATTGTCTTTTCACAATCGATATTTGTTTCACGTTCTTTGCCTAAACATTGCCAATTTTGACGTTTAAAATTGCGAGTTTAACGTTTTGAGGAAAACTCCAAAATTTGTTTTTTAACTGCCAATAACTTCGTTCTCTTTAAAGCTATGGACCTAAATTTTGGTGTAGAGTTCACTATCTATAATACAAACACGAGTACCAAATTTGGTTGCCCTTACTTTGTTATTTACGAAGATATAAATTTTTTTAGAAAAAATCACAAAATTTTCCGGAAAAACCTTATTTGATTTTCTTGGATAACGAACTTATGCAAGCCACTTGCCAAAGGAAGGTACTTACCAAATTTGATCAAGATCAGTCCATTATTTTTTGAGTTATCGGTCGGATATATATATATATATATATATATATATATATATATATATATATATATATATATATATATATATATACATATATATATATATATATATATATATATATATATATATATATATATATATATATATATATATATATATATATATATAAACACAGATCTCCTCATTAGCGAATTAAAAAAAAATCAAAACAACGCTCGTGCCTCGAATAAAGTTATCTTCACCATTTTAACTTTAAATGAAATTTACTTCTCCCGTTTCGCACGCGTTCAACACATTGGGCACAGAAAATATAGGAATTTACTTGAAATTGTCATTTATAATTGAAGGAAAATAAAACTTGTTCTAGGTATGTCACACCAAATAGAATAATTTCTAGATTCTAAAACCTACTGTGACTATAATGAAACAACGTTAAATGAGACGAAAACCATTTCAGTTTAAAGGATCGAAAAATGTTTAAACAGTAAAATAAGCTTTCGTACTCCAAAAAAAAACAAGATTCTTATTACAAGGCGTAATGCAATAGTACATAATGGTCCACGGCAACAGTACATGTCATATTCAACTGACAAATTATTTTGATAAATGTCAGATCTACTTTCAAAGTGACATGTAAATAAGTATTTTGTTTTCTGACATTTGTAATACAAATGTAGGCACGCTCTTCTTACATTCATATTTATTTTTGGCCATCACAATGTTACTCATAGAGTTGGATACAATTTTAGTGACTTTTGAATTTTGAAAAGATTTCTTCAAATGAGCGCGAACTAGGTTCCGCAGAACCCATATCCTGATTAGTTTCAGTTTTTATCTCTTTTCATATATACAGGGTGCCGCGTTTCTAGGGTAAAGCTCAATATATCCATTATTATACAAGATATAAGAAAAATTTTTATATGTTAATTATACGATGTCCGGAGCTGCATCTTATAAAATTATTTTTACAATCACAGGTGGCCCATAAGTCGTTGGTGATGCAATTTTTTACTTAATCGAACACGCCTTATATTATTGCAATTTTTGCATTTTCCAGCGAAAGATACTGCATGTTTGTAAAAAAATAAATTCGGGCGTCAGCAAGTTTGTTGTGGTAGCGATTTTTTATAAAATGTTTCTTTCGATAGCTTAATTAGCTATTAACCTAAGGTTCGTTGGCCACGAAACCAGTTTTTTGGGCACATTTTAAGTTTATTTTCGGAAGATTTTTGTATATTGTCAAACAATAAAGTTATTTTGATAAAATATGGTACATTGTTTTCCCTATATAGGTTATACTGGTAACCAAATTTGATGCAAGCTTTCTTAGAAAAAAATATATTTCATATTAAAAATATTTTTATGAAAATTCACTACCATAACGGCCTTACTGCGTCCCGAACCTTTTTTAAATGGTGTATATCTGATGTCAGAAATTTGCAATACCTTCTCGGGTAAATTTGGATTTATCCGTGCAAAGAATTCTTTTTAAAAACTGTCCATTGTCTATGTCAGAATTTAAAATAAAGCGGCAAAAATTAACCGATATAAGAGGATCTGCTTTTCTTAGTCCTTGCACTGCGGTGTAATTAAACAGTGTTTGCTCCTGGTGTGTGGCACCAACCAGACATTCCACTTCGAAGCGACTGCCTTTTCAAATGCTGCGAGTTGGATCTGCTTCGAAAGCATCCAACATTTGCTGATCTACGTCGGGAAGATATCGTCGATTGCTTGCTTCAGTTTCATGGTGATGAAGATTACCGATTTTGTATAGACGACTAAATGCATGCAGTATGGTAGAAACAAAGCACCATATTTTATAAAAATAACTTGATCTATTATTTAAAAAAGTACTTACCAAATTTTTCCAAAAATAAACTTAAAATGTTACCGAGAAAACTGATTCAATGTTCCTGGCCAACAAACCTCTCTAAGCTATTTACACACCTGCCAAGATAAAATTTCCGTCACAAAAATTCAGCATTTTCTTAACTAAGATTGTCTTGAATAACGTTATGCGAAAATTATATTTTTTTTACAAAAACTTACTAAAAATTTTTTTCACGAAAATTCGAAAACTTTTTTTACAATAACTTATTAAGCTATCATTATTAATTACCAATATTTAAGAAAAATCTTTAAAAAAAACATTTTTACGTAAGCACTTAAAAATTTTGACTGAACATTTTTTACAGGAAAATGTGGTGAAAAATTACATAAAATTCAATTTATCTACCTAATATACGATTAAATGAAAACAAAAAAAGAATATGGGAAACTGTTATGTTTTTAATTTTTCACGGAAGTTTGAAAAAGGTAGCAAAGGAGGGTCATAATGTGCTAATAGCTGATCAAATCCACAGTCAGTAAACCGAAACACACACACACACACACACGCACACACACACACACACAGTTTCAAACAGTGGAAGTTAAGAAAAAAATCGGTACGCGGCAAGTGCGTTATAATAGTGAATTTTCATAAGAACTTAAGACTAATAGTACGGCATATTACTAAAAGAAATACATTTAATTTAAACAGACGTCGAAGACCGGGTTTAGAGGTCCTAATACAAGCTCATTTGAAGAATTTCTCTCTTTCTATTATCAAAAAAATATTCAAATATTGTATTCTAGCTCCTTTGAAAAAACACTTTCTATGACGCTAGAAAATTAAAATATGGTAATTCTGTGTACTGTAGGTTTTTTAAAAGAAACTTGTATTGCAAATTTCATTAATGTTACAAAAGCTTATCAGAATGAAACTTAATTCATACCGAAAAAGTCAATTCATTATTCAAATAACTTACCTACTTGAACACTTAATCAACAAATATTAACGTTAATAGTCTTATTCTTTGATTTCCATACAATCATTTACCATTTAACCTGAAAACAGAACTTCCAAACCATGATAAATAAATAAAACACCTTAATATTTTTTAGTTTCCAATTTTAAAAGCATAATATAGGTACACGTTGTTATATTTATTTCAATGACAATCATTTACTACCTAAGCTCAAAACAGAACTGTCAAATCATAATAAATAAACAAAACACACTATCCCATCTGGTTTTTACTTCAAGTAGCTGACATAAAACTTCCTTATTTTCCCCTACAAATCCGCGCTTCCGAAAATACCAGAAGGCGGTCATTAGGGTGGGATCGCCACAGTTCGGGTATGAACGTTGTCGTTGCATTATGATGTATGTCTGTGGTATATGTATCAATCTACGCGTGGAAGGTGACTACTCTGTCTTTGTCTGGCATCATACTTTAACCACTTAAGTGTTTTCAATTAATGTCTTTCAGATTAGTTTTTTAAAATTTTTTTTAAATTAGGGAAAAGCTCAACATCTTGTGAACCAAGTTACTTAAAATTCACAACAGAGGTCTGTTCACTTCATTTCTAGCTACATGTAAAATATCATTCCAGTTACTTTAATACTTTAAAACATATAGTGTATTCAAAAGTATTTTTGTATATCCTTTGGGGAAAATATGTCCGTTATAGCTGATTTACGAACTCGTCCGCGATTGTAACGAAATTAAGGCCTGTGCCAAGTTTCCTTCAAATCAGTTGAGTATTTTTGAGTTATTGCTTGGATACACACACAGACACACACACACACACACACAGATATATATATATATATATATATATATATATATATATATATATATATATATATATATATATATATATATATATATTATGGAGATATTGATTTGCTTCGTATTCAGAAAATTAGGCCCAGAGACGTTGAAGAAGCCATCAAAAAATTAAATTGGTGGTGCTATAGGTGTTGATGATATTCCGTCGTATGTGATTAGGGGCTGTATAGAATTTTTGATCGCACCCCTAGTTTATGTGTTGCATCTAATTTTGGCATGAATTTAGTTATAATAACAATATTCGTTTTTTTAATTGTCTGGACGCAAAAAAATAAGATTATATATATATTATATATATATTATAAGACTTATTAAACATTCATGTAAAAATCCTATGCAAGTGGGCTATATAACAACCAGACCTATCGTTGTTTTATCTACTATGGAGTAAATGCAATTTTCTCCGATAGTTCCACAAACTTATGTCAACGTTCCAGAATAACTCTGGTCAACATACCCTTTCCTCAATGTAGTTTCACAGGGGACGTTGAAAGTGCAAGAGTTTCTAAAAACGTGGGAAATCCAATATTTTTATCTTTTAGGGAGGAATGCTTTCTGTAATTATACATCGACACAAATGTTAATTAAATCGTACTTTGCCAACATTTGTTGTAGAATTAGCTAAGGATTTCTTTAGAATCGGTTGTAAATTTTTCACTCCCTTTACCTTTTTGCGACTTTTAACATGGGCCGATGTTTTAACATGTTGATAAATTAAAACATTTTGATCACCGAATATATGGCGTTAGCTGAACAAAAACATTACTGATATATAAACAATTTCATAAACAAAATGAGCTTAAGCTTTCTTCATGAATTTTCTAATACATTTCAGGGATATGATTTAATCCACACGATTAGTACCCAGTTTTTTCAAGTTTTTAAGAAGTAAGTAGCAAGACATGCTTTTCCGAAAACTTGAAGAGAGGTATATGTTTACGCTTTAATAAGATTAAAAGTGCAGAAAGAATTCAGTGAAAATTACAAAACCCGATCATTTTAGCCTGAATTAGAAGATTTGCGAATTAGGTAGGAACGTATTTTAGGTAAAGATAGTTATTAATTCATTAACTGTTGTTGCCCTCGCTGACTAAGTAAAGATTGAAACCTGTAATGAGCATCGATAAGTATACCTGGATAACACAAATCACCACAACACATCTTTTTCAAGACCTGACAATCGTTTCACTAACAAACTTCGTCATCAGAGGATGAAAAATTCTAAATTATTCCTTTGATGACGCTAACTTTGTTAGTGAAACGATCGTCAGGTCTTTAAAAGATGTGTTGTGGTGATTTGGGTTCTCCAAGTGTACTTATGTCCTTACTTGGTGAAACCATATTAAATACAGATGCAGAGATTACTTATGTGTCTTCAGAGAAGTTGTTTATATATCAGCAGAGTTAATATTATTGTAAATGCAAGTGATTTTTAACAATTCCTAATTCCTAGAATATGCAGCAATATACAACTTGTCAGATGATATGCGGTAGCAGAGAAATATGCAGAATATGCAAAATATGCCTTTGTGTGCATTTTGCATATATCCCAATCCTTACTGATGACATGGCGCTAAAAGGAGAAACGGGAAAACATAATTACAGAGGATTCTCATTATGTTGGATGGCGTGTTAAGGATCAAATGAAAAATCAATATGAATGAAACATTGTTACCTATTTAAAAATATAAAAAAAACGTCATATATTATATATGTTATATAACCCAATAGGTTAATTCGCTTATAATAAAACAGTAATGAATAAATTAGGATGGAACTACCAAAACTGATATAGCTACACTGCTAACAACCTGAATAAGTAGAAGTGTACACGTAACTTAAGAGTTTCATTGGAGATTATGGTCAATGTAGCAGATAGTTAAGAAACAGGTCGCAATGTGAATCATGGATGCGATACTGAATTTTTAGACATTTTAGCTTGGGCCTGAGAAGCAGATTTAGCATGTTTATTATGTAAGAGTGTTGTAATGAATATAGTGAATGTGTGAACTTTGGGTAGGTAGATGTAAAGAGCAGGTTTTAGAATGTAAACATGAAAAAAATGTCAAAGTACACAGAAAGAAAGATAAAAGGTTGCTAAAAAAGCGAGAGAATAAAGATGCCTACAGAAAAACAATTAAAGAGAGTAAGCAATATTCATTACCTGGCACATATTAGCTGCTTGGAAGCAAAATATGAAGAACACATCCTCAAAAAAACTCACTTAATGTACTCTATTATGAAAAATAAATCCTAGAAGACATGCAACTAAAAGTATTTTTTAATAGTTTTGGATTTATTAAGACTAACTAATGTGTTGGCTAGTTCTACACACCAAATTATGTCCCGAATAAGCTGACCTGTCAACTTTCTCTCCACATCTGCTAATGACAGGATGCAAAGAAATAATAATAGAATATCTTGTATATTAATAGTAAGTGTTCTTAACATGAATTATCTGCGCAAGCTTCAGGTATTTCTTTTAAAATTTAAAAACTTCCTGGCTGTTTTATACTTGTCGCCTCATCACGAGAAGCACAGGTTATTAAGTTATGGCTGAAGGCCAAATTATAAAACTATGTTCTCTTGCAAATTCCTCATTGTCTTCACTAATTGCGTTAATGCTTAATATTATGTTTGTAAATGATGTATTTTTAATTTTATAAACAGCTAAACGTAGTTTATGAAAAAAACACCACCCAGCCAGCGCATTATAATCAGTGAATCTGAATTATTATGGACAAAGTGTGCTGTACTAAAATTTCAACAACAGTAATCGTTGTCTCTTCATTTTTTTAACTTTCCGAATAATGATACCTCGAAAACACAAACGCAAAAATCATAATCTGGTTTGAGCTGTGCTTGACACGGCTATAAGGTCAACTTGCGGACACAGCACATCTTGAGCATAATAATTAAAAATCGCTCAATATTAGCGACTTACATAAAATCTACATGCAAATATTGATTTATTGATTTAAAAGATGAAAATCGGAGATCTATTTATATTTTTATTTGCATTTATAAAACTTTTTATAAGATAATAATGTCTTAAAGTTTTTTTAAACCCACAAAGGAACTTTAAAAAGACCATGGATGAAGTTACTAAAAATAATTGATAAATTAACTATGATATATTTCTTAAACTACAAATAGAAAGGGCGCACCGATTTGAAAATATTATGTAGCGATACTGCTAGAACCATATTATATTCGCTGGAACTTGTGGGTTTGCTCGATCACGATATAAGTTTGCCAAAGTTGGCACGATATTATTTGGGAGTAGTGCTTAATTATTATCTCCTTTCAAATTTCCATGAATGAAAAGGGGATCAATATTTTTTAACTATTCCTGTCCAAACACTAATGTTTTCAGGGTATTGCGTATGTTCTTCTCTCATCTCGCGTAGATTTTCTTTAGACCAGTAACGATAATTTTGACGTTTACAATGGCCGTGAAGTATAAACCTGCACGCATCAGAAAACGAAATATGTTCTAGTTGGATAACATTGTTATCTAACATTTCCATGATTTGTTCACATAAAGACGTTCTTCTACTAAAGTCGCCTTCCGTTACCTCCTGAGTTTGTATCAATAATTAATAAGATGCAATATTTTCTTTTAGTATTTGAATATGTAATCCATGAATGGCTGACATCCAATGTTGAGGCTACTCGTCGACTCGAAGTATGTGGGTTTTCTTCAAACTCAAGCATTACATCCAATTTAGTATCATTGCTTAGTGCATTAGAAGGTTTTTTTTTGCATCTGCTTTATATGTCCAAGCTCGCGAAACTGCTCTTTAATTTTACTAATTGTCCCTTAAGATATAGGTAACAAATAGGGAATTTTTTCTTGCAATATGCGAGAAGCTTCGATCCGTGATCGCGTTTCATCTCGGTAACAAATCATCTGTAGAATTGTGATTTTATGCATTCCTGTTCAATAAACCATGTTTATGAATTGTATAGTTAACCACTGACAACTACTATCATGCGGTTACAATTACGCAGAAAGATGCTAAGGCGTTTTAAACAAAACTAACATTGCCAAATATGTAGAATGCCCATAACGTTTTATGTCCTATTTTTAATTGATACCGTCCAGAAAGGCCCATGAAATTGTTTTGCTTGCTTTCGCATTATTAAGAATGAAACGCGATTAGTGCCCCTACTTCCTCTTTAAACATTTGGGTTGCAACTGTCACTCGAAAAAGGTTGAATATAGTGGTGAAGTTTTCACGATGCAAGATGTCATTTTTCGATCTGAAATTGACGTGTTCCGAGCTTTTGTATAAATATGCACAATGGAGATACTGAATCTATTCCACTTGGCTGTTCCAGATTGTATATATACATATTAAGAGAAAAGGATTGTAGAAAAAGATGAGTTTATACACCTACCATGGAGAATAATACGATACCCCTGTCTTATTAGAATATATAAGCTGGTACACTCATTGTAAGTTTACGTTTTTAAAGTTTTAGTGAATTTTCGTAGAAAAAATTCACTAATGGGGAGATCCCGACTTTTGAATTTTGAAAAATTTTTTGCAAATGGGCGCGATCTAGGACCCCTAGAACCCATATCCGGGGTCAGTTTCAATTTTTATATGTTATATATATATATATATATATATATATATATATATATATATATATATATATATATATATATATATATATATATATATATATATATGTATCACACCGATAACTCAAAAAATAATAGGCCGATTTTGATGAAATTTGGCACGTACCTTTCTTTTGTAAATGGCTTGGATAAGTTCGTTAGTCAGGAAAATCAGATGAGGTTTTCCGGGAACATTTTGAGTTTTCATTCGAAAAAAATTCTTATCTCAAAGCCGATTTTAATAAAATTTGGCGTGTACCTTTCTTTTGTAAAGGGCTTTAACAAGTTCGTTAGTCAGGAAAATCGGATGAGGTTTTCCGGAAAAATTTTGAGTTTTCATTCGACAAAAATTCTTTTCTCAAAAAGTAATAAGCCGATTTTAACAAAATTTGGCATGTACCTTCCTTTTGTAAATGACTTTGACAAGTTCGTTAATCAGAAAAATCGGACGAGGTTTTCCGAAAAAATTTTGAGTTTTCATTTGAAAAAAAAAATGTTATCTTAAAAAATAAAAAATCTATGATAACCAAATTTGGTAGGTAGGTTTACGATATAAAAAGTAAAAAAATTTAGATTTCCATGTTACAAGAAAAAAAAGTTATAATAAAATATTTTGTGCCAGATCATATCTATGAAAATTCACTACCATAACGCACTTGCTGCGTCCCGAGTTTTTTTAAACCATCCCAGAAGCGAATACAAACAAGGAGGGAGCTACTTTTTCAAAAGCGTGAGGTACGTTTTTATGTGGCAACTTATTAGTGAATTTTCCTAAAGAAAAAATTTCGGTACGCAGCAGGGGCGATATGGTAGCGAATTTTCCATAAATGCGTCAAATTTACATAACTAAATTTTCTATAAACCTGGAAAGTTTAATTTTGGTATGTTGTAAGGTATTTACGAGGGCAATATACCAACCAAATTTTATCAAAATCGGTTAATAACTTTTTACGTTATATATATATATATATATATATATATATATATATATATATATATATATATATATATATATATATATATATATATATATATATATATATACGTATAAAAATTCCAAAACCTCAGCATCGATGCCTTCCTGTTAGCGATTTTTTTTAAATAAAAATTCGCTAATTACTTAAACAAAAAACAGAATCACCCAAAGATCACGAAAATAATGTTTTTTTTTGTGTGATTCTGCGTTTTGTTTCAGTTTCCAGCCACAGTGTCCAACCTCAGTCTTTTAAGAAAATTACTAATAGAGAGGTAACAATGGTAAAACTTTCGAAAATTTTTTCCAAATGAACGCGAATTAGGGGTTCTAGAACCCAAATCCAAGGCCCGTTTGAATTATATATATATATATATATATATATATATATATATATATATATATATATATATATATATATATATATATATATATATATATATATATATATATATATATATATATATATATATTAAGTAATTTGTTTCACAATATTTAGAGTTTTTCCACATTAAAAATAAAATCTGAAAGACATGCGTTAAAACGACTTAGTGGTTAAAGTCTAATGTCTGGCAGACAGAGTAGTTAACTGCCATGCGCAGATTTATTCATACAACAGGTATAAAGGGTAACCAAACAAACTAATAACAGGCATAAAACACACTATCCAACAATCATGAAATCTCGGCCACAAATATCGCAAATGACAGACGACATAAAATTAAAAACAAAAATTTGCCAAGTGATTGTTTTTTAAATGGGGGATTCAATCAATTTTAAAAATATTTGTATCTTCATAAACGGACCCCAATTACAGTTTCATACTAAAAGTGTAGCATAATATAGTAGAAATGTAAACAAAATCAAGTCAAGTCTCTATAAAAATAATTTTAAAACAGTTTGTTCTTTTACCTTTAAACTTAAACATGAGACGTCATGTAAAACCGAAACAGTCGTTGAATGTGTTTCTAGTGACATTTCTATTGACTCTGTAATTAATTGTTACGTTTACTTTTAGTATAATATAAAACATCACGGAACGTGAAGCCGGGGTCAACTATGATGTAAAAAAAAACGTTACTTAACGTATCTTAGATAGCTAAAGAGTAGGTTGCTTGTTTTATATGCAGAAGTTTCCGAGATCGATTCTCGCTCGATGAATGTATGGTTTTTTGTTTTACTTTGACATTTGGAGAAACAATTATGTACAGATTTCATACGTTTTGAACATTATCTCATTTTTGTCTAAAACGCCTGAATAACTTTGTCACCTTTGGATCTGAAATTATAATTTTCGGCAGACATTTTGTTATCGTTGATATTGAACCAACCGGTTTGATTAGTTCGACTAAAACGAAATGATTCAGGCGATTAATAGGAAAAAATAACTGCTACATATATAATTTGGCAGATACTTTACTTTCCTAAATGTGAATTAAGTTTGCTTCTGGAAAGCTTTCGTAACTTTAATGAAATTTGTAATACAAGTTTCCTTTAACGAGACGTACACCATTTATAGATATATCAAATTTTAATTTTCTAGCTGCTAGACAACAATTAAGTTTTGGGCATTTTTCTCAAAAGGAGTTAGATCAAAAGATTTTTTTTTGATAATAGAGTGATATCGATGGGAACACTTTCGAAAGAATTCTTCAAATGTGCGCGTACTAAAAGCTCCAAAATCGATCTTCAAGGTCTGTGTAAGTTTAAAGTATTAACTTTGGTAATATTCCGTATAATAGTAGTGTAAAATTCATATGAAAATTCACTACTACAACGCACTTGCTGCATCCCAAAATTTTTTTGTTTTCACGGTGTTACTGTAGAATGATTTCCCAATACTTCACACAATTTTTAATACATTTTAGTACAGTTGAATAATATATTGTTTAAGCTGATCACGACGTAAAGTCAAGTTATTAGAAATGTAATTGCCCTTTTTATTAAGCTGAAAATTGAGGCATTTGGAGTTGATATATAACTGTTTTTTGTGGAATAAATTTATATTTTCCTAAACTGATGTTTCTCAATAATTGATTTTTGTAACATAAATATACCTAAAACATAATACAGTTGCATAAGTTTGAGGAACCCGAGTAGCCAAAGCTGTTGAGAATATTTCATAAAAAAACAAGTTCCAAGATACCCTGTATACACTGCTGGGTCCAAAATGCAATTTTAGCATAAAAAATTCAACAAAAAAATTCAAAGCAGAATAAGTTTATGTTTAATATCTTCAAAATAAGGATATAAGGGATTTTTCTTTTATATAGGTTAGCCGGACGTGTGCATTAAATTTAGTGACAGAGGAAAAATTTTCGACGATATAGCTGGTATTTACACAAATTGACATGCAACGAATGAAAAAATTAAAAATAGTAAACTAAAGAAATTCACTGAATATTTTAATAAATGATGTTTCTCACGCCTACACATTTCCGGCTTAAATCACCAGTTCCGAAACATTAAAAGGTTTAACTTTCTGTAAAATTCTTAATATGTGCAAACAATAGAGGAATTATCACCTTAAAGCTTTTTGTCTACAATTCACGAATTAGCTTTGAAATATTTTGTACGTTTTCTAACAAGTGTTAAAGCAGGTTGTCTGTTTTTATTCATTTAAAATGCAAAATGGTGTAACAACAATACAAAAAAGACCGACGTTGCTCTGTGAGCAAAACCACAGTCTTCTTATGCTATGACAAAACGGCTAACGTCGGGTTGTCAACTCTGATATCTCTGTTCCGTTGTGGGTTAGAGCTGCAGGCAGAGAAAAATGAATTTGTGCTCTTTGGGAATAAAGAATTTAAAATTATTGTAATATTTCGCATTGTCTTATAATTCATTCTGATAATGGTAGGTAAGTATGAATATATATATATATATATATATATATATATATATATATATATATATATATATATATATATATATATATATATATATATATCTCTGTGTGTGTGTGTGTGTGTGAAGAAAACAAATGCACAAAAATAGATATCTAAATAAATCTGTATACTTACAAAAATAATATTGTGTTACCTAGAAGTTCAAGTTGATGGAAAAAATGTTTAATGTAAAATACGTTAAGTTTAATGATATAATGAAGCGATTAATTTTTCAAAACGTGACAATTCTTTGAATGTTTCTTTTTGTACTCAGACAACTAAGTCCTAAATTTTGCTGCAATGCCTATCCATGCTATATTTAAAATAATAATTCTGATGTATTACATAAAAAATATATCTAAACAAGGAAATTTTTAAGAGCTTCATCCAGCCATGTTAGTAGTTTAACATTATACACTATTCAATTGAAGTCGATGCACAAAATCTCTTAGTTTTTTGATAAAATATATTTTAATGGGAGAAATTGTTTACAATAAATAAGTTTCTACTCATGTACTTTATGATACTGTCAAAATTTAGGACTGAAGCAAATCTTCGATGAGGAAAAAGACAACTACTATAGAACTGATAAACAAATGAAAATGAACAAAACGAAAAGGTCTTTGACGTAGAATGGAACTTACAGGATCCGTGTTAAAACTTATTATCGTGTGGGGCCTCCAATGACTCGTATTGCGCTGTTACTCTATTTGGAACACTAATCAAGTTATTGATCACTTCTAGGGTATTGTTTCCCAAAATGCTTGCAACTCAATGACCAATTGCTCAAAAGTTTGGGGAGGCTACTGGAGCTGGAGCCTAGACATATTAATCTAAAGGTGAACAATACAATTCATGTTCAGTAAACAGGAAGGCTACTCCATTCTTGTAATCCCATGATATTCTATCCGATCATTCAAAATTCTTGAACGGTGAGGGTGAAAATTAGCATCAATAAAAACAATTGCACTAAAAATGGCACAATTATGACTATATTAGTCTGTCCCGATATCTTACGGCAGTTACTGTTTCCTTTAGTAAGACCAGTAAGTCAGTACGTCAATTAAAACACATTCCTCCCCACACGCAAGCGGATTCGCCTCCAAAAAGAGTGGTTGGGGCTATTACATTTTCATTGTATGGCTGTCTTTTTTCAGACGTACAAAAATAAATTCTAAACCAGTCGGTAAAGAGTAATGCCTTCAATTTTTAAGATTCCAATCAGTGTGTCCTCTCGCCCAGCGGTATATGCAGACACGCAAGCCTGCGGGCGACAGTTGAGGGTGTGTAGCGCGTCTCCTAGTCTTCAAACTTCAAGCACAGCATAATAAAGAGTTTTTCCTTACGCTGTGCTTCAAGTGAGATTCAATCATCACCCTTCTTCTAACGGTTTGACTATAAATCAATCTTCCGGTGATGTGTCTATAAAGGCAGTGCGTTTTGAAACATTGAATATTCGGTTTTTGGTCAGTCACGACAATATCGCTATCTTGCGTATTAGCTGTGGCTCGTTTTCGTCCTCCCTCGTTTCAGTCTGCTAAAGAGCTATTAGTCAAAAGATACATACCAACATACTGCTCGACCTACGATGCCTTGTCGCACATTCAGACGCTTAGGAATTTTTTGAGACACACCTTTATTTATTCATTTCACTAATTTTTCTAGTTGTATGGCTTGTAGCCTTCGCAAAAGTATAATGATACTGTAAATAAATAGTTGTAGTGTAAACAACCATAGTCACAAAGCCCGTATGAGTGCAACAGAACTTCTACAGCATTATCATTTTGAACGGATATTCCTGCATATTATCGTTGAATACAGGACAACAAAAGAAAACAAGCTAAAAGGTTAAAAAAACCTTCTAAATAAAGTGTATTATCAATATAGATTGTGATCCTTTTAACAATAATTTTGAATGCAAATTTAAGAAATATAACTTCTATCCAGTTTAACTGTTAACCAATGTAATCAAATTAAAATATGATTTAATGTTAAGAAACGAAATTACATACATATTCAATCATTTATCATTAAATTTATGTATTAGCCTCAATAATCGTAACTTGTTATTAAGCTTTAGTGAAAACTAAATGTTTTTTTGTAATATTCGCTTCATATAGTCATATACATATATATATATATATATATATATATATATATATATATATATATATATATATATATATATATATATATATATATATATATATAAATCCAAATTCGCCACTATTACATAATAATTAGCATATAAACTTGCTTTTGAAAAAATCCCGACTACGAGGCTTTTAAGAAATTTATTAAATAACTGCGAATTAGGGCTCCTAGGACAGATAAGGTATAAGATAACTAACTGCACGATTTTTAGATGATTAGTCTTGAAAGCTTTTCGTCAACATTATTTGAAAGACACATACTTGGAAAACGAATAGGTGGCTGAAGAGAAAAACTTCCGAAAAACATGAAACAATTAATTAAGTTGGAAATATCAAGTGTAAGGAGATACTAGAGTCACTGTTTCTTCTTTAGCGGTTTTCTTCACTTCGGGTTTTTATTCTTCTTCTATTTTTCTCTTTATGTCTAAATGCAGATTAGGCCAGGGTTGGCTTCAGGGGATATATAGTCTAACTGAGCTTAGGGCAGAGTGGGTCTTTGGGTCTTCTCACCCTCTGTTGGCCCTGTTTCTTTAGGTCGAGCTGTCTTCGACAGCTAATACTCTGAATGGGGCTGTCGGAATTAATGTTTCGTCTTGTATTTACACTGATTTATTATCTCTTAGTTTGGAGAGTATTTACAAAGTTATATTAAATTAAAATTGGTTCTAAATAAAAACATTAGTTGACTATCGGAGAAAAAATCTCGGGACGCAGCAAGTGCGTTATGGTAGTGAATTTTCATAGAAATGATCTGGCGCAAAATATGTTATTATAACTTTTTTTTCTTGTAACATAGAAACTTAAATTTTGGTGTATAGTTTACTTTTTATATCGTAAACCTACCTACCAAATTTGGTTATCATAGATTTTTTATTTTTTAAGATAAAATTTTTTTTTGAATGAAAACTCAAAATTTTTCCGAAAAACCTCGTCCGATTTTCCTGACTAACAAACTTGTCAAAGCCATTTACAAAAGGAAGGTACATGCCAAATTTTATTAAAATCAGCTTATTAGTTTTTGAGATAAGAATTTTTTTCGAATGAAAACTCAAAATTTTCCCGGAAAACCTCGTCCGATTTTCCTGACTAACGAGCTTATCCAAGCCATTTACAAAGGAAAGGTACATGCCAAATTTTATCAAGATCGGCCCATTATTTTTTGAGTTATCGGTGTGATACATATATATATATATATATATATATATATATATATATATATATATATATATATATATATATATATATATATATATATATATATATATATATATATATATAACATATAAAAATTGAAACTGACCCCGGATATGGGTTCTAGGGGTCCTAGTTCGCGCTCATTTGCAAAAATTTTTTCAAAATTCAAAAGTCGGGATCTCCCCATTAGTGAATTTTTTCTACGAAAATTCACTAAAAGGAAATTTGTATCACCAACGACTTATGGACCACCCTGTGATTGCAGAAATATTATTTCAAGATGTAGCTCAAGACACCCTATAATTAATATATACAAATTTTCTTCATATCTTATATAATAACGGATATATTGAGCTTTATTAATTTTTTACGAAAATTCGACAAAAATTATATACCATTAAATGATAAACTCTAAAGCTAAGGCTACTGCCAAGCATCAGAGAAAGGGTCTATTTGAAATGAATTTTCTGCAAATATTTTAGTAAAATGAAGGACAATGACGGTTGAAACTAAGACTTTAGGGTTTGTAAAACATCCTTGTTGAGACATTTTATTTCTATAGCCCGTATTAGATTCAAGTTATTTGCCTAAATGTTGCCAATTTTGACATTTTAAATCGCCACTTTGACGTTTTGAGGAAAACCCCAATTTATTTATTTTTAAATGCCTATAACTTTTTTGTCTTTTGACCTACATAGCTAAATTTTGGTAGGTAACTTACCTATAAGGATGTACCTGCGTACCAAATTTGGTTGCCCTTACTTTGTTAATTCTGGAGATATAAATTTTTTTCGAAAGAAAACACAAAATTTTCCGGGAAAACCTGGGCATATTTTCCTGACTAACGAACTTATCCAAGCCATTTGCAAAAGGAATTTTTTCATTAAATTTGATCAAAATCGGCCCATTATTTTTTGAGTTATCGATGTGATACATATATATATATATATATATATATATATATATATATATATATATATATATATATATATATATATATATATATATATATATATATATATATATATATATATATATATATATATATATATATATATATATATATATATATATATATATATATATATATATATATATATATAAGTAGTTAAGCAGGGGGGGTTCTGTGACAACTCGATGGCGCCTACCATCCACAGCTACCAATGTTCACCTTGTCCGTGCCGTAAGGTCACGAATAATTTGCAAGAAGTGATCGACAATGACCAGAGGCTGCTGAAAGCAGGCTTTAGTTATTGTTTCGTTTTACCTGGGGTGCAGGTGAGGCTCAGCTCTTTCAATGTCTTTTAATGTGAAGAAGTGGTCAACAATGACCAGAGGGTTTTTAGGGTGTTACCTTTTGGTTCTTTCAAGGTCATCGCTGAAGAGATGAAGATTTAGACAAAAATGTATTAAATTATTATTTTACCTATTTAACATTTTAATTTTACCTTTTAGTTTTACCTTTTAATTTTACCTGTTACCTGTGTATATTTGACAAGGTAGTTTAATTTGAAAAAAAGCCAAGTTGACCTAGTCTGGATTTGAACCCGTGACATTTTGATTACTAGACCGAAGTGCTGCCACTGAGCCAAATACTTGTTTAGATTATGTTACTTAGTGGTATAATATATGTAAGATAAAAGTTTAACCTTTAACATTTGGTGAGATCTTAATACAGTTCGTTTATTTACCGTTAAATTATTATTTAATTACTGATAAGAAAACATTAATAATGATAAACTGCTATTTAGCTTGTATAGATATTAAAATAAGAGATGCATAAGGTTAATTTGTAAACACAATACGAAATTTTATGTTAATTTATTACAAAATAATTACGTTACAGAGTATGATACTTCTAGACTTATTAATTACTTTTCCTGCATTTCTTTATTTTGTTCCTTAACTGCCATATCCAGGTAATATCTTAAACCCAAATCCTTTAAATATTCTTTTAAGTCTTCTATCTCGATGTTGTCTTCTATTAAAAAGTTTGTACATTTTTCCAAAGCAAGGTTGTATCTATTTTTGAACAGTTTCAACACTTTTAACTCTGGTTTATTAAAGAAACATTTTATGTCTTGTTCAGCCTCTTCATTTAATGAGTTTAGAATTTGTATCAATTTAATAACAACATTTTCATGCTTGCTCATAATGGTTCTTAATTTTTTGTCTTTTTTTCAAAATCTGTTAAACTAATTGATTTTTTACTCTTCTGACATAGCTTTAAATCTAATGAATAAGGTTGCCATGTTGATTCCGCTGATCGTATAACTTTTGTTGGTTTTATTCTTTTTAATGTTGTTGTTGAAGATTTTAAACTATGGAAACGATACTCACTATTAAAAACTTTACACCAATTATATGCATCTATTTCAGAAACCATTGTTCATCTTTCTTTCAAGCTTGAACATAAAATAATAAATTTCTTGTTTACCTTTCATATTTAATTTAAGGCAGTAGAGGGGTAATTTTTTTAAAGAATTTGTATATAAATAAGAATTAGCTTTATGAAAATATCAGTCTGATTCAATTGTCGAAATATAATCAACATGTTAAGTTTAGTTATATTTTTGTGTGTGCTTGCGGTCAAGTGTAGTTCTATGCGCATTATAGATGAACATAGAATTACGGTTGATATACATGATAATCCTATACTTACCGTTCATGTGATTGAAGACCCCCAGGTCTTAGTAGAAAATTATGTGTTTCCACTGAAAAATGGAAAGTTTCTTTTGTATGAGAGATTTGAAGATAACGTAACGTTACAAGATTATCCGGCATTTTATTTTGATGGAAAACGATTTGAGTTGGAAACACCCATTAGGAATTTAGAGAATAATACTGTTGGTTATATCATTGGAGAGAATGAAAATTTCTATCCAATCACACCAAGGAAAACGAAAATGTACTGTGGACACTATGACTATGATGAACTAATAGGAAATAGGGACTTAATTTATCAGCAAAAGAAGTATAATTCGATAGAGGAGTTAATGCAACAAAATCAAGACACTCAGATAGCAAAAAAGAATATGTGTTATATTTATATGTGATTATATAACAATTTTGTACAGGTTATTCTAAAATAAAAATAAAAATAATCGCTTTTAAACTGTTTTATTTTATCTTTTGTTTTGTATTACAAATAATTTGATTTATCAATCCAACTGTTATGTTTATCACTGAATCCTAACCATTTAACTAGAACTTTATTAGCTCTTCTTTTAAGTACCTTCTCTACTAAGTAAACATCAGGATATTTAACCTTTTGCAGCTGTTCTTTGTAGAAGCCGCCTTGTATGTCCTGATTGTTTATATCTCTTAATAGATAAGTAACTGGATTTGTTAACTGGACTTTTCTTATCGTGAATATTTCTGTTGACCAATTGGGCATATATTTTTTATCAAAAACAGCTCGAATTTTAGATATTCTCACGTGGTCTCCAACACTAAACTTTGAATTAATAATATCTGTTTGCTTTATTTGACTGTATACAGTATTAAGCAATTGTTTCTCTTTCTTCTTTGAAACGTCTGTTGGTTTCATACCAATTGTTCTATGTTTTGTGTTGTTGTATTTTTTTACTATTACTTTAAGCATATTTAACCAACTATAGTTACCTTGCATATTAAATTCTTTCCACATCATGTTTTTCAAAGTCCTGTTGACTCTCTCCACAATCGAAGCTTTTTTCTCGCTGAATGTTTTGTAATGATTTACTTTATATTTTTCTGTAAGCCTTTTTACATGAATATTGAAAAATTCAAGACCAGCGTCTGTCTGGAAGTTCAAAATTTTATGCTTCTTAAATACTGTTTCAATTGCCTGTGCTACCTCGTATCCGGTTTTAGTTTTCAATGGTATCGCCCACACAAATTTTGAAAAACAGTTTATCATAACCAAAATATACTTATATCCCATATTTTCTTTTGCATATAATGACATATCAACAAGATCAGCTTGATATAAATCATCTAAACCTTTAATTATTACCTTGCGTCTTTTAAAGTTGATTCTTGCTGGCTTATGAATTTCTTCAACTACTTGACGTTTTTTACTTATAACTTTCATGCTTTCATAGGACAATATTTGCTTCACGCAATTCCTCTATTATAGAATTTATTTCGTTATTATGATCAGAATGTCCTGCTTGTTCAGAGGCTAAGAGTAAACGCAATCGATCAACAAGTTCATTTGGATCATCCCAGTATACATAATCAATTGGATTAATATTGACTTCCATAAGCATACCCTCACCACTGGTTTTAGATGAGATATTTGATATTATTTTTTTATATTTATCTAATTTACTTCCATCAACTTGCTTTTTAGGATGATAGTAACGTCTATGAGCGTTTGTTTTCAAAACAATATCTTTGTATGCGGCTTCATCCTGTGATGTAAAATTTTTAGGATATTTTTTAAATAATAATTCATATAGACCACGTGTACCTTTATAAACTTTATTTTTAATGACAACATTTGAACCTTCTATATTGAACTGTGAATCTCCAATGTAGAATTTAGCTGTGTCTGGAATGTAACGGACACCATATTTATGATCAAATTCGCCATTATCATCAGATAACATTGCTTTAATGTAAGATCTAGGCAATGGTTCATATTGATCTAAGTAATCTAGAAATGACTGATCTGCTACATCTTGTACTACTTCAGAAGCTATTTTCTGATTTTTTATGTTAGAACTTGTGCTGACTTCATCCTCCTCGTTTAATTTTATTTCATCTATGATTGATTTTTTTATACTGTATTGCTCTTGCTCCCCTAACTTGGACAAATCTCGTCTGGGTGTAGACTCACCGTAAAATGGTTCCTGCACCTTCTGAAACTCATCATATTGAGGAATGTCTGATTGATTGTAAACATCAGACTTTTGTATAAATTTTGGAAACTTTTCAGAAATGTTCATGGATTCTTGTTTTTTATCTGTAACCAACTTGTCTTCAATATTTTTTAAATGTTTTGTTATTGGTGAAAAGATCTTTTCTCGCACAAATTCACCATGTTTAAGCATATCAAGTTTATTTTTAATATCTCTACGTTTTGCTATAAGTTTCTGTTTTATTTTCCTTGATTTAAAATCCATCAGTGTATAGAACAGGTCTCGAACTGATCACGAACAGGTATAATCAGCTCAGTATCAGCTTCAGATCAGAATTAACAGTGTCTATCTCAGCCGATTGTTTAAGTACCTAGTACTTATAAATTAACAAAATTGTCAAAGTGGTGTCGATATCTTCCTTCGTTTAAATTACTGTCTTTAAAAATACTTAAAAATCCATACGGTTCCTGCCAACAGTGAGCACAGAGTTGTCGAAATCTTGAGAATGACATATCAGATAAAATATGTTCATCGTAGATATGCTTTAAATTTATATCATCTTGTTTAAATATTACCAATACGTTTGCATTATCTCTTATTAAATGTTTTGGTACCTTAACATATGTTTGACAAAGATAGAATGCATCTATTTGATTGTGTCTTCCCATACTGAAATATTCACGCATCACATCTTGATTAGCGCAAGCTACGTCATCAAAAATAAATAAAGAATTTGGTTTAGCATTTGCAGACAATGTTTTCACCATTTTTATAAGAATAATAACCAATGCCTTTTATCGGCTTCAATAGTTCTCCTAAATATAAATACTTTGGTTGATGCAATGACTTGGAGTACAAGTAGACATTTTCAAATTTCAAACCATTAGGGTGTTCTATCAGACTTAACATAACATTTGTTTTACCACAGTTGGAAGGTCCAACAATAATACATCTAACACTTGATGGAAATAACTTTCCATGTTTGGAAGCTATTTTAAAACCTAAATCATGATTATCAATATTTAATCTTGTTTTCTGTTTAATGAACTTCATAGTTCCTGCATCTGTTACAGGGATAGGATTAAACTACGATATATACAAAGCTGCATTGTGTATATATTCATTTTATAATTTGTAGTGAAATACAGACGTTGATTACCAATGAAATACTATATTGGTAGTGGTTTCGTTAATGATGTTATTAATAAGTTACCTTTTGAATTACACATACCTGGTTACAAATATTGCGGTCCAGGTACTAAACTGAAAGAACGTTTGCTAAGAGGTGACACACCTATTAATGGACTTGATGCTGGTTGCATGGAACATGACATTGCGTATCACAATACAAAAGATATAGATCTAAGACATCAAGCAGATAAAAAATTGGGTAATATAGCAATGGAAAGATTTAGAGCAAAAAATGGCTGCACTTGGTGTTGCAGGAGCTATGAAGGCTAAAGTAAAATTAGGTATGGGATATAATAACAGTAGTTGTATAAAAGTACTCAATAATTGTCAAAAAACACTTGAGAGAATTAAAATGGTAACAAATAATTCTTTAAAACAAATTGAGGCTTATAATTCTCATTCGTTACAAAGAAAAAAACAGAGAAAAAATATGCAACCAAAAAAGAATTTCAAACTTAAATATCGTAAGAGTAAGATGCATAATGATAACATCAATGATGACATTAATGAAATATTAAGCGTAAAGCAAAACCGTAAAAGAAAATTAGATGATATCCATGGCGATATGGATTTTCCACACAAAAAAATCAAGTTAATAGGTAATAGAAAAAGAAAACTGAGTGATATTCAAATGAACGATAATGATTCAGGTGAAAATCCTCCACCCAAACAAGCTAAATATGAAGAACCTCTAACGCTAAAACGTAAACTTGACAATAGCGATGAAGAAGATGAATTTATTGAACCTCAATCTAAATACATAAAAAGTAATTAATTTATGAAGGATCTTCAGTATGTGCATAGACTTTAGTCAAACGAGAAGATGGCTGCAAGAAAACAAAAACGTAAAACATCTACTAAGAAAAAAGTTAAACGTGGTCTAGGAAAGAAATTAATTAGCTTCAGAGATGTAACTAGACGTATAAAAAAAACCCTAAGCCATATAAAACCTAAAACTATTGCAGATGCTATCAAAACAGCACTTAAAGCAACTTCCAAAATCAAAAAAATTATTAGACCTGTTCGTGTAATAAAGATTCCAAAGACTGGCGGCATATTACCTTTAATACCAATATTTGCCGGATTATCTGCACTTGGAGCTCTATCTGGTGGTGCTGCAGGTATAGCAAAGGCTGTAAATGATGCAAAAGCTGCAAAACAACACTTAGAAGAGACATCGCGTCATAATAAAACAATGGAGGCTATTGCTTTAAGAGGTAAAGGTTTATATTTAAAACCTTATAAATCTGGATTAGGCCTTTTTTTTAAAAAAAAATGCCAATAGTTTTACCCAAGCGTCCTCTTACCGATCTTGATTTGAAGTATTATGCAAAGTTATTAAGAATTGCCAACTTTCGTGGAGTATTCATGAGAAACAATTTACCAGCAAGAATACACAAAAATGAGTGTGGTATCATAAATTTGGACAACAATGATGGACCCGGAACTCACTGGACGGCATATAATAAAAAAGAGAAACTGGTGATCTATTTTGATAGCTATGGAAATTTAGGGCCTCCCTTAGAAGCAGTTAAATATTTTAATTCGAATAATGAGTATTGTTCTATTCAATATAACCATTTAGCTTATCAAACTTATAATATGTATAATTGTGGTCATCTGTGTCTAGAATTTTTGTATAATAAATAATTACGTAGCAAAGTTTTAGTATTATGAGTGAAAAAGCCCGCAAGCTAACATGTCATATGTTTTTACGTTGTCCGGTCGTGATTCAATTTTATCTACAAATTTCTATCCCCCAATCACTTTAGATGATGGCATGTATGTACTGGGTTTGATTGATTTTGTTACCTACAATACAATACCAAACATTAATCATTCAAATAATATATTTCGCTACCTAGATAATCAAACATCAAAAGAAATTGTTCTACCTCAAGGGTCTTATGAAGTCAAGGACATTGAGAACTACATAAACGATGTTTTGATTAGAAATAAAGTTACCGCTGGTTCACTTATAAATAACACAATACGTAAGGAAGAAGACTTAGATAAACGTAATCAACTAAAAATAACACCAAATTTGAATACCTTAAAGTGTGAAATAGAATGGAATCAAGATATAGATTTTAGAGAAGATAATTCAGTTAGCAGTCTACTTGGATTTGAAAAACGAATATTGAAAAAAAATAAAAAACATATTTCTGATCACCCTGTTGATATATTTCAAGTTAATGCAATATGTGTTGATTGTAATTTAGTAACAAACTCATATACAAATGATAAAGCTATGCACATAATACATATGTTTTATCCTACTGTACCACCTGGTTACAAGATAGTTGAACATCCAACTAATGTCATCTACTTACCAATAAATACAAAATCTATAAATCAAATTACACTTAAAATACAAGATCAATCAGGTAATTTCGTTAATTTCCAGAAGGAGTTGATAACGATAAGGTTGCATTTAAAGAAGCTTAGATAGAAATATGGTGTTCCGATATAATGTACCTCTGAGACCACATTTGAATATATATGATACTCAAACCATGAAAAATGTTAGTCACAAAAGACACTTTAAATCACTAACAGCTTCAAACAGACAATTTTTAAAAAGTTTAGGATTCACACTTGTTCAAGAAAAAAATATTTAGGATAATTTTTTTATATATTTACTGAAACATGAGTTACAATATTTTAGACATCTCTGAAAATGTATACGTTGACAATTCTATTTCAAGTTTTGAATTTCATACTTGTCAACCATACGCAGCCAACTCCTTGAATAAAAATGATGAAATCAGAATACCTAGTCAAGGGCAAGATCTCATTACTTTACCGTCAGAAAGTTTCTTGGTAGTTGAAGGGAAAATAACTGACGAAAAAGATAAAGCCAGTGCAACACTTAGGTTTGTGAATAATGGTATTCTCAGTTTATTTGAGGAAGTTAGATATGAGCTAGCAGGTATAGTAATAGACCGTAATAGAAATCCCGGAATCACATCTACAATGAAAGGATATGTTTCTTATAATACAAACGTTGGTTCACGACTTATTAATGCAGGATGGTCTCCTTTAGAAGAACCTAAGATTGTAGACAATGACGGTGAGTTTAATGTCTGTATTCCTCTAAAAATGGTATTTGGATTTGCTGAAGACTTTCAAAAAGTTATTGTGAATATGCGTCAAGAGCTTATTTTAATTCGAAGTAGTTCAGATATTAATGCCACAATAACAAGTGTTGATACAGAAAAACCGAAAATTACCTTGTACAAAGTTTTGTGGAAATTACCTCATATAACCGTATCCGATGCAGAAAAATTAAAGCTATTTAAACAAATTGAAAGCAATAGAGACCTTAATGTAACTTTTAGAAGTTGGGAACTTCAAGAATATCCCGTACTACCAGTAACAATGCGACATTCGTGGACCATTAAAACAAGCAGTCAGTTAGAAAAGCCCAGAACTATTATATTTGGACTACAAACAGATAAAAAGAATATAAACAGAAAAAACGTAAGCCATTTTGATCACTGTAACTTAACAAACATTAAGTTACACTTAAATTCAGACGTGTACCCTTATGACAACCTTAATATAAATATTGACAAGCAGCAGTGGGCGATTTTGTATGAAATGTTTGCACGTTTTCAACAAACATATTACTACAAAAATCAAAGTGAACCATGTCTCCCTCCAAAAGAATATATACAAAAAGCTCCATTAGCAGTTATTGACTGCAGTCACCAGAATGAAATTGTAAAAGCAGGACCAGTTGATATTAAATTAGAATTTGAAACATCTAAAAATATTCCACCAAACACAAGTGCATATTGTCTTATTTTACATGATCGTCTGGTGAAATATAACCCACTAACAAATTTGGTTCGTGTGCTATAAAACATGTTTATTGTTGATGTGCAAGGTTTTGAACATGGAGGTGGTGTGAAATTTTTATGTAAAGAAATATCAATATTGAACACAGATAATGGGATATACGTTCACAAAATTATAAATCTACCCTTTGATGTGAATATCTGTAGTTATAAAATTAATAAACATATGAAGTGGTTAACAAATAATATACATGGTCTCCCTTGGAATTCTTTTAATCATAACAGTATAAACTACGAAGAAATTGGTTACTTCATTAAGAGCTTTATTAATGACAACGAAAGCATTGTTGCAGTGAGAGGATTAAATAAGAAACAGTGGCTAGGAAATTTTATTTCGAACGAAATTATTGATTTTTCAGATGATGAAAGTTGTCCCTCCTTCGAAGATCTTAAAATAATTTTTAAATCTTATCATTGTAACACACATTTAAACAATAATTTAAATTGTACATTACAACATGTATTTTACTTGTATTACTGGTTTTTATATATGAAAAAATAAAACTCAAGTTATAAATTTATATTGATTTTTATTTATAAATTAATCTACTAATTATTTTTCCTTTTACGTGACGTAGAAGGAGCTTCATTATCATGAACCTGTACTACTTCATCCTCATCTTCTATATTAAATGTGTACTCCTTTAAGAACTCTTCATACTCTTCAAATTCCTCATCTGTGTCCAGTTTCGTGCGATAATATTTTAGTGGTAAATTGCCAAATTTTTTTTCCAGAGTAGTCTTTCTGGGGCAATAATTTAGCGCTACAAGCACCTTGTCACCTTTGGTATATATTTTTCTTACACCAAACCTTTAATGATTAATCAAACATAATATATATTAGCAATAAGAAAATGAATATTAAATGACTTACTGGAATACAGCCTTCATAATAACTTGAAGTGATTTTGTTGACATAGCTTCTTGGTTCCGGCTTGTAACCACTATTACACAAGGTGTTGTTGCCATTTTGCTAGAGATGCTTAAAAAACTATATCTGGAGAGTTATTTAACTTTAAATCTGAATATACCAGGAGCAAAATGCGCTTATATAGAAACCAGTTCAAAAATTTTGTGTTTTTAATTAACAATGTCACATTGAAACCCAAAACAAAGTCAAATAGATATGATATTTCAGCAAAATTCAAGTCATGTTTCTTTCCTTAGTAAATTCCCCAATAAAGGTTATAAAAGTGTTGAACTTATTGATATGTGATACGCTTACAAAACAGGAGGTTATAATTTAAATAAACTTAAGTCACGTGCAGACACATGTGGATCCTCTTAGTAAAATGAATCAAGTGATATATTTCGTGCGTCAGAAATTTGTAAAGGTTATAAAAGTATTGAACTTATATTAACATGTGATGGTTAAAAGGTGATTATTCAGCTTAATTTAAATCATGTATAAACACATGCAGCTTTTTCCTAAAATTAATCAACATAAAAATACATATCTCAGAGATATGTTTCATACGTCAGAAATTTGTAAAGGATATAAAAGTATCGAGATTTTATTGATGGGCACCACTTAGCAAATACAAACGTAATCATTTATTTGTTAAGATTTTATACTGCTCCACGTTTTATAACTTGTTTAATTACAAAAATTGCCAAGTTAAGTTTGTAAAATGTTTAACACTTTTTATTTAGAAGGTGTTGCATGTTGTTTTAAAACCACCGTGTTAAGCCGACTGGGACAGAAATTTCCTGTTTATTTCAGTAAGTAAAATGTCTAATTTAAATTTATCACATATACATTATGTTTATTATTTGCAGCTGATTATTATGAAGATTCTCAAAAGCACACATTTTTAAATTCAATGACGGAAAATACAAAATTAAATTATCTGATGTATACAATAAAAACAAGGAATAGTGTTGGCATTCACGACCGGTCACCGTTTTCCGTTTTACTATATAATATAATTAATAACTGGGCATTCAATTTTAATGACTTAAATTTAATTTTTCAACAAATTAAAGACTTAGAATTAATTAACAATAATGAAAATTTTTTGATTGTTTTTCCAAAACCGGAAAATTATTCTGTAGTTCTAGATCTAATGATAAAGCGAAATAACAAAATAGATCACCTTACGATTGATTACATAGCACGTCAATGTAAGGTATTTTATGAATTCGCAAAATTCTTTGAATTCCCTACATTTTTTATAGATCACAAAGATATTAGCGGTTCATTGGATATATTATATACTAATATCGTTTATTTATATAGCTCAACGCTGTATATGTCAGTTCCTTGCCAAAAATCGTATACATCAGATGCTGCATATGATTTAACCTTAGCTTCAGATTACGTAATAAAACCATTCCATGTTATAACCCTAACTTTTAATGAAATTATTGTGATACCTGTAAACTATGCAGGCTTATTGTGTGCTAGATCTTCAACTAATCTAATTGGTAATTTGAGGATTGGAGTGATAGATGCTTCATTTAACGGCCCGCTGTCAGCAGTGTTTCAGGCGGATGGGAAAACTGGAATGTTTAAGAAGGGGCAAAGAGTTGCTCAACTGGTAATTTTCCCAATTGCCAATCAATTGCCCACCAAAGTTTCTTCAATCCTTCCTCAGTTGCTGCGTGGTGGAAATTCATTCGGTTCCACTGGACAGTTTTAGTAGTGTAAGTGTGTATCATAACTCTGGTTAACTTATTAGTAAAATAAATATATTTTATAAGTTAGGAAAATGACGGACATTTTAAGTGTCGACTCGTTATCTGATAAGATCATTAAAAATTTGCATAGTTTAAGTAAGTTATTAAAAAATAAGAACGATTTCTGTAAATGGATCAAATATTTAAACAAAAGTATTTTTATAATCAGGAAATATATAAGACAGAGCACCGATATGAAAAGTATTTCGAAATTAGAGTCCAATTTAGCATTGCTAAAATTTTACAAAGAAAACTTCAAAAGTAAGTCGAAAGAATGTAACAACAAGCAAGCAAATCTAATTTGGCAAGATATAGAATCATGTTTTCAAAATAGACTTAAGACGGGAACTATAATTAATTTGAAAATTTTAGACCCAATAGAATTTTTTGATAAATCATTTAGAAGTTTTTCTAAAAAAATTAAGCAAAATTTGAACAAGTCGTTGTTAAAAGTTAACGTGATATTTTATGGTAACTTTATAAAACCTCAAACTGGTGAAACTGATATAAAACATTTTAGCACAAAAAATCGTATAATTGATCACAGTACAAACTTGAATTTTTTTTATTTAGAGCATATAAAAAATAACATCCTTGCAAAACTTGAAGAATTTCAGGAAAGAGATTCTGGATGGGCCCTGTTTGAGATTTTGGAGTTAAAAGTCAATATAAATCAATATAATCCAATCAATGGTGGCATTTCAACATACATTACAATGCCAAAGTTTATTCAAAACACAAAAGGTGTTTTAAATATACAAAATGATGATTCTTACTGTTTTCTTTGGAGTGTAGTAGCTGCACTCTTTCCATGTAACGAAAAGGAAAAAAATCCTAACAGGGTATCATCATATCCACATTTCAGTACTGTTCTTAAATATGATGACATTGAGTTCCCAATCATTTTAAAAGACATTGAAAAATTTGAAAATATGAATAGTCTACGTATTAATGTATTTACAACGCAAGAAAGAAAAAATACTATTGTTCCACTTCGTCTGTCAGAAAACAACTTTTTAACAGAAATTAATTTATTAATGCTCCCTATTGATTTGGATCATAGTGATATAGATGAAGATGATATTGGTGAGGGTGGTGAAACTAAATTTAATGTTAAACATTATATAAATAGAAGGGACTTTCATTTTACTCTTATTAAAGATATGTCTAGATTATTAAGTAAACAAATAAATAGATCTAAATGTAAAACTTATTTCTGTAACAGATGCTTGAATCATTTTAAAAATCAAAGTGTTTTAAACAACCACATGTTCATTTGCAAAAAAATGAACAAAACTAAAATAACATTACCACCTGAAGGTAAAAATATCGTAAAATTCACCAATTTTTCTAATAAAGAAAGAGCACCTTTTGTAATTTATGCAGATATTGAGTGCATTTTAAAACCATATAAAGATTGTAAGCCAACAAAAGCTAGAAAGAAATATCAGAAGCATGTACCGTTTAGTGTAGCGTATTATCTAAAGTGTAGCTATGATAATACGCTTTCAAAATTCAAACTGCACACAGGGAAATATTGTATTGGGTGGTTTACAAATGAGCTAAAAGAAATTGCGTCACAAGTAAATGATATATTATCTAAAAAAGTTGAAATGATGAAATTAACGCCTGAACAAGAACATGAGTTTAAAATATCAACACATTGTCACGTATGTTCAAAACCATTCCATGTTAATGATGTTAAAGTCAAAGATCATAATCATTTAACGGGTTTCTACCGCGGAAGTGCTCATAAAAATTGCAACTTAAATTATACAGACTCTTATGCAGTTCCTGTTATTTTTCATAATCTGTCAGGTTATGATAGTCATTTTCTTATCAAATCATTGAGTACTAATATATCAGGGCTTACAAAACTGCTTCCAATCAACAAAGAAAAATATATCTCATTTTCGAAGTATATTGATAACACAAAAATTAATTTCAGATTCCTAGACTCATTCAGATTTATGAATAGCAAACTAGAAACATTAGCTTCTTATTTAAGCACAGATAAAAAAATTATAACGAAATCCTTTTGTGCAAACATAGAGCAGTTTAATCTGCTTCAGCGGAAGGGGGTGTTTCCTTATGATTACATTGATAGTTGGGAAAAGCTCAAAGAAAATAGATTACCACCGAAGAAAAGCTTTTTTAACAAACTAAATGATTGTGGAATTTCACAAATTGAATATAATTATGCACTTAATGTGTGGAAAACTTTTCATATTGAAAATTTACAAGACTATGCTGAACTTTATCTAAAAACTGACGTGTTGCTGTTGGCTGATGTTTTTGAAAACTTTAGAGATGTATGTTTGAAAACTTATGAATTAGATCCTGCACATTATTATACAGCGCCCGGTCTTGCGTACGATTGTTGTTTAAAAGTTTCAAATGTTGAACTAGAATTGTTAACAGATATAGATATGGCGATGTTCATTGAAAAGGGGATTAGAGGTGGTATATCACAGTGCTCAAACCGTTATGGAAAAGCTAATAATAAATATATGGGTAAACATTATGATGCAAATAAACCTACATCTTTTTTAATGTATTATGACGTAAATAACCTCTATGGCGCCGCAATGAGGACCTCACTTCCTACAGGAAATTTTGAGTTTTTAGAGGAAGAAAATATTTATTCGTTTAATGTTAATGATATATCAGATAATGATGAATTTGGATATATACTAGAAGTAGACTTGGAATATCCAAAGGAATTATTTGGAATACATAGAGATCTGCCTCTTTGCCCTGAACGTAGAATACCTCCAACATCTGGTTCAAAACAATCAAAATTATTAACAACATTATTTAATAAAGCTAACTATGTAATTCATTATAAAAATTTGAAACAGGTTTTAGATTTGGGGATAAGGTTAACTAAAATTCATAAAATTCTAAGGTTTAAACAATCTTCTTGGATGAAAACTTACATAGACCTAAATACGCAACTAAGACAACAAAGTGTGAACGACTTTGAAAAGAATTTTTATAAGTTAATGAATAATGCAGTATTTGGCAAAACAATGGAAAATGTAAGAAAATATAAAGACATTAGACTAGTAACTCATTGGCATGGAAGGTATGGAGCAAAAAATTTAATAGCAAAACCAAATTTTCATAGTTGCACAGTGTTGGATGATGAAGTAGCTCTTATAGAACTTAAAAGATTAAATATTCTTTTTAATAAACCAATTTATGTTGGATTTACAATTCTAGAAATATCAAAAACAATTCTATATGATTTTCATTATAATTACATTAAAAAAAAATATGGAAATAGAGCGAAACTTCTATATAGTGACACAGATTCGCTTATTTATCAGTTTTTTGTTGAAGATATTTATGCTGATATTAAACAAGACATACATAAATTTGATACATCTGACTACCCTAAAAATAACATTTTTGGGATACCTTTAGCAAATAAAAAGGTTATTGGATTAATGAAAGATGAAAATCAAGGTAATATATTGACAGATTTTATTGGTCTAAAATCAAAAATGTATGCATTAAAAGTTCTATTTCTTGATAGGAATGATGAAATTATAACAAAAAAAGCAAAAGGTGTAAAAAACTCTTGTTTAAAAACTATAACTTTTGAAGATTATTACGAATGTCTGTTTAACCAGTCCACTGTTACAGCATCTCAAACATTAATAAAATCATATAAACATAACGTATATTCAATTAAACAAAGTAAATTAGCTTTAAGTCCGCATGATGATAAGCGAATTGTAAATTATATTTTCACAGATACTTTACCATGGGGATATAGTAATTGTATTAATTAGAATAAGATAGTTTGATGTAAATAAAAATAAAAAATAGACAAGAATTTATATGTATTTTAATTATTAATAATTAGATATATAGATAAAATATTATTATTATGTATTTTAATTGTTATTTACAATTACCAATAAATATTGTATAATACTATTTCTATTTTTTTCTCAAATAAAATGCATGTCGCTCTAATTCCATCCTAATCACCATTTTTAACCATTCCCAGTATTCATTTGTTATCATTTCCCACTGTTTAATTTCCTCATATTCCCTCTCCATTATACCCCAATCACAAAATTCAGCATGGGGACTTTCTTCAGCACGACGCCAACAGATGCAGAAAGGTTGTGACTGATAATTTTCAAAATGAATACGTAGAGGCTCCTTGAACAACTGTGAAAGCTCTTCTACTTGTTGTATTGTTGGTAAATCCATTATTTAAACGTTCACTTTATGAATAGTGCAATGTGTAAAACCCTCGACCATATATAGTTATAACCATAGAAAAAGTGTATGATAATAATTTGCAGACATAGATGTTTCATAATGGAGGTTAAACCGATAACTTTGACATCCTTTCAAGTACATCGTAATGAACATAAATAACCAAACATTAAGAAAAATGAATAATTTGCATACAAAGTTGCTCCTTTCAGAGGGTCAAACTGATAACTTTCAATTTTTATATGTACATAACATTCACATGCAACATAATCTAAACAAGTATTTGGCTCAGTGGCAGCACTTCGGTCTAGTAATCAAAATGTCACGGGTTCAAATCCAGACTAGGTCAACTTGGCTTTTTTTCAAATTAAACTACCTTGTCAAATATACACAGGTAACAGGTAAAATTAAAAGGTAAAACTAAAAGGTAAAATTAAAATGTTAAATAGGTAAAATAATAATTTAATACATTTTTGTCTAAATCTTCATCTCTTCAGCGATGACCTTGAAAGAACCAAAAGGTAACACCCTAAAAACCCTCTGGTCATTGTTGACCACTTCTTCACATTAAAAGACATTGAAAGAGCTGAGCCTCACCTGCACCCCAGGTAAAACGAAACAATAACTAAAGCCTGCTTTCAGCAGCCTCTGGTCATTGTCGATCACTTCTTGCAAATTATTCGTGACCTTACGGCACGGACAAGGTGAACATTGGTAGCTGTGGATGGTAGGCGCCATCGAGTTGTCACAGAACCCCCCCTGCTTAACTACTTATATATATATATATATATATATATATATATATATATATATATATATATATATATATATATATATATATAAACATATAAAAATTGAAACTGTCCCCGGATATGTTTTCTGGGGGGCCTAATTAGCGCTCATTTGAAGAAATTTTTTCAAAATTCAAAAGTCGGGATCTCCTCATTAGTGAATTTTTTTTAAGAAAATTCACTAATACTATTAAATTAAATTGCTCTTCCATCGGAGGCCGAATTGCGAAAGTGGTGAAAGGGTGAAATGTGCTTATACTTTTAACTCGGACAAGGCAAATTAAAACAACTTAATTTTAAACGGTAGCGGAACCTCCTGAATCAAAACAAACGCGGAACCTCTATCACCGGTGCTCACAGGCGAGTTAGTAGCAGACGGACGACTAGCGACTAGCCCTCTCACCCGCTCCGCAGTAACAGCATGCTGTGCCGCCGTCTCTTGGCTGGACAAACGTTGTCCCTACCCCGCCGGCACAGTGCTTTTCAAAGCAATAGCCCGACGGTAATTTAAAAGCTGTTTCAATTATTATATTTTTTGTTTCTCAATTTAATAATCTATTACCGCTCGCTTTACGCGTAAATTAGGTTCCTCACCATATATATATATATATATATATATATATATATATATATATATATATATATATATATATATATATATATATATATATATAGCATGAAGAAGTGCTAATATAAAAGTATATTGTATGTTTGCTTGTTCAGAAGTTATAGCGTCTTATAATATTCTAAGTAGAAAAAAACGCAGTAGCCTTGATTTAACATTACAAATCAGTATCAGAGAAACCGCCAATTATAATAATTATCTGTCCAAGATCGTTTGTTTATCTACAAAGTTTCTGTTATGATTTGCTAAAATTTGTATTTGTGCAATTTTACTTAGTAATGATTCCATTTTCTGCTGAAAAATATGCTGACATATTTTTATATAGATTTTGTAATCGAAGGGCTGGTACTGTAGTGAGATAAGATCCAAAAAGATTTCCTATTAGACGTCAACCGCCTCATTCCGTATTTAGTACATCATTTAGAAGATAGCGCATCACTGATACTGCCGCTCCTCCTAGATCCATTCTCCTACATTCCAGAGTTGTAACTGAACAACCGGAAATGGGTACCAGATGCATAGTACGAAATTTTTGTTTATTATAAAGTTTTCTCTCGAGCAATACATCAGGAAAGGTTGCACCTTTATGATCGACAAATTGTACGAGAATTGCATCACGTAGATACTTACAGGGATCAAATCTTTGTCACTGGATTTTAGAATACGCCAAGATAACAATTTTACTTCAAAAAATTCGATGGTTAGATGTATGCATATTTTCAAGACACGTTACCAGTAATTAGCACAGTGACCATCTTTGGTGTCTGGACATTCTAGATTCGACCAAGACACGTCTTTTCCAGCAGAGATTTAGGATACATGTTTGGCTGGTTTATTTAACAACACATTATGATGGATTTTGTAGAAAATTTATATAGAATTTAAATAAAAGAAACTGGCTCGTCCAATGCCATGAAAACATTGGAATTAAGATTCCGTGCTGCGACATTGAATATATCACTTCAGGAAAGTAGCTACATCTCAGAAATTATGCTATTTAGGTACAGGACGTATAGACATATAGAAGTTTCAGAGCTATGTGTGTAGAACGTTTTGGAATAAAAATATATAGGGTGTTCCATTCGAAAAAATCAAGTTATACCCGCTTGAATTTCCATATTTTTTCAGGCTATAAAGGCACACCTCTATAAAGAAATTGATTTTCATTCCAATGATTTTGCAATACATAGTTACCAGCAATTTGCTGTCCAAAAATATATTTTCTATATTTACACTTTACAAAGATACATGAAATTATAAAAAGAGCTGCGATAACGAATATTTTTCGAAAATCGCTAATATTTCAAAAACTAATAACGCTAGGTGTATAGAGTACTACACTAAATATATTCCAAAGTGGAGCGCCATTTTGAAAATGCAAAAATATCTAGGGTGTTTTATTTAAAATAACCAAGTTGCTGGAGTTCTCCGGTATAACCAGAAGCGCTAGAGTAGTGCAACTATTTTAATCTGAATGACAATATCGTATAATGGCCGAATACAAATTTTCATCTCTCAAATGGGATGAGAAGGTCATAAACTTCTAATGACCGCTTCTCAGCAATGACCCTATATATATATATATATATATATATATATATATATATATATATATATATATATATATATATATATATATATATATATATATATATATATATATGTCCACACGATACTTCAAAAAGTTATTAACAGATTCTAATGAAACTTGGCAATAACCTTTCTTTTATGAATAGCTTGGATGAGTTCGTTAGCCAGTCCTATCAAACCAGTTTTTCTTAAAAAACATAATTTCATAGAAAAAAATTGTATCTCAAAAAATAACTAAATTATTTCGAAGAAGTTTGGTTAGTATATTTCCCTCGTAAATACCTTACTACACACGAAAACTCAACTTTCTACGTATATAGAAAATTGAGTTATATGTATGTACATGTACATATATAAATTTGAAACATTTAACGAAAATTCGCTTCCATAACGCACTTCTTGCGTCCCGAAATTTCCAATATATCCGTTACCATTCTCAAATGGCCGCCTAGATCACCAGATCTTAACCGTTGTTTTTTTTTTTTGAAGACATCTGAAAACTGAACCGATTTTGATGAATCTCGGCAAGTACCTTTCTTTTATTAATAGCTTGGATGAGTTTGTTAGCCAGGAAAATCGGACAAGGTTTTCCGGGAACATTTTGTTGGATATGTTGCCATGCAAAAGACCTTACTACATACCAAAATTGAACTATCTAGGTTTATAGAAAATTGAGTTAAAATTTGAAACATTTAATGAAAATTCGCTACCATAACGTACTTGCTGCGACCCGAACTTTTTTTTGTAAAATATATTTGTTTCGTATTTTTTAAGTTTGTTATTAATAATACCCTTTTGAATTATTTGATGCATTTTTAATTTGATCTTATTGAAAAGAATTCTAAAAAAAGTAGAAACTGGTTTCAGTTTGCACGTTCCAGAAAACGTCACTACATAATAAAAGTGAATAAAAAGGCATTGCGTTCTGTACGTGCAGAAATGGATATTTTGCTAAATAATTTGAAAACCATGACCTCTAAAAATACAGTATCCTGTATAGAATTTAAAATTTCAATGATATTTACTTGTAAGTACCTTCAAGCGTAGAACATATACGAAATTACAAAAATTAATTTTAAAAATACTAAACTAACGAAAGAAAACACGAAAAAAATTACAATTTTAACGGTCTATATCTTCGAACTGAAACGTTTTAGACCACATATTTAAGAGAATGTTTCATCTCAGAATGATTTGATAAATCAGGCCTTAAAATATTTGACGCTAACTAAAAAATACCTGTATATGTATATATGCCTCCTATGGCGACGCCCATGGTGCTCATTTTTGCTAGAATTGTAATTGGCCATATCTAGTTTGCCTAAGGTGTTGTTGGTATGGAATAGTTCAGAAAATCAAAATTTAAAAACACCAGTCTCAGAAATTGGAACTTAAAAGCACAAGCGGTGAAAGTTTGAATCAGAAATTAAGAGAAATAGTGCTGCAAGTTGAATCATAACTTCCAAATAGCTGTGAAAATGTATTCTCCTCAGAAAGACATTCTCATGAAATGGATTTAGGGTCCATTTTTTTCCCTCAGGTCTCGTCCGCGACTAATGCTGCCCCGATAGCACTGTGCCTTGAACTAGTCTGCACAGCGATTGGCAGGGTGAAATTTTATATTGCTCTGTCTCCGGCCTAAACTGACCGTAGATCAGTTGTCTTTTGCGGTCCAGAGCTTTAGACTCACACAATATGTGCTGAATTGATTCCTCCCCCTCGCCGCAGAGTCTGCATGCGAGGTCCCCCTCGAGCCGCCCCATTTTATGCAGGTGTTTCTTGACGGCCATGTGTCCCGTCAAGAGACCTGTTATGTTTCTGAGCTGTCATCTGCTAACATTTAGCAGCTCCACAGCTCTCTTTGAACTGGGTTCGTCAATTACTGGCTTCCCATGCGTGAGCCCTGGACAATCTGCCCAGTACACCTTGTGTTCGTTTCTGACCCAGGACTTAATGGCTCCTCTGGCCGGGCCCTTTGTCACGCCCATAACTGGTTCTGGTCCCATAAATGGTTTCGCTGACCCTCTTTTCGCGAGACTGTCAGCTTCTTCATTGCCTTTGACCCCCGAGTGACCCGTCACCCAGATGAGGGTGACCTCATTCGGCCCAGCCAGGTCGCTCGTCTCGTCTCGGCACTCACTCACCAGCCAAGAATTTATCCGTGGGCTACTTAGGGCCTTAAGGGCTGTCTGGCTGTCTGTTGCTATGAGAATCCGCTTGTTGGTGTAGCCCCTTCTCTTGTTCTCCCGCACACAGTGCAGAATAGCGTACATTTCGGCCTGAAAAACCGATGCATGGGCTCTGAGGGAAATACTATGACCTACCCTCGGTCCTTCTGAATAAACACCTGCCCCCGGCCCACGCTCCCCGCCGGATCCGTCCGTGATCCAGACGAGCGCGTCCTGTGGTGTGCCCGGCGTCTCCTCCCGCCATGCCTCGCGGTCGGGGATTTCCACTGTAAAGTTGTTTTCCCTGCAGATTCGCGGGCTCGCGAAGTCTGACCTCATTTCAAGCATGGGTTTCTTCACGATCTCCTGAATTTTGCAGTGGCCCCTGAAGCCTGGGTTGATCTTCAGTCTACCATTGCAGGCTAATCTGTATAGTCCTAACCTAGCCTCCCCCATAGTAACTAAGTGTAGGGAGGAGGGGGGCAGATCCAGAAACACTTCCATGGCGGCTGTTGGGGTTGAAAACATGGCTGCGGTGATGTCCAGACAAGCCATCCTCTGGATTTTGCCTACTTTTTGTTTGGCACTGGATTGTGTCACCTTAGGCCACTAGACCAGTGCCGCGTATATTAGCGATGGTCTAACCACCTTTGTGTACAGCCAGTGGGCCATACTAGGTTTTAGTCCCCACGTTTTTCCATATAGCCGCCTAGTCACGGCTAGGGTCATGACTGCCTTACGCAGTATTTTTTCAACGTGACCATTCCAGGTTAGCTTAGAGTCCAATACGACGCCAAGATATTTTGCCTCCCTAGCCATTGAAATGTTCCTACCGTATAGAGTGAGAGTTATGTGGCTCTCCCACTTCCTCCTCCTCGTAAGCGGTATGACGGTTGCTTTCTCAGGGCTCACTCCGAGCCCTTAAACAACCGTCCACTTTTCCACCATTTTCAGTGCCGTCTGCGTGCGCTCCCACACTGACTGTTTAACGTTTCCTCGGATTATGATGACAATGTCGTCCGCATAGCCCTGTACCTCATACCCCCCTCCCGAGAGCCTCCCTAGCAGCCGGTCCACGACTAGGCACCAGAGCAAGGGAGACAGAACGCTCCCCTGCGGACAGCCCGCCGCGACCCCCGCCAGCAGAGTCCCTCCCGCGAGTGAGGTGAACACCGCCCTCTCCTTGAGCATGGAACCGATCCACTTGCAGCAGGTCTCCTATATTCCACACTCCCTGACAGCTGATAGAACGTATCCGAATGAGGTGTTGCTGAAGGCCCCTCTATTTCTAGGAAGGCCCCTAGCGCCACCTCCCTGTTCTCAGGCGTATTCTCCAGTTTCAGCATCAGTTGGTGTAGTGCTATTTCTGTTGAGACTCCTGCTCTGTATGCATATTGTCCGCAGTGTAGTGGATGTGCTTCCAGCACACCGCCCCTAATGTGCTGGTCGAGCAGTTTTTCCATGATTTTTAACAAGAAGGACATGAGACTTATTGGTCTAGGGGACTTTGCCTGGTCTGTTGAACGCCCAGGTTTACGAATGAATACAACCCTGGTCAGATTTCAAACCGGATGTATCTGTGGTCTGCGCTACTCACTTCCCCAGACACAGCCCAGTTATTAACAAAGTCACCCAGAAACTGGGTCTCAAACTTCCCCAGGCCGTGTTGTGACGAAGGTCGGTTTATTACCTCTATGTCTAAATTAAATTTTATTAAGAATTGTAAACGTGACTTACCCCTAGAATTTCCTAAGTCCCACCTACCCCGGTTGCATCCCCAGTGGGTGGAAGATAACCCTTCCCAGGCCCCAGACTCCTTTGAAGGAGGTTCCTTCAAGGGCTCTGTAAGACGCCTGGTTGATCGAGAAGGCAAAACTCTCTCTCAGGGCTGCAACTAAATTCATCTGTTGCATTTACCGGTCTAACGACTACTTTGTCCAGCTCTTTGACTACCTTTCTGGAAAAACCGACCATCTGATTTCCGAATATCCTTCCTCCGAGGTCACTGTTCTTGGTGACTTCATGTCCATAATAAGAAATGGCTAGGATCCTCAAAAACCGATCCACAAGGGAGAGCAGCGGAAGCCTTTGCAGTCAGCAATTCTTTAGCCAATATGGTTCAGCAACCTACTTACTTTCCTCGCATCCCAACAACACACAGCTCAAATCCCTTGGATCTCCTTCTTACTACCAATCCCGACTGCTATAAGATATCAGTCACCGCCCCCCTTGGTCGCGCAGACTATGGCATGGTCACTGCTTCCTGCGCAATGCAACCCGAGGTCACACAGTCATCACACCCACGTATCGTTTGGCACTACAACTCCGCGAACTGGGACGAAATGCGAGATTACTTTTCCTCATTTCCATGGGCGTCTGTCCGCTTTTCTCATCATGGCCCCTCTGATATCTCACAAAACGTCACCGAAATTATCCAAGCCGGCATGGAATTATTTATTCCACGTACACAAAAAACCTCTGCAGCCACACAAAAGCCCTGGTTCTCTATATCATGTGTCAAGGCCAGACTTGAAAAGGTCAAAGCTCACAAAACGCTTCTACACAATCCCAGTCAAGAAAACCGTCAAGCATTTAACGACGCAAGAAACCGCTATGCACGCATTCTTTCTGAGGCAAAAAACTCGTTAAATAACCACATCAAAAACAAAGTCCTCTCAAGCTCCAACGGCAGCAAACCCTTCTGAACTCTTGCTAAATCTATTGGGAATAATTTCTGCAAGAGCATGTTACCGCCTCTTGTCTCAGGGGATGAAATTGTTTCTACCGCCCTGGGCAAGGCTGAACTTTTTGCTTCGTTATTCGCCGGCAATTCTACTCTCAACCCATCTCCAAATGTTCAACCACCAACAGTCCCCAATGTCGCGCATAAAATGACGGATATCATTTTCAAAACTAAAAAGATACGAAAGATGCTCTCTTCTCTTAATACCAGGAAAGCCTCTGGCCTTGACGAGATCCCAGCAATTGTTCTCAAAAAATGTGCACCAGAACTTGCTCCTGTCCTGACTCGTCTGTTTCAGACATGTTACAATAGAGGCATATTCCCTAGTAACTGGAAAACTGCTCGAGTACAACCCGTCCCCAAGAAAGGATCCAAAGCGCTTCCTGGCAACTACAGGCCTATTTCTCTCCTTTCAGTCGTCTCTAAAGTGATGGAAAAGTATATAAACACCAAATTACTAAAATTTCTTGAAAAACACAGTCTAATCCACGACAGGCAGTATGGATTTCGTTAGCGCAGATCAACTGCCGACCTCGTTTCCTTTGTTACCCATTCTTGGAACAAGTCTATGGAACTACACGGTGAATCCCAGATTGTCGCTCTAGACATATCCAAAGCATTCGACCAGGTCTGGCATGCAGCGCTGCTTAATAAACTTCCGGCTTATGGCCTACCACCGAAACTCTGTACCTGGGCAGCAAACTTCCTCTCCAACCGAAGCATTTATGTTGTCATGGATGGCCATTCCTCTAAACTGTAGCCAATTAATGCATGAGTTCCTCAAGGTTCAGCTTTAGCCCCTACTTTGTTTCTTCTCCACATCAATTACCTCCTCTCTAGCATATCCAACCCAGTTCACAGTTACGCGGACGACAGCACCCTCCACTCAAATATACAATATTCTAAGCCTGTCTCTTCAGCCCAATTAGATGAGGATCGCAGACTCATTGAGGGTTCTGTCTCCGTGGAGTCCTTTTCACTTGTTGGCATTTCTGTGGATCGAATTCTCAATTGGCACCAACATGTCACATCAATTGCAGAAGCGACTGCTAAGAAATTAGGTTTCCTCTTCCGGGCTAGCAAATACTTTTCACCAGCTAATCTCTATACCTTATATACTTCACAAATGAGACCAAAGCTCGAATACTGCTCCCACATCTGGGGTGCTGCTGCCGCTTCTACACTCGCTATCCTGGACTCCATTTAGAAGAGAGCTATACGTCTTATAGGTGACCGTACTCTCACCCAAAGGCTGCCATCCCTTGCCTACCGACGTGCCGTTGGTGACCTCTCTCTCTCTCTCTTTTATAGATATCTGCACGGGCACTGCTCAGCGGAGCTTTCTTCTATAATTCCTTCAGTCCTTTCTCCTCTGCCTTCCTGCTTAGAACCGACCAGTGTTGCGTCCCTAGTTCAGGGTTCTGGATCTTAAGCCTACTGATCATCGTCTCCTGCGGGACGGTGGCAGGGATCCGTACGAGGACCTTTCGCCTCTTTGGGAGTTCTTGGGCTCGACGGCTGTCAAGCACGCCCCCTCCAAAATCTGACCGAGGCTCCCAATTGTTTTCCGCGACTGCGGGCCGGCACAGATTATCCAGAGGATGCCCGCCAGGCGCACCCGGTGGAACTGAGGCCGGCCCTCCCCTTCCTGAAGATAGTCCACCGCAGCTACCTCTGCAGGCTGGATCAGGTTCGCCTTCCCCTGGTCTAGCGTGACCTCAGGATGGCGTCTGTTATTTACCGCCATCCCGAGGCCCTATTTTGCGACGCCTGTCTGCAGTAGGCGTGCTAGAGCCCGAGCGCAGCCTCTTCTCACTCGCACTCTCCTCTTGCGCCTTTACAGGTGCCCTTGCCCTTTCAGGACGTCTGTCTGTAGTAGGAGTGCTAGAATCCGAGCGCCGCCTTTTCTGACTCGCACTCCCCTCTTCCGCCTTAACAAGTTTCTGGACCGTCCACGTCTCGGTCGCCATTTTCTGCGCCCTTCGGAGCTTCTCTCTTTGCGCGCCGGAAAGACGCTTGGGCTGCAGGGGCAGTCCCTCTACCCCTACAGTAGGGTCCTCACTGATGGAGGAGCCCCCAGAGTCTGCAGACCTCGCCGCCCTCCGGTGGGACCCAGCCTCCAGCTTGGCTGTCAGGGACAAGTCTGTGGCCGAAGCCCTATCTCTCGTATCTGCGTCGGTCGTGAGACCTTCAGAGTCCCCGCACGCTGCAGCCCCTTAGTTCCTTTCCGTTTCCGGAATAGACTCAAGGCACGAGTCTGTAGCCGGAGGCACTCCTCGAGCCTCATTGGTTTTGGTTTTATTTATGTTATGTTTTTTATACCGTCCACACCATCAGAACCCCCAGTGTGGTGCAAGGCGGGTTACTCTGGTGGGTTGCCCGGTACTCCAGAGGTTCCGTTCACAACACCATCACCCTGGTGCCATCCATCCCTAGGCACGGGTCACGGAACGCCGTGGATTGGGAGAGTTTTTTCGACCTCCGCGTCTAGATCCGTCATGTTTAATTATCAGCACGGTCACGTCGTGCAGAATGCGACTTTTCACCGTGCATGACGGTCTTGGGGAAAGCTTCATTGAAAGCTCATGTTGTTGTTTCCACTTCCTCAGCTTGCCTCCTGGAGTCCTTTGGCTCACGACTCCTCGACCCCTAGAGTCCATAATTGACCACAAAGAATCTTCATATTCCTGTACCCATAAACTTCTGAAACGATATATTAGCGTTTATATGACTTTGAATGGCGACTCCCCCTGAAGCGATGTTACCCAAAAACAATTCGAACCCTTCCTCTGTAGGGTGCTAACTGTATACCAAATTTTAAGATGTCGCAATTCGTTCGAAAGTTAGTGCGCCTACTAGCAGACTTACAGGTCCACAGACCGTCAGACCAAAAAAGTTTCGTTCTCGAATCAAGTTTTCTATATGTTTTGACACTTTTTATGCCGTTTTAGCAAGAAAAAATCGGATTTTCTGTCACCGATATTCCACTTCCACACATCCCACTTTAATTTCAGCACAAAATGCCAGATGTTTGATGAAATTGAAGGTTTTCTAATAAGCAAACTCTAAAATATTATACTACTCGTGTTTTAACGAAAAAATGTCAATTTTAACCAAATCACCCCCATTCATTCTCTACCCCCTGGAGCCATTTTAACCAAAAACAATCCGAGTCGTTTGTCGGGTGATAACTGTACCTATACCAAATTTGAAGACGACATCTCAATTCATTCTAAAGTTATCGTGGCTACTAACAGACAGACAGAAATATCGTTCCAAAATCAAGTTTTCTATGTGTTTTGATACTTTTTACGACGTTAAACCTATTTTTTTTTTAATTTCTGTCACCGATACCATACTTCACATATCCGGACGATGTGGAAGTAATTGTATTATTTACACGGATTTTGTGCTTCGACAACATAAATGACGAGATATTAAAGCAGGCAGTAATTGCCTATTATAAAGGGTTTTAAAAAGTTCAATAGATCCCCACATATGGACAAAACTAAAACCTGGCATTTTTTCTGTACTATTTAAAAAGTCACCTATTCCAGAATTTTGAAATTTGATACAGGTGGTAATTTGTTATTCTGGTTACCACAATGATCTCAAAAAATGCATTAGTTCATACGTTAATGAGTCACACAAAATAGTCATCTTGTTTCCTTATGGATGCCATATTATATTTTTTATCACATGGTGGAAGATTTTTCCCTGTTGCGGTGATTGGTTGCTTCAGGTTACGGTAATGTGTTACTTCAGAAATTTTACTTTTAGTGAATTTTCTTAGAAAAAATTCACTAATGAGGAGATCTCGACTTTTGAATTTTGAAAAAATTTCTTCAAATGAGCGCGATCTAGGACCCCTAGAACCCATATCCGGTGTCAGTTTCAATTTTTATATGTTTATATATATATATATATATATATATATATATATATATATATATATATATATATATATATATATATATATATATATATATATATATATATATATATATATATATATATGTATATATATATAAATAATGGGCCGATTTTGATAAAATTTGACATGTACTTTTCTTTTGTAAATAGCTTGGATAAGTTTGTTAGTCAGGAAAATCGGACGAGGTTTTCCGGGAAAATTTTGAGTTTTCATTTGAAAAAAAAAATTATCTTAAAAAATAAAAAATCTATGATAACCAAATTTGGTAGGTAAGTTTACGATATAAAAAGCAAACTATACACCAAAATTTAGATTTCTATGTTACAAGAAAAAAAAGTTATAAAATATTTTGTGCCAGATCATTTCTATGAAAATTCACTACCATAACGCACTTGCTGCGTCCAGGCTTTTTTCTTATATGAAATATACGAGACATTGGTGAAATAGTAAATAACCTTCTGACACAACTAAAACCAAATTGTTTGTGTTATATTCAAGTGGTACTGACAGAAAGTCAAGGCCAATTTGATATTCTGTTTATATTTGTATACCTATTTCACATAAAGAAAAATCAAATTTCCTCAATTGATACATTCTATCCTTTGATAATAAACGAATGAATTTTCGGGCACCAAACTTTTATCATCATAGTTCTACATATATATATATATATATATATATATATATATATATATATATATATATATATATATATATATATATATATATATATATATATATATATATATATATATATATACTACTTGTTTCAGTGTTTCAGTTTACGTAACTGATGTCTCCAATATATATTAATGCCATATTTTTATATAAATTCGCTAACGCAACGCACTTGATGCGTCAGGACTTTTTAATATTAAGCCTTTAAATAAAAATAATTATGTTTCTTGGCAGAACCGGCGATAATGCAAATAAAAAGATCGTTACAGTTTTTCTGAGAGATGAACATCCATTCAAATAACCCAGGCTTAGGTCGAATGTTAGACAACAAATATATGTTAAAGCAAGTTATCGGATTACCCGTATCGTATTTAAGAATAAAATGCCTGTAAAATTATGTCAACGGGCGGTCTGTAGAAGTTGTCCAGCTTGAATATGACAGTGACGTTTAACATGTGCGTGACATCCGATAACATGCCTTCTTTCTGGCAGCGAGATTTCCGGATCCCAACACCATTAAATGACTAGAAAATATACAAAGTATTATGGACCTGCATAGTATACATATATTGCTGAAAACTCGGTGTTCTAAAAGCAATTAACAATGTATATGATATGTACCTACATAAAATATACGTATAGTAGGTACTCCTTTATTATTGTAAAGACGTCCGAAATTTCGATGGATCAAGAAAAATATTTTTAAGTTTGGAAGTATCCAAGTGATTTGAAATAGTTTTTTATGTACAATTAGGTGGACGTGTTTCAGTACGATAACCTAAAAGTAATCGACCGCATTTAACAACTTGGCACTTACAGCTGTGATCAGCCAAATTGAATAAATTTAATATCTCAGTTATTGTGCATGTTTAGAAAAAATCCCAAAATACGCTAATCTTAAATTAACATATGACATCCTCCACGTAAAGAGTTCATTCCTACATTCAACCCCCTTCGAGTGACAGTTGCAACCCCCTAATTTTAAATAGAAAGTGGGGGCTTGTGAAACATAATTTCAAAGATCTCTTCATCCTCTGTTCAAAAATTTATGATTTTGAAACTTGTTGCAAAAATGGCCAGTACGTTTACCCGATCTTAAGCTATTAGACATCTTCTTATGGAGATATGTGGAAAGTATGGTATACAAACCTAAACCACGCGATTAAACTGACTTAAAAAGATAATAACGCTAAGTGAACATTAAAACCTATGATGAGCACTGGTAAGTACACTTGGAGCACCCAAATCACCACAACACATCTACTAGAAATCTGGTGATTCTTTCACTAACAAAGTTAGCATCATCAGAGTATGAGAAATTGTAAACTACTTAACTACTATCTAAATATTATATTTATAGTACGTGTTAGGTAAAAGACCGATAACCTAGAGCGGGGAATCACAGGCACACTTTCTGCGTCTATATTTTAATTGCCGGACGACCTTTTTGAAATCCCGGTATAACTGTACCTGCCGAGTTTCGGAATATATTTTACATTAAAGAGGCTGTGTGAACAACGAGATATTAATGATTGGCGGAGCACTGTTCAGGAAAATTTTGCTGTTTGTGGCTTTAGAGATGTAAATATTCTCATAGGCATCTAATTTCACCGTTTGTCTAACGTTTTTGATAAGCTTAAGGTTTTTTATCTATGTGGTGATTATTGTCCCAAATATGTTAAGGCACGCATCACTTGTTTATACTACAGTATCTTAATATCTGGCAGAGTTAAAATTGTAATTTTTTTAGCACACACTCTAAAATTAACATCAACCGGGATTGTGACAATATTTTTGAGCAAGTTGAGTGTCTGCCCGTTCGGTCCTTGAGATGGGGCGTAAAGCAGTCTATCTCGTGTACCATTTGATGTTGGGCACGTCAAATACAGAAACGATTCGGTAAAATTTCAAGGGGAGTGAAATGAAACTGCTCCCCGGCGTTGGTGATAAACGATTGTCGCGGAAACAGACGAAGAAGGCATATGATCACTAGAGTACTACACTAGAGTAGATGTTGCTGGGATCTAGAAACATTATAGCCTGAGAAAAGTGTGGCACCCATATACACCATTTGCGTAATATACTCATATGATTGGACAGTAAAATCTCTAAAACTTCAAAACCACGGAATCGTTTCTAAAGTAAACTTTGGGATAGAAAACGCTTCAATGATTTTTGATGCTTTGTGTAAGACAGTAAGCTAATCTTTTTTTTTTTTTGTCAAATTATTATCATAAATTGGCTCTTTAACTAACAAGACCCATAAGAAAATAATAATAACAAGAAACAAGGAATTAATATAATTTTATCTTGCTTTCAGAAGAAAATGAATTTTCTGGTTCTAAGCTAAAAACGGGATATCCAGACATTTAATACAATGAATATATTTAGCAGCTTAAGATTTCTAAGGTTTTGAAAATAATTATTATTAAGCAAAATTTACCGTTCATTTGTTCAATGTAATTTAGCTATATGATTTCTTTAATCATTACTATAAAGAAAAAATTATACCAAGTTTGAGTTTGAATTAGCTGGTAAATATATTAAACAAATTTAAATAGTCATGTTTATTCAATCAAAACGCTGTGTGTTTGTTCTTGTTGTGCTGTAGTGGTTTGTTGTTGTGCGTTTCTAATGTTTCGTAGTATGTGATTGTTGTCGTATCCGTTTTAGAAACGCACAACAAACCACTACACCACAACAAGAACAAACAGAGTCCACACAACAACATACAGCGTTTTTACCATACATTAAAGGTGTCACCGACAAAATCAGCCGAATTTTTAGAACCCATAATATCAAAACCGTATTCACAACAGACCAAAAACTGTCAAATCTTATAAAAACTCCCAAGGATACGATTCCAAACGAATCCCACGGAGTTTACAAAATTCCTTGTTCCGACTGTTCCCGAACTTATGTGGGACAAACAGATAGACGCATCCACAATAGAATATATGAACACACCCTCGCAGTTAGAAAATCCGACCCCTCGTCGGCGCTGGCCATGCAACATATTAATACAGGACACAAAATAGGCTTCGATAATGCCAAAACAATTGCACCGGTTTACAACTTCAAAACGAGAATTATCCGCGAAGCAATCGAGATTAAAAAACGTCCCGATTGTTTAAATAAGAGAGATGATGGTCTTCACCTTCCGACTACTTGGAAACCTATTATATCTTCATTATAAACACACAAAAAGGAAACAATTCCACAGACAATTTTATTTCCCCATTATCTGTCTCAACAAATTCCGGTGATCCTCTTAATCCTCCGCATCCTTTAAGTACCGTGACCAAAGCATCCCACTTAATTAACCGTGACCCTACTAGTTCCAGTGATAACGAAGCAGGTAGACGGAACGACATATATAATACAAGACTTTCAACGAACTGCCAGATCTCTCTGAGGCCTAGGGTTGAGCACACTGATACCTCACAGACGATCTCCGGGGAGATTTGGGGAGTAGGTAGATTGAGGCCCCTTAATCAATCTACAACAACCAAACCCCCTTTTGTCCACCGCTCTAAGGAGTAGGCAGATTGAGGTCTAAGAGTTTTCTTACATGTTTCCTTTACCTCTTGAAAATGGCTTCAAAACAGGAGCCAAAACGTCGAGTTTTCATCAATTCTGGACGCGGTTCAACCCAAGAACCAAATATGTCTCACATTAAAGACCGCGGAAATCTTTCCGAACATACATATACATCCAAAATTTGGCATACGTGTGACGTGTTCCCACGCTACTCTCTGGTTCTTGGAGAGTTACCATGCAACTTCGATATATACACGTTGTACCTGGTGTATGTCAATATTTAACATAAAAATAGAATCAACCTATAACAGTAAATAACTATAACAACAATTATTATAATAATTATTATTAGTTGTCTTGAATTGGTAGAAATTAATTCAGTTTTCTTTTGTGTGGGGATGCTGTCAAGCAGCGAAGCCGGTTGCAGAAAAGAAAACGAACATTTGTAAAGCCATAGAAATAGTCTCCACCTCTGTATTTAATATAAAAGTAAAGGAAATGTATGTGAAAATTGTGCATAAAGTGTATAAAATGATTTATTAGTAAAATGGGTATTACATCTAGATGTGAAGTATCTTATACAACATGGTATAAAATTCGACGCTCGCAAAGAATAACATCGTATCTCAAAAATTGCCATTTTGCAGAAAACGAGTTCAAAGTTTTTAAGGTTTTTTATTCATAATAAGACGGATTTTCAAAATTAAAGCTTGTAATTTGGCCACAACCTTAGGGTAATGTGTAGGTATCATATCGTGTACATTATATAGTTCAAATATAATCAAGAGTTTTAAAAATGTAACTTGAAAAAGATACAATGTAACTATTTGGGACTTATAAAATATCTAATATCTTATCTTAAGATACGATGTAACTGTTTGCTATTTATAAAATACCCAATATCTTATCTTAAGATACGATGTAACCATTTGCTATTTCTAAAGTAGCTAATATCTTATCTATAGATACAATATATGGAAAAAATGAATAAATAAAAATAATTATTATTTAGTCAGGTTACAAATGCGTGAATAGATTTAAGCACTGCAAAAAAGGTTCCCAAAAAGTTTTTTGACATTAAATTGACTTTTCATTGATTAAAAAAACAACAACGAAAATATATTAAATATTTCTATAATGAATTATAATTAATTTATGATCGATACTTATGCATAACAAAATAAGTAAATAAAAAAATGTAAAGAAAACTTATTGCGTATAAAAATACAAATTCTTTATTTTATAACATTGTTAACCTAACTAAACTAAACATAACAAACAAGTTTAGTGGCTTAAACAGAAGAAAGGCAGGTAGCTTTAGCATAACAACACAGCCAAACACAATAAATTATTTAATTACTCTGTATCCTCATCCTTATCGTTTTCGCAATAGGGAAGGTTTTAAAAAAGTTATGGTAGGCTTCCGGAATCCCCTTCTTGCATAGAAACTGAAGATGGTCACTTTTTTTTGATATTGGAAGACATTTTTTATATGCTTTAAACAATTCATTCCTTACACCAGTGACGTCGATTTTATTGTTTTTTTTTTGTTTAAATTCAGCACACATTTTTCAGTTTCATTTATAAAGTCATATTTTATATTTATTTTGAGCGGCTCAGCCGACGATATTTCTATTTTTCTTATTTCGTTCCACCTAACGGGTTTTCCACTTTCATCAGTTTTACAGTTTTGCTCGTTTCCTACTAACTGTTTTAAGTCGTATATCATACTTTGGTTTACTTCTATCACATTGTAAGGCTCTGCGGTAACTTTTGCCATCTTGATTCACATAATCCATTGTTCAGGAGTATATACAACTTTACCCTTTTTCTGTCGTCCTATCGGGGCATGTACACTATCCCCTTCATTTTGAGTATGCGCTTTTTCCAAGAAACGGTGTGTGATAGAAACTTTGTATTTTTCAGCAGCGTGCACATACATTGCAAAGACAAACCGATTTCGGTTTTAGCCAGCGTAGTTATCTGTGTAAAAAACAAAGGTATCAAAGCCATCATCTTTTCGATTTTTTATATAATCTAAGACAAAGCTTCCAATCTCGTTGGCCACTCTTTTTGCAATTGTTTCCTGCCACACATAACAATAGGCTTTATTATTACCAATGTCGAATAAAGTTAGATTGTATGTGCTATATTTTAATTTATAGTAAAAAATATTGACATCTTTGTAGGGAGTTACTAATACCTTCTGTAAATCATAACATGCCACGTTTAATGATTTGTCTTCTCTTGTTCCTTGTCGTTTTCTTTTAATTTTCTTGCAGCTTGTTTATTTTTCTGATGTTTTTTTCTTTCATCTTCCAATTCTGCCTTTCTCTTATCATCTGCCAATATGTACTTGTCACACATATCACACTTGTCTTTTTTGGTAAAAAGAACCTTATATTATATTAATGGTCAAAAACGTAGCGGTATTGTCTGCATGTGGCAACTGGAACCTTTTTCTCTGTTGCCCATTCAATATACAACCTATACATTTGCGCTAAAGACTGTATATCAACTTGTAGAGATTGGCGTTTTGAGTCTTTCCGAATATAGTGCGACTCAGTTGTGGGAAGACTCTCTATATGTTCTTTTATAAATTTTCTTAATTTTTCTACGTTAGGATCTTTACTACAAATTTTCCCTCTATTGTCTGGACTGCCTATTCCAATATCATTTTTATCAAGCTTTTTCATGACACTTCTGATCCCAATATCAGTTATACAAAGAGTATTAAAAAAAAGTATGATGTAATGGTGTCGTATCTGACGCGTACTAACATCGTAACTCGTGCCCATAAGGATTAGTAGCGGTAATGTATTAGTAATAACATCGTATCTAAAGTTCCGATAAAACTATATCTACTTATGAGGAAATAGTAAAATCTTATGTATACTTCCGAAAATACAGTATATCCTAATGATCTTGATATTATCGTAAGTAGACATATGATGCTATTTTAACTTATTATTCGTTACAGCTTTTAACCAACTCTAGATAAGATAAAATTATTTACTTTAAGTGTTATTCAGTGCAATTGTAACTGCAATTACGATAATATTTGGGTCGATTTTGTATCAGGATGAGATACGATAAAACAACTTTTTTCAAAAAGTGGTTATTTAAGCAAAAAAATGCGACAAATGTGTTTTTAATAAAAACAGAGGGTATTTTTATATAGAAATAATGTATTAACTCATTATTTCCAAAAATCGAGATACGATGTTATTCTTTGCGACCGTCGAATTATTTGACGTTGATAATAATGTAAAAATTGTGTAAACTTAGATAAAGAAACAAATTGATCTGCACTATTTTATTGATTGTATAACAACAGTTTCTGTATTTTACAAAGCTCAGAACTTCAGCGAAACTATAGTTATACATTCAATAAAATAGTGTAAATCAATTTGTTTATTTATCTAAGTTGACAATGGATTTACATCAAGTATCTGCCTCCACAATATCATAAGTTTGTATAGGTAAAAACATATTTCTCTTTTCTATCGGTAGTCTAATATTTTAACAAAATTACATAATTTTTTAATTTTAATTTTCAAATAAATTATCTGAAAATCGGTACATGTTGAAAATTCAGTTATGTGGATAAACTTACCGCACAAATTGCGTGCAATCTAAAGACGGCATAATATGCATGGCGTTGATTTTAATTGATGGTATCTAATTTTAATAACTGAAGATTATTTAGCTATATGCAGAAATCCTGAAACTTACAATAAATGTTTTTTAATGCATTAGGCGATTTCTGCCTACTCAGTCATATATTTAAATAAAGGATCTACTTATACAGGGTGAGTTGCTTAAAGTGCTCTAAGGGGGATATTTAGACATTTGCTCCACTCTTTATTTTGAGGGACTTTGGATTTTAATAGAATAATGTACTTTATTTATAAAATTCGAATCTACGTAAAAACCTATGTATTATTTCTGCAACAAACTTTTTGATTTGCTCTTTCGGGTACGAAATTATGATTTATTAGCTTAAAATAATAAAAAAATTGTCAATTGAGAATTTTGACGATTATTTCCCAGTTTATTACTCTATTGAAAATGAAAAATAATTTTAATAATGTGCAAGTTGATATGTTGTTAATTTTGTGGGAGCGCAGAAAAAAACTACAGAAGAGCTGGTCTAGTATGGGCAGAGTGGTTTCCTAATAATCCGAAATCCCCCATTGCATTGCAAACGCCCGAAGCCAGGAGTCGTATTACTGGCAGTTTAAAATCGAAACCACGAGTTTGGAAGAGCACTAAAACTGACGGAAATCGTGCAGTGGGCATTTTAGGGGTGGCACCCGCATATATGTACTAGGAGGTTTACTATAGATGATGGAATAAGTCAAAAATCAGTTGTGAACATGTATGTATGTATTGTGTTCCTTGAACGTCGGCCTATTTCCCCGACTATGGCTAATCACTGGCGCCAGGGAGCAGTTTTCCTCACTAGCCTTGAAATTTTGCCGAACCCCTGCCTTTCCGTAAGGAGGGTAGGGATCTTTAACATACCCATCATTGCATGGACACGGCATTATGCCCCCTCCCAAGGCCGGAACGTGCAGACATTCAACTTGCCCAAATGCCACAAGCGCGGTTGATGTTAATTGTACCGTATGTACTGAAAAAGTAAAAAGGAAACCCTGGGAATCGAACACGGTACTCCCCGGTTCACAGGCACACGTTCTTACCACTAAACCACCTAGGCTCTAGTTGTGAACATATTGCACAAATTTCATCCATATCACATTACACTGCACCACTATGCGGGCAAGAGTTTGAAAATCGAATTCCATTTTACATTTAGGTTATTCGAGCAATTCAAGGAAATAACAGATTCCCAGAGAATGTTATTTATTTCTGACGAAGCTACTTTCGATAATTGTGGGAAGATAGGATTTTAAATTATCCCTTATCAGTAGGTAGAAGTTTAGTTTCTTTTTTTTTTCTGGTTTTTTTTTTCGGCAAATAGATGCAATATGCAATACTAGGCAGGAAAATTCCCATTGGATACGAATTCTGCCAAATTAACATCCATGGTCAATTAATGTCTGGTGTGGTATACTCAGGGACTAAGTTATTGGTTCGCATTTCTTTGAAGGGCATTTGAATGGAGCAATGTACACTAATTTGTTAAGAAGCGAGTTACCTATATTATCAGACCAAATATTACCGCAGACTTGTGGTTTCAATGAAGATCCATCCCATTATGCAATACAGGCACATAATAATTTTAATGGAATATTTGAAAACAGATGGATTGGTCAAGCAGGTCGGGCTGGGTCCTCCGATTTGACCCCCCTTGATTATTTATTTTTTGGTTTTATAAAGGACAAAGTTATGGCCATTGCACCAAGAAATTTAGATTATATGAAAAACAGAATCCACCATGTCTGCTCATTAGTGACACCTGAAATGCTGCAGTATGTACGGAATTCATTTAAAAAAGAGTGAGAAAGTGTTTGGAAGTGGAAGGGGAACATTTCGAACAATTTCTCAGTCGTGACAGACAATAAACAAGTTCATATTTAATGATAACTTATTTTTTTGAATTTTAACCTAATAAATTATGATTCCGTTACGGGAAAAGCAAATCAAAAATGTTTTTGCAGACAAACCAATTGTTTACGTAGATTCGAATTTCTTTAAAAAAAGGACATCACCCCATTTAAAAATCCAAAGTTACCGCCATGCCACTTAAAATAGAATGGCGGGTAATTGGTAAAAATATGTTTAAATATGTCCCTCGGTCCCCCTATTACTTCACTAAAAATGTCACAAAAAAATATTAAACCGTTTTCCAGATATCCCCTTATAACAATTTTAAAACCCCACCCTGTATATAGCAATTTTTTTATGTTTTAATTATCACTGAGGACCTCGGTGGTTCAGAGGTAAGAACGTCTGCCTTTGAACCGAAGGGTATTGGGTTCGATCCCGGCGTACACCTTTCACTTTTTCAGTACAAACTGTAAAATTAACATCAACCGAGGTTCTGACATTGTATTTGAGCAAGTTGAATGTCTGCACGTTCCGCCCTTCGGAGGGGGCGTAAAGCCGTCGGTCCCGTGTCCATTGGATGTTGGGCACATTAAAGCCCCCTACCCTCCTTAAAGACAGGGGTTCGGCAAAATTTTCAGGATAGTGAGGTAAAACTGCTCCCTGGCGTCGGTGATTGGCTATGGTCGCGGAAATAGGCCGACGTTAAAGAAAAAAAAGAAAAAAATTATCACTGTCATTATGGTTTTCCCAAAATATAGTAAAATAACTAATCTATTTACTAGTGCCTTTTTTCTCGCTATTGAATATAACAACTCTAAACTATCCAAGAATCATTTATTTCTACATATATGTCGCAGTTATAATTTTTTGTTTGCAAACCATAAAATATTCTTAACCTAAATATAGTATTGATCTTCTATAAGCTACAAGAAAACAATAGATGCGCAGTGATGCCTAAATGGCTAAAGTAAACAAAAGACACATGCCATGTAGTGGAACATACGACAGCGTGCGCAGTGTGTACAGGACTTGTTTAATCCTACCATATCTCACTGGAAAACCTACTACAGAATTTGAGCTTATATAATCCCATTCTGCTCTGAGTGCAATTGATAAATATGCGGGCTGATTAGTTGCTACGTCCAGCATATTTTGAACTTGAAGCAAATGTAGCACAAGTCGATCTTATTACCGTGATCTAAATTGTGCAACAATATTGCAGCGTTCTTTAAAATTTATATTGAAAGTTGACAACGACAAGTCCGTACGACTTAGCTTCTTTTATGAGTAATTTTTAATGAATGCAACGTTGTCTAAATAAAATAATTTTAAATAAAAATATACTCACCACTGCTTATTAAAACAGTGCTGCAAATTGAATCATAACTTCCACATAGCTGTGATAATTTACTCTTCTCAGAAAGACATTCTCATGAAAAGCATTTAGGGCCCATGACTTGACCACAAAGAAAATCCTCGCATTCCTGAACCCATAAACTTCGGAAAAGACATATTACTCGATTTTTAATATTTTGAGACTTTTTACGCTGTTTTATAGAAAAAATTCGAAATTTCTGGCACCGATTTCCACCGATATATTCAACCTCTAATTTACTTTCAGCACAGAATACCAGATGTTTCATGAAATGTAAGGTTTTCTAATAAACAAACCGTAAAACGTTATATTACTCGAGTTTAAACGAAAAATTTCCATTTTAACCAAATCACCCCTCATTCATCCACTACCCCATGAAGCGATCTTACTCAAAAATAATTCGAAGCGTTTTTTTGTCGGGTGCTAACTGGATACCAGATTTGAAGGTGATATATAAATTCGCTCGAAAGTTATTGCGCTTACTAACGGACAGACGTACAGACCGACCGACCGACAGACAAAAAACTGTTTGTTCCAGAAGCAAGTTTTTTTATATGTTTTGAGGCTTGTTACGCCGTTTTAGCAAAAAAAATCGAAATTTATGTCGCCGATATTGTACAGCACAGAATACCATATGTTCGATGAAATTGGCAGTTTTCTAATAAAAAAACCCTAAAACATTATATTACTCGAGTTTTAACGAAAAAATGCCAATTTTCGCCAAATCACTCACCATTCATCCCCTATTCGGTAAAGCGATTTTACTAAAAACAATTAGCAACGTTCGTTTATCGGGTGCTAACCAAATTTGAAGACTTAATCTCAATTCGTCCTAAGTTATTGTGGCTACTAATAGACAGACATACAGACTGACAGACAAAAAAAAATTCGTTCCCTAATCATGTTTTTGATATGTTTTGACACTTTTTACAACGTTCAAGTGAATTTTTTTTAAATTTCTGTCACCGATACGATACTTCCACACGTATTGACGATGTGGAAGTAAAAAAACTCGGGACGCAGCAAGTGCGTTATGGTAGTGAATTTTTATTAAATGCTTCAAATTTAAATAACTCAATTTTCTATAAACTTAGAGAGTTTAATTTCAATACGTAGTAAAGTTTTTCCTAAGGCAAGATATCCACAAAATTTCATTAAAATAACTTTGTAATTTTCGGAGAAAAAAATTTTTTTCGAAAGAAAATTTAAAATTTGAATAACTCAATTTTCTCTAAACTTAGAAAGTTGAATTTTGGTACGTAGTAAGGTTGAGGCAACATATATAGTAAATTTCATTGAAACAGCTTTGTTACTTTCGGAGAAAAAAAAATTTTTCGAAAGAAAACTCAAAATTTTTCCGGAAAACCCCGTCTGATTTTTCTGGATAACGAACTCATCCAAGCCATTAATAAAAGACAGGCACTTGCCAAGTTTCATCGAAATCGGTTAATTATTTTTTGAGTTATCATATATATATATATATATATATATATATATATATATATATATATATATATATATATATATATATATATATATATATATATATATATATATATATATATAAACATAAAAATTAAACCTATTTACAAATGAACTTTAATAAGATATTATGCTGTGACAATACCTCTCTCAAGCACCCTAAAATATAATCAAAATGTGCACAGTTATATATGTTTTATTTCTTTTTCCCTTGTCTTAATACACTACATATTTTATGACAATCGATTTAATTTACTTATTTGATTTCATAAATAGTCGGTTAATAGTGACTTGGAATGAAGTAGACACCACATCTTCAAACATATTAAGAGAATATGAGTAAATCAACAGCAACTGGGAATGAATTCGGTCAGTCGCCCAGCCACGTGGTTAAAAAACACTGTTTGTATGAGTGGTTAGAACTCTAGCTCTAAATAAAAGGACTGTAACAGCGGCAGAAGCAGAAGTCAATGGAAGGTTTGTGTATTCGGACAGAAACTATTGACTATTAATAACAACAATTGACTAAAAACGCTGCGAGTTGTAAGGCAAAAATAATTATACTACAGAGGTGATAAATGATAATACATTACAATAGGGTTATATATAATCGTAAATGCTTCCAATGATTAACAATCAGTGAATTCAGTATTATTGACATTTCTCGGAAACTTACAAATGAATTTCATGAGTCAATAAGAAAAGCATTGACTAACCAACAGCAACCACATACTTATGATTTAAACATAAATGTTTCAAATTTGAATAGCTCAATTTTCTGTAACCCTAGAAAGCTGAATTTTGGCACATAGTTAGGTATTTCCCAAAGCAATATGTAGACCAAATTTTATCGAAATTTTCGGAAAAAAAAATTTTTTTTGAAAGAAAACTCAAAATTTTCCCGGAAAACCCCGTCCGATTTTCCTGGCCAACGAACTTATCCAAGCCATTAATAAAAGAAAGGCACTTGCCGAGTTTCATCTAAATCGGTTAATTATTTTTTGAGTTATCAGACGGATACATATATATATATATATATATATATATATATATATATATATATATATATATATATATATATATATATATATATATATATATATAAGCATATAAAAATTCAAACTGACCCCGGATATGGGTTCTAGGGGTCCTAATTCGCGCTCATTTGAAAGAATTTTTGCAAAGTCTCACCATCGATACCTCTCTATTAGTGAATTTTTTTAATAAAAATTCACTAATACGTGAATCGATAACAAAGAATATCGTTTACGACCTTCAACTTAATTTTTTTGACGAATAAGTGGATTTTTTCTATTCGCACGCCATTTAGAAAATATCTCCCCATACAAAAGTCTTGTGATATGCATTTAATATCGTAAACAACTTACCATTGCAGAAAATTAATCTTTATGCACAAAGCAAAATATATATATATTTAAATTGCAACCTTCAAACGCTTAACCACGAAAATTTTAATGACTTTAATAATACACGTTGTTACTAACAGGGTAGTTAGTAACACAAATAAATAAAGGCTGCAAAAGACAGCGTAAATATATATATATATATATATATATATATATATATATATATATATATATATATATATACACAGGCTGGTCCATAATTGTATGTCGCAAAGTGCATAACGGCAATAAGCATGAAAAAATATGAAACTTTTCTTAATGCACTTTTGATCAGCTCGGCCTATTTACAGAGACACGGCCCTTAAGAAAAATTTAAAATTTTATGATAATTGTGAAATGGTTCCGAATAAGAACTTGAAATCTGCAGGTTAATAAAGGTCACTAGAAGACTCAATTTAATAGTATTTTCAAAAATAAAACATCCAGTGGCGTAGTAATAGGAGTTGTGATATCATATTTAGATCAAAAAAATATATAAATTGCGCTTTTTGTGACCAGCCTGTATATTTTTTTAAACAAGTAGTCTATCGACTACAAAAAAGGCCCCCTGTGATTTTTTTTTGTATGAGGTAGATAACTGAACTTCGAAATAACTGCAGTTTACGGTATCTGTGCAATTTCTTCCCGGTAACGGAACATTTCAAATGAAATAACATAGTCCTAAAGCTATTACCTATTAATAAATGTATTGAAAAAATTAGTTACAAACAATGTTACGACGATAACACTACAAATCACAATAAATATTGAAAATGTTCGCCGTCAGACTGGAGACAAGCTTCTGCTCGCCTTCTCCAATTCCATCTTACTCTTTGAAATATCAAGGGGGTATTTCTAATAGATTCGAATGCTTCATCAATTTTTTGCCAAATCTCTTCTCTACTATATGATTCGGTAGCATAAACTAAGTTTTTAGCGTATCCCCATATGTAAAAATCAGTAGGATTTAGGTCTGGGGACCTAAGCGGCCAGTAAACGGGTCCACGATTACCTATCCACCGATTTTGGAACATGGTTCTTAAGCACGTTCCTACTACCCTGGCATTGTGGGCTGGATGGCCGTCTTGTAAATACCACATTTTCATTCTTATATTTAGCGGAATATTTTCAAGAATTTGTGGTAACATTTCTTGAAGAAATTCGTGATACATCGAGGCATTCACCCTATTAGGTAACTCAATGGGTCCTAATAGATAATCGCCCACAACAGCAGCCCACACGTTTATTGAAAATGTACACTGATGATGAACTTGTAAAAAATTATTTGGATTTTGCGCCGACCATACATATTCACTGTGCATATTAAACATGCCGTTATTGGTGAACATAACTTCATCAGTCGATAATACAGTGTTAATAAAGAAGTTATTTTCATCAAACTTTTGAAGAAACCATCTGGAAAAGTTTATTCTTGCAACATTATAATGTCTGGACTAGTTGGATGTGAAACGTTCGTAAGTGGTGCTCTCTTAGTATACGTAGAACACTTTGGTGAGATATTTGGCCAACAATATTACTCACTCGTCTGAAGCTGACTCCAGGATTATTTTCAATGAGGTTTAAAACTTGTTCTTCGCTGTTAGGAGTTCTTCTAGTTCGTGGTCGTCCGGCATTACTATTTCGCTTTGCTATCCCATTTTCGCGGAAACTTCGATTGACTCGGTAAAATGTTCGTCTATCTGATTAATGTCTATTACAGTATTTTATAGAATAAATACGTTTTGCGTCTTCACCATTTCCATGAGCTTGACCCAAACACAAATGTATGTCTGATAATTTGCTGGATGTGGAAGCATTCATATTGTCAAATTAATAATAACGCGCATTTCAAATAATACTATAGTTGATGCTTCGTTGTAACAAAAACTATAAAATAGCCTACTTGTCATAACATTTAATTTTTCATATCTGACACTCGCCTACTAACAAATTTGTGGCAATAGTATTTCATTACTTTATCGGGAAGAAATTGCACAGATACCGTAAACTGCAGTTATCTCGAAAATTACACCTCATAATAAAAAATTGCAAGAGGCCTTTTTGTAGCCAATAGACTACATATTTCAAAAAATATACAGGCTGGTCACAAAAAGCGCAATTAATATTTTTTTGATCTAAAGATAATATCACAACCCCTATTACTAGGCTACTGGGCGTTTTATTTTTTTCGAAAAAACCATTAAGTTGAGTCTTTTAGTGACTTTTATAACACCTGCAGATTCAAAGTTCTTATTCGGAACCATTTCAGAATTATCAAAAAAATTCTAATTTTTCTTGTGAATTTTCCAGGGCCGTATCTCTGTAAATAGGCCGAACTGACCAGAAGTACATTGAAAAAAGTTTCATATATTTTCATGCTTATTGCCGTGATGCACTTTGAGACATACAGTTACAATATCAATATATATATATATATATATATATATATATATATATATATATATATATATATATATATATATATATATATATATATATATATATATATATATATATATATACGCGCGCACGTGTGTGTGTTTCACACCAATAACTCAAAAAATAATGGACTGATTGTGATAAAATTTGGTGAGTACCTTCCTTTCCCACCTTCCTTCGCCAGTCGCTTGGATAAGTTCGTTAACCAAGGAAATCGGACTAGTTTTTCCCCGAAAATTCTGTTTTCTTTCGGAAGTTTTTTATATCTCCGGAAATAACAAAGCTATGGCAATTTAGTAGGCCGGAAAAGAAAACCACGTACCAAAATTTGCTATCAATCAGCTGCGTAATTCAAAAATATCTTAACTTACACATGGTGTTCATTTTCTCCGTGGCAGACCAAACTTACCTTTTTTTTTAAATAGAACACCCTGTATTTTATATCATTTAAAAAAATATGGTTTCGTGACAAGCAAATTGATACCCCACATGATGGGTCTAGGCACAACCGTTTCAGAGTTATTCATTTGTCTATTAAAAATATTGGTCTAGTTTGGTGCGTAAATACATCGATTCTGCATAATGTTTTGGCTGCATATTCACTGAAGTTAATTTTATACACCCCTCACTATAACAAAATGCAACATGGTAATTCTTAATGTAGCCTAACTATACAGAGTGTTAAATTTCGCAAAACTTAAAGTTTCTCGAAAATTTCAAATAGAACGCCCTGTATATTAGAACGTTATTAGATGCTCATTTTCATGACATTTTCAGCATTACCACGTTTGATGAGATCTTCAACGGTTTCAAAGATATTAAGGCTCATTAACGGAATTAGCCAATTTTATATAAATTCAAGTAAATACTTCGCGTTAATATGCAACATCCTGTATTTTATATTATTTTCAAATAGTTTACGTGATATTCGTAATTCATACTGCATAAAAAAAAACTAAAGTGTGTGTGATGTAAAAGAGCAAAACATTTAATGCATATATTAAAAAGGTTTAAATCAACAAGAACAACAATATATCGCAATTCACAACATAAACAACAAAAATTCAATGCAGCAAATGTTTAAGTTGCGAGCCGTCATTATCGATATATATATATATATATATATATATATATATATATATATATATATATATATATATATATATATATATATATATATATATCTGTAATCTCTGTCTTAAATTGTCTTGCACTTTCAACAATGTTGCGCGCATGTCCTCCTTGGTTGTTGGTGGAGTCGCATAGACTTTACCTTTAATGTCACCCCACAAAAAGAAATCTATTTTGGAAAGATCAGGAGATCTTGCTGGACAAGGGGTTGGTCCACCTCGACCTATCCATCATTCTTCAAAATTATGGTTTAAAAATGCTCTATCAGCTCCTGTTGAATGTTGAGGCGCTCCATCGTGTTGATACCACATTTCACCCCGGAGTTGTAGAGGAATTTTTTCTGACAGCTCTCGTAGATCATTATTCAAAAAATTTATATAACGCTCACCAGTGAGAGTCCCATCGAAAAAATACGGTCCGATTAAATACGGACCCAAAATTTCAGCCCACACATTTATGGACCACCTATTCTGACCATCCACTGGCCACGAAAAATGTGGATTTATATTAGCAAAATAATGCTAATTGTGCATATTAGTTCCTCCATAGTTTGAAAAATTTGCTTCATCTGTAAATAGCACTTTTGCCAGAAATCCTGGTTTTTAGTTGTCCTTCTGTAGAGCCCAAATACAAAAATTCAATCGTTGCTGCACATCGCTTGCAGCCAGCTCCTGAACTTTTCTAACATGGTATGTGTTATATTTATTTTCCTTAAAACATCTTTGGACAGACGTTTTACTGATATTTAAATTCGAAGATAATTGTCGCTGTCTGATATGTGGATTTTCAGTGCCTGAGGCTATGATGTGTACAGACGTACCTTCATTAAGAACAATTTTGTTTCTTACGGGAGCCCGATACTGTATATGCCGTATGCATCAAAACGAGCTTTCACCAATCTAAATGCTTTCAACTCAGGTTGTTGTCGATTAGGGTATTTCTGGCTATAGATTATCTTTGCTAAGGCAAAATTTCCATCATTTTCAGCAATCATGTACAGCATTGACATAAGTTCTTCAGTAAAAAACATGTTGATATCAATAAAAAAGCGTGTAACTAAGAAATCTACCTGTCAATAATTTAGTAAGTTTTTCAAATGTCAAGTGGCGTTGTCAAAGCCGCCCTTAGATTTTGAGATAAATTTCCTAAATATTGGAAAATGATAAATTTTGTAATTAATGCTTTATATATTTAAAATCGTTGAAAATAATGTCATTAAACGTGGAATTGCTGAAAAGACCATGAAAATGCGCATCTAATAGCATTCTATACAGGCCGTTCCATTTGAAACTTTCGAAAAAATTTAAGTTTTGCAAAATTAAACACTATGTATAGGCAAGTTACATTAAAAATTACTGTGTTGCATTTTGTTATAGCGAGGAGTGTACAAAATTAACTCCAGTGAATATGCAGCCAAAACATTGTGCAGAATCGAAGTATTTACGCACCAAACTAGACCAATATTTTAAATAAACAAATGAATAACTCTGAAACGGTTGGGCCTAGACCCATCATGTGGGGTATCAATTTGCTTGTCGCGTTACCATCTTTTTAAAAATGATATAAAATACAGGATGTTCTATTTAAAAGAAGGTAAGTTTGGTCTGCCACGGAGAAAATTAATACCCTGTGTAAACTAAAATATTTTTGAATTACGCAGATGATTGATACGAACAACGCTCAGTTGAAATTGTTTTGATAAAACTGAGTTTATTAAGGAAAACTGGGCTTTATCCGTGAAGTGGGCCAGCCTGTATATATATATATATATATATATATATATATATATATATATATATATATATATATATATATATATATATATATATATATATATATATATAAGATAATTACGCTTTTCAATTTCAATTATTTTTTTGCTTTAAGGTCGTAAAAGTGTCAAAACAAATAGAAAATGATTTGGAAATGCAAATTTTTGTGTCTGTCGATCTATATGTCCGTCTGTTTGTAGCCAAGATAACTTTAGAACGAATTGAGATATCGTCTTAAAATTTGGTGAAGAGTTAGCACCCCACAAACGAACGGTTCGGATTGTTTTTCGGTAAAAGCGCTGCAGGAATAGGGGATGAATGGGGGATTATTTGGTGAAAATCGATATTTTTTCGTTAGAACTCGTGCAACAACGTTTTAGGGTTTGTTTATTGGAAAACTTTAAATTTCATCAAACATCTGGTATTTTGTTCTGAAACTAAATTTAGGGTTCAATGTATGGGGGTAGAATATCTATGACAGAAATTTCGAATTTTTTTTGCTAAAACGGCGTAAAAAGTCTCAAAACACATTCGTTCGGTCTGTCTGCCTGTCCGCTTTTCTGTTAGTAGGCGCAATAACTTTGGAACGAATTGAAATATCATTTTCATATTTGGTACCCAGTTAGCACCTGAAAAAGGAACGGTTCGAATTGTTTTTGTGTAAGATCGCTTTAGGGAGTAGAGGATAAATGGGGGGTGATTTGGTGAAAATTGATATTTTTCAGTTAAAATTCTCGTGTAATATAACGTTTCAGAAGTTCATGGGTACAGGAATATTAGTGTTTTTTTGTGATAAATTCATGGTGCCTAAATTCATTTTATGAGAATGACCTTCTGAGGACAGTAGATTATCACAGCAGGGTAAAAGTTACGATTCAATTTGCAGCAATATCTATTTATGCGTTACTGCCGAGAATTTGGTTTATAAAGTAAGGCCTTTAAATTGAAAAGAAGAATTGGAAAAAGCTGAAGTAGTAGCTTGAGCCGTTTACACACACTGGATTGCCAGATTTGGCACGCCACTCCACATCCCCACGGACCAAGACAGGCAATTTTTATCACACCTATTTAGGTACCTTAATGACCTAGTAAGTATAGTTTACTTTAAGACCACAGCTTATCATCCGCTGGCTAATGGCATGATTGGAAGATTACACAGACAACTCAAGGCGACCATCAAATGCCACAGGACAACACGTTAGACTGACTGACACTCTTTCGTACTACTTTGTGTTCGCTCGGTGTGGAAAGACGATCTTAATCAAACTTCTACAGAAATGCTATATTGGGAACCACTAACATTTCCAGGAGAATTCATTGGTCCTTTCTCCTTATCAGCCCCAGCCAGGACATTCAGAGGCTCACCCCAATCAATGGTTCCACACATGGAGAGAATCCGATATTTATTCACAAGGATCTCGCTACAACGCAGAAATTTGTTCACCATATGAGACCAATAGGATCGTCATAGTCCCTTAATGAAGGCACCTTCCAGTTGATTCCAAATCAGACAAAACCTTTGTCGTCAACGTCAGAGGACCTCACATCACTGACCCTGATAGGGCCAAATCGTCATATATAATGGTTAATTGTGAAGGCGCTGACCTCGAGCTTGAAATATTCAACACCGAGAACGTCGTCCCAGGTCTCAGTAAAACTGTTCCTCCAGCTCTTGCCAGTAAGAGCTCTCCGATTAGCTCAGCACAGGAAGTACGTCAGCATCATGGAATCCATGATCAATTCGGCAAGCGGGTAAGATTTTCTGACCGCCTCAAATCAAGATTCTCATGACTTCAAGGCTGGCAAGTGAGTGACTGGCCGCAGGTAGATACCAAGTGTTAAAACTTCTTTGCTATGATTGTTGTTATAGTTATTATTCTTATGGTTATTCAATTTTATTTTGCATATAGATATCCTAAGGATGTTGGCTGTCTTTCTCATTTTATTTCTTAAACCATTTGTGATCAAAATAGCTTAACCTTGCAACGGATTGAACCTCGGTGGTTCAGGGGTAAGAACGTGTGCCTCTGAACCGAAGGGTACTGGGTTCGATCCCGGGGTACTCCTTTCACTTATTCAGTACAAACTGTAAAATTAACATCAACCGAGGTTCTGGCATTGTATTTGAGCAAGTTGAATGTCTGCACGTTCCGCCCTTCGGAGGGGGCGTAAAGCCGTCGGTCCCGTGTCTATGCGATGTTGGGCACGTTAAAGATCTCTACCCTCCTTACAGAAAGGCAGGGGTTCGGCAAAATTTCCAGGATAGTGAGGTGAAACTGCTCCCTGGCGTCGGTAATTGGCCATAGTCGCGGAAATAAGCCGACGTTAAAGAAACAAGACACAAGACACTTGCAACGGATTTTTATGTATTGTTGTCATGGGTGCGTTTCAATAAATGAACTAATCTTCCGCCTATCGATGCCGTTAAAACGAAACGATTTACAGAGAAGAATTTAGCATTTGTGAAGCCAGAGAAATATATCTAGGTTCATATTTAAATTGTAATGACAATAATTTAGTACTTCGTCTCTTTTTAACAAATTTTCTAAATTTGGTTTTCTACTAATGTGTAAATGTGGAGCTAATATATTATAACGTTGTTACAGATCAATTCAGTGTGAATTTCTAAAAAGGGGTCCTGGGACTAACTGCTAACTAGAATAGAATTAAAAGGTTAGAACGAACAAGGGATGGGAAATACGGTAGCGTAGCGAGAGGTTGGATAGTTAATTCCGGGGGTTCTAAATAAACACCGGGATCTGAGTTGTCGGCGTACCGCAGCTGAAGACCTCGAACACCCCTCTGGTCGAGCACTCTCTCTGTGAACCTTATATAAACACAACGCGCTAATGCCACTCTCTATTTGCAATGCAATTTGCCCCACAGAAATTACAATTAACAACCAAAAGCCGAATACGATTCAATTCACTCCACTACTCCGACACTGGAATGATCTGAACTGAACACAATGGGTTAAAATATGAGATGAGCTAATGGAAATTACTATTGTTATTATTATTACAATATAATAGGAGTAAGGATACAAATCTATAACTAATCATTACTTAAAATAAATGATGATCGCTAAATCGCATACTGAAAACAAGAAAGAAAAAGAAAATATCGAGACGCAGCAAGTGCGTTATGGTAGTGAATTTTTATTAAATCCTTCACATTTGAATAACCCACTTTTGTACAAACTTACACAATTGATTTTGGTATGTTGCAAGGTCTTTCTCGAGGCAACATAACCACTAAATTTCATTAAAATAGCTTTGTAATTTTTGGAGAAAAAATATTTTTTTCCAAAGAAAACTCAAAATTTAAATAACTCAATTACTATAAACTTAGAAAGTTGAGTTTTGATATGTAGTAAGGTCTTGCCCAAAGCTATATATGCACCAAATTTCATTAAAATAGCTTTGTAATTTTCGGAGAAAAATTTTTTTTCTAAAGAAAACTCATAATTTTCCCGGAAAACTTTTTCGATTTTCTTGGCTAACGAACTTATGCAAGCCATTAATAAAAGAAAGGCACTTGCCAAGTTTAATCGAATTCGGTTAGTTACTTTTTGAGTTAGCGGTTGGATACATATATATATATATATATATATATATATATATATATATATATATATATATATATATATATATATATATATATATATATATATATGTAATCATATAAAAATTGAAACTGACCCCGGATATGGGTTCTAGGGGTCCTAGTTCGCACTCATTTGAAAAAAAATTTGCAAAGTCTCACCATCGATAACTCTCTAATAGTGAATTTTTTTAAATAAAAATTCACTAATACTACAAACAGATAAAATACATACAAATTTAAATAAGCACAAGCAAGCAAAACATTGTTCTAATCTACTTGCCGATGTTGAATTATTAAAAACTTGTGCAAAGTCGGTCTGTCTCCTCCAGTTTGCCACGGGATTTTAATATGAAATTGTTCACATCTCCAATCAGGATATCATAAAATGCGAAGGTGTCTTTTTGTTTAAACATTATATAGGAATACCACTGACTAAATATAATAATCCAGTCTATAGGTCAATGCTAAATTAAGACATTTTGTTAGTAAAATTATTCATTGACTACATTTATTTCAATCTTACTGCTTCCCTAATCTAAGATTAAACGTTGAATACTTAATTATCCACCCTGATTAAATATTAAATAATTATATTAGAGACGTTAGCCAATGATAAATTATAATAGGGTTATATATAATCGTAAATGCTGCCAATGATTAACCATCAGGGAATTCATTATTATTGACATTTATCTAAATCTTAAAAATGAATATCATGAGTCAATGAAAATAATAGCTGTCATTGACTAACTAGCGGCGCATTACTGTTTTCGTGTATTAATATACTCCTTGACAGCTTATGTAATCCTAATCGGTGAGGTTTAAGTGGGATTCGAAAACGGTGTTTCAAAGAGTCAAAACAAATCAACTGGGCGCTCGTATTGCGTTTTGTGTTTTGTTATTGTGTTCTTAGTCAATACTACAAATATTTAATAGCTCAATTTTGTGTAACCTTAGAAAGCTGAATTTTGGCAGATGGTTAGGTCTTTCCCAAAGCAATATGTACACCTAATTGTATCGAAATATCTTTGTAATTTTCGGAGAAAAATTTTTTTTTTTCGAAAGAAAATTCAAAATTTTTCCGGAAAACCGTGTCCGATTTTTCTGGCTAACGAACTCATCCAAGCTATTAATTAAAGAAAGGCACTTGCCGAGTTTTATCAAAATCGGTTAATTATTATTTAAGTTATCGGTTGGATACATATATATATATATATATATATATATATATATATATATATATATATATATATATATATATATATATATATATATATATATATATATATATATATATATATATATATATATATATATATATATATATATATATAAACATATAAAAATCGAAAGTGACCCCGGATATGGGTTCTAGGGGCCCAAATTCGCGCTCATTTGCAAAAATTTTTGCAAAGTCTCACCATCGATACCTCTCTATTAGTGAATTTTCTTTAAATTTTTATAATAAAAATTCACTAAAAGACGGAAACATAAAATTGTTCAATATATAAATATAAATCACATTTGTAAAAATTACTTACGTATATATAATATACAGTGAGCGGAAACATTATGGAATAAATTCATTAAATTTCGAGCGATTTGTGTTTTAATGAAATGCCCGGACACATCAACTCTAGTTTTCAAAAACACACATTTTTGCATAAACTTTACGTTTCACCCACTCTTACATTTAATTTATACATTTTTTTAAACGACAGCTCCCTTTTATTTCTTTATTTAGATATACCATTGAATTGTCTACACGGTACTATCAAAATCTCGATACCTCACAATAGTAAATTTTCGAATGAAAGTAATTTGAGGAGTGGAAAACATAAACTCTATTTATGACAACAATCAAATGATAAATGCTCTTATTCAACAATTTAAAGAATTGTTTCCTTTAAATATAATGTTCGAAATGCAATCCACCGACTTCTTGAAAATAAGAAATCTGTTGACACATTCCTTTTGTATGTTGCGAAAGACGTCAGGGCTAATTCGACTCAATTCATATCTAATTCAATTTTTCAAATCTTCTAGGTTATTTGGTTTGTTAACATAGATTTTTTATTTTAAATACCCCTATAAAAATCTAGAGACGTAAGATCTGGGGACCTGGGGGTCCCGTCTATGGGTCCTCGCCTACCGATCCACTTGCCAGAAAAGCAGTCATTCAAAAACTCGCGAACAGGACGTGCAAAGTGCGGAGGTGCACCGTCTTGCTAAAACCAGTTATCACCACTTGGTAAATCAGGATAATCTTAATTTGGAAAACTTGCAGCAAGATCAGGAGTCAGTTTATTTATTGAAAAATTATGATATCGCTGCCTAGTGAGCGTTTCGTCGAAGACGAAAAGACTTATGACTATCGTGGACTATTCCTGTCCGCACGTTAACTTAACGAGGGTGTTGTGTATGTACTTCAGTCATCCAGTGAGGATTATCTCTACTCCAATACCTGTAATTTTGTTTATTTACTGTTCCATTTATCCAAAATGATGCTTCCTCTGAAAAAAGAATTTGGCGAATAAAGTTCTGATTACGGTTGCATAAATCATGCATTATTTCACAAAAATGCATTCTTTGGTCAGAGTCATCTTCATTTAGTTCGTGCAGCAGCTGTATTTTGTAAGGATGGAAATTTTCTAATTTTATAGCACTGATCGCTAAGAAATTCCATAGTCTGCTGCAATTGATCGAGGTGCAACATGAGGATTCTCACCCACACTTAATAAAATACCAAGTTTTGCGTCTTCATTAATTTTCTTAGGACGTCCTGCACTTTACATGTGTTTAACATGTCCAGTTTCTCTGAATTTCTTCTCCATTTTACTCGAAGTGGATTGGCTGATAGGTCCATCTGGATATTTCGCGTTAAACAAATTGCACACTTCTGGCTGTGTTCTGGTTTTATCACCGCATCCAGCAAGAATTAAAGTTTCTATACGCTGAGTTTCACTTAAATATTCCATGCTTAATTAACTTTTAAAAGAGATGTTATTAAGAATAACGTTCGTAAGACTGTAAGATCGTGTTTTTTTGAAAAACGTTGGTGAACGGTATGGACCTCCTTTATGCAGCTGGTAGAAACTTGAAGTAACAGTTCAAAAGCATTTTCGCATTCGTATCTAGACCTGTGTTTGATGTTAAATTGTGTCTTCCACAAACATAAGCTAAGCTTATTTGTATGACACTTTGTATAATTTATGTGCTAATTATATTACTACTATTACTGCTATTACTACAATTACTATTTGACAATGACGTACACCTAATTCTTCTGTATTATTTATTAGTATTTACAACACAATTTTGAACATTTTAGTTAACAGAAAATAATCTTATCTTATTCGTTATATTTTAATTGTTGTTTTGAGTAGAATATATGTTTTCCACTCTTTAAATGACTTTTACTCAAAACTTTAACAATGCCATCAACATTTTGATGGTATCGTGTAGACAATTCAATGATATATAAAAAATTAATACAAAAAATAAAACGGGGGTTGTCATTAGAAAAGGGGATGAACTCATATTTGAAAAAAAAGAAATGGGTAAATTTGATGCAAAAATGTGTATTTTGGAAAACTAGAGTTGACATGTGCGAACATTTCGTCAACGCGCAAATCTCTCAAATTTTAATGAATTTATTCCATAATTTTGCAGCTCAATGTATAAATGCAAAGCCCCAGAATATCACGATAATACAAGACTATTTTCCGACATCGCAAAGCGAGAAAGAAGCAGTTTGTAAACATATTTGAATATGTATTTAAATATACAAATAAATATATAAGTATATAAATAACATCACAGTAGACAAACTTCCCACCCAGAAGTAGTAGCCTTGTGCGTGGGGAGCTTACACACACATACAGTACAGACTTTGGTAAATAAATGTTGGAAAAAGCTTTTACAGTAGAAGGTTGGACTTGAAGTCTATTTGCAGAAATGTTGGTACTTAAAAATTATTTAGCAAGTAAGAAATTCTATTAAACTAAATAATCTCAGGAGGAAAGTGACATTTATTAGACATTTTATACTTTTGGACTGTTTATATTTTAAATTGTGTTACATGCCGCTACAAGTACTACTTTCTTGTATTGCTGTATTGCTTGCTGTATATAATTACAATATTACAATCTCAAACAAATAAATGCTAGGACTAATAAATACTAATAATTATTCTATTGTGGGTACGTCTATTTCTACTTTTCAGTTTTGAAAAGATTACTTCAAATAAGCGCGAACTAGTCACCTTGCAACCCATATGCTGGTTAGCTTCACTTTTTATCTGTTTACATATATAGAGGGCGACGCATTTCTACAGTAAAGCTTAATAAATCCGTTACTATAGATACAAGATACAAGAAAAAATAATATACCTAAATTATAGGGTGTCTTGAGCCGCCTCTTATCAAATTATTTTGACAATCACAGGCTGGCCCATAAGTTTTGGTGATACCAATTGTCTTTTTTTTTATTCGAACACCCCTTATATTATTGCATTTTGGGATTTTTCATCAAATTATAATGCATGTTTGTAAGTAGAAAAAATTGATAGAGTTCATCGTTTTCCAGTTATTTCAATTGTTTTGTAACTTTTCACATTTTGGGCTTATATCAAAAACTATGACACGGCGTTTTTACCAATAGATAGCGGAGTCCCATGAAAATGACGCATTTAGAAAGATTTTTCAATTATATTATTCGTCGAAAAAATGGACATGCCGTGTACAGGCGCTCTTAAATGGTAATAAAGAAGTCTGGACGCAGCAAATGCGTTATGGTAGTAAATTTTCATAGAAATGATCTGGCACAAAATATTTTATTATAGCTTTTTTTTTCTTGTAACATAGAAATCTAATTTTTGGTGTATAGTTTACCTTTTATATTGTTAACCCCCCTACCAAATTTGGTTATCATAGATTTTTTATTTTTTGAGATAATTTTTTTTTTAACGAATACTCGAAATTTTCCCGGAAAGCCTCGTCCCATTTTCCTGACTAACGAACTTATCCAAGTCATATATATATATATAAACATATAAAAATTGAAACTGACCCCGGATATGGTTTCTAGGGGTCCTAGTTCGCGCTTATTTGCAAAATGTTTTTCAACATTCAAAAGTCTGGACTTGTCCATTAGTGAATTTTTTCTACGAAAATTCACTAATAGCGTGTATTTTGTGTTTTAGAAGTAAAGAGCATACCCTCTGCTGCAAGTTTTGTGTAACGCTCCCTATACCTACAATTTCTAGTTTTGGAAATATTTACATTTATATCTACTCGCATACCATGATTCATGTAAGGATCAGTTTTAAGTTTTTTTTTCAGTTGTTTGTTCAATTCTAATAACTGATCAGATTAAGTGATTATTTAGCGAATTTTCAAAGAAAAATGTTTAAATATTTAAATTGACTTAGGTACAAAAAAGGTAAGAAATTATAAATTTGATACGATTATCTATGTTTCCATTTTAATAATATATAAGTAGTTGAGAAATTGTTTCCACAAATGTCAAATGAAATTTAAAAATGACAGACTCAACAATGTTTTTATTACTGCAATTTTTTTTTTACTTTTTCAGACAATAAAGTTATTTTAATGAAATATAGTACATTATTTCTACTATATAGGTTATACTGGTAACCAAATGTTTTCATTAAAGAGAGACATTTGCTATTAAAACATGTTTATAAAAATTCACTACCATAACGTACTTGCTGGGGCCAGACTTTTATGACTATACACTCACACTCCATCTAAAAAAAAATGCTTTCGAAATAAATTTATTCGACCGTTCCGGCGTTTTGTACGAACCCTGTATAAAGATTGAAATTGCTCCAAAGTTTCAAATTATACGTGTCCTATCTTGCCCTCATTTGAAGAAAGTTTCAGAAGTCCTAAAGTTGTGATCTCGTCGTAAGCGACTTTTTTCTATAAAAATTCGCATAATCTACGATGCTATGTTCTTCATATTATTAGGTATAAATCACAGTAGTTCATACAGCTGAAAAAACGTGAAGGTAATTCTTTCTATAAGCTATTAAAAACCAATACTAGTTGCATTACAGTGCTTGCCACGTGACTAACCCGCAAGATTTTGTGAACAATGATTTATTCTCTGTAACAGACTCAACACAAGAAAAGGTAAAAAATAAATCCAATTGTGAAGACGTAGAGATTAGGAAGAAAGATCTATGATAGAACTGATGGCTTTATATACTCCTAGGGCAGCAACGCCCGCAACTACCGAAGTACCGAATGTTTATTCAGCCGCGGTTGTATAGTATACCTAGACAAGCATTATGAACAGTGTCTACCGTGCACACTCTGTGAACTGACAAATACTCCTTCCATGACAGATGATTTGGTACATGACGAGTAATTTAATATGTTGACATAGGATATATAGCCTTCATGTAATCAGTGTGATTACTACATCCACACTGAGAAGACGATTAATGAAGACGTTGTAAGGACAAGCGCGCTGTTGAATTGTATATCTTATTGTTTGGTAGACCATAGCTTATATTGCGATGCTTACTATTAAAATATGTAGCGAAATCCACTAGATTTGATAGGGTTTTACACAAAGTATTCCAAATTTGACACTTTTATATGGTATATCCTTAACCAGTACCTTTAGTCTAAGACTAAATGATTATTATGAAACTTACAAAACTAAATATCTTGTTTGGTTTTGCGACGAATTGAAAATGTGTTATATTTAAAAAATGCCTTATAACTTTTTTGTTTAAAAGTTACATATAATTTTTGAATGTTTTCTCTCATAACTGATTGCCACAAAAAGTAGAATCACTCCAAAAACCACAAAACTAATAAGATAGAGTTATGCGCTATTTAGCACAATTTTCCACAATCAGTTATAAAAACCGAGGCTGGACACTGTGGCTGGAAACTGAAACAAAAAGCACAGTCACCCCAAAAACCACAAAAATTATAACATAGCGTTATGCGCTAAATAGTTATATTATTTTGGTGGTGTTTGGGGTGATTCTGCTTTTTGTTTCAGTTTTCAGCCACAGTGTCTAGCCTCGGTATATCTAAGACTGATTGTGGAAAATTTAACATCTGTAGTATTTTTATGATAAGAGTGGAATGGCGATATGAGGGGAAGCAGTGCAACATTGCCAAATTGTCATATATTTCCGAGTATGTCTGTATTTTGAAACCAAACCTTTTCAGTAATTCATTCTAAATTTTAGTAACTTTTTTTGATTTTTTGACCTCCCAACATCATTATGCGCAAGAATTTATCATTTCTAGACACATTTTAGGAAAAAAGATGAAGCGTTCTCCTTTATCACAGAGTTTTATTGAAATCTTTCTGTCATAAGATTAGGTTAAAGAGTAATGCAACTAAAACATTTTGATATCTGAATTATTAAAGTATAAATAGAACGAGAACAAAATATAAACATCTAAATTTATACATTTCCTAAATAATATTTAGAACAGTAGTCATCGATATTAGTGAATTTACATCAAGGAAATTCACTAATAGAGAGCTAACGATGGTGAGATTTTCGAGCATTTTTTCAAACGAACGCAAATTAGCGGCCCTCGAAGCCATCATATTCAAGGTCCGTTTTGAATTTTTTGAGACGATCTCCGGCGAGATTTGGGGAGCAGACAGATTGAAGCCCCGTAATCGAGATACAACAATCCAACCCACCTTTATCCACCGCTCTGAGGAGTAGGTAGATTAAGGCCTTAGAGTTTCCTTATATATTTCCTATACCTCTTGAAAATGGCTCCAAAACAGGAGCCGAAACGTCAAGTTTTCATAAATTCTGGACGCGGTTCAACCCAAGAACCAAGTATACCTTATATATATATATATATATATATATATATATATATATATATATATATATATATATATATATATAATAGTTTATCAAGAAGGCTACTAAGAGTTTAATAAAACACATAAATAAAGTAAAAAAGCGCTTTTATAAATGTACCTACTAAAAAAAAACATCTTATGCCAGATTTTTTTACATTTATATAGGTTGTTAAAACTAAAATCGTAAGAAAAACATCAATGTATTTCGGTTATGGTAATTTTATAGATCATTTTTAAACTCTTGATAATTAATTATTAAACATTGTTGCATAGACACATGGTGAATTGTTAAAAATGATATTCTTACATTTAAAAATTGGTCTTTTCACCCCTAATCATCATCATATATACAATACATCAATATATACAAAATACCAGAGATAATTAGTAGATACTCAACATATAGTAAATATATAGGTACATATAACATATAATAACAATTTTCATATTACCCATTATTGAAACAACTTCTACAGCATCTTTTTGCGCTTAACGTTTTGAGTTTTAATTATCAATATAAATTTAAAACAAAATTTATAAGATCATAAAAAAATATTTTCTTTTTATCAGGTACTTAGTATTATAAAAACGTTGTTTTCAACTTTATATATATATATATATATATATATATATATATATATATATATATATATATATATATATATATATATATATATATATATCTGTGTGTGTGTGTGTGTGTGTTTTAGAGTTGTACACACTTGTCTAATGCCAATCTTTGTCAAAAAAATGACAAATATTTGAGACTCTGACCTTCTGACTGACCTACCGCAAAGCTTGCCTGCCAAAGAAAAAGAGTAGGTATACGTGCATAATTTCAAATATTGACTAATTTTCAAGCCTCGGTGTTTCCGACCCACTCTATTAGATTCGCTAGACGGTTTTTACATCAACCCGTTCTCGTTCAGTTGGCGATGCAAACCGTTATATGGTGCAGCCGATTTATAGTTATACACCGGCAAATGTGATAAGCGACAAGTCTTACAGAAGCAAAAACGGACATGAGCAGTTACATAGTCAGTATTTAATAGTAAAATAAATGTTACAATAACAAAATGTTTTATGTGTAAAACCATTTTGTCAAGCACATTAACAGCCTTAAATTTCTGATGAACAAATGCATAATAGTATAAACGTCATATATACTATTTTGCTGTAGCATGTGTTGATAAAGAAAAAGTCTGGACGCAGCAAGTGCGTTATAGAAGTGAATTTTCTTAAAATGTTTTTAATAAAAAGATCTCTGCAATGCAAGCAGAAATAAATTTGGTCACCGGTATAACCTATATAGTAGGAACAATGTACCATATTTTACCAACATAACTTGTTTGAAAATGTACAAAAATTTTCCGAAAATAAACGTAAAACATTTCCGAGAAAACTCGTTTCCTAGCTGACGAGCCTTAGGGTAATAGAAAATTGCGTTATTGCATTTTGAAGCGTTTAATGAAAATTCGCTACTAAAACGCACTTACTGCGTCTCGATTTTTTTTTACAAACATGCATCATATTTAGATGAAAATGCAAAAATGCAATAAGGAATGTTCAAAAAATGTAGGTATCACCAACGACTTATGGGCCTTCCTGTGGTTGTCCAAATAATTTTATAAGATGCAGCTTAAAACAGCCTATAGGTATCGTATAGAATTTTTTCTCGTATCTTGCATAATAACAATTATATTGAGCTTTACCGTAGAAATGCGCCACACTGTATATGTGTAAACAGAAAGTAAACCCGGATATGGATTCTAGGGGGCCTAGTTTGCGCTCATTTGAAGAAATATTTTTAGCATTCAAACGTCGCGGTCTCCTCATTAACGATTTTTTTCTATGAAAATTAGCTAAAAATTATAGACCGGTAAACCATAAATTTAACGAAAAATATTTCCAAAGCATCACAGATGAATATATGAAATGAATTTTCTGAAAATATTTTATTAAAATGAAGGGCAATGGTGGTTTAAGCTGAAACTTAAGGGTTTGCAGAAGACTCTTTACATAATTCGTATTTCTTTCAGATTTTTGCCTAAATGTTGCCAATTTTGACGTTTCAAATCGCGACTTTTTACGTTTTGAGGAAAACCCAATTTTTTTCTTTAAATGCCTCTAACTTTTTTGTCTTTAAACTTACAGACATAAATTTTGGTAAATTGTTCAACCTTATATATATATATATATATATATATATATATATATATATATATATATATATATATATATATATATATATATATATATATATATATATAATTCAAACTGACCCTAGATATGGCTTCTAGGGGGCCTAAATCTTTTCAAAATTGAAAAGTGAGATCTCCTCACTAGTAATTTTTTTACGAAAATTCACTAAAACAAGCACTTGTGAAGCCACTGGAAAAGTCTACGACTGTATTAAATATGCAACGGTTTCACTAAGTTAGGGCAAGAACAAGCAACCAGATATGCTTCAAATTGGATTAAGTCTTAAAACTTTCATCTCCTCTTTGTCTAATTATTTTTTATACAAAAGCCCGTTAAAAAATTCATCCGAATAACAACAATCTGATTAGATACCGGTAAAGGAAATGAGACTAAAAAAATTGAAAAGAGTAAACTCACTAACTAGGATTCGAACTCATGCAGGAGTCAATTGAATTTGATTATCTGATATACAGCGACTTAGGCCACTGAGCTATGCTCTACGTGTGTCTACTATCAACTATATCCGGTAATACATTTGTTCAATGATTTAAAATTTACACAAAACCATTTCGATTTACAATAGATCTTTTGCTCACATTATAACAAAATCAAGGAAAATAACGACTTAGACACATATCTATGAGCTTATTAGTCATGTCTTGTAGTATTTTTCACACCCATTCGTACTGAATCAATTTTGAAGTTTTAACTTTCTTCAATCAGATTTAATTAATTGAAAATTAATTGACCTCTAACTTTTTTGTCTTTTAAGATAGATATCTGATTTTTGGCAAACAGGATACACTTTATGACAGAAACCAGCTTACTAAATTTGGTTGCCGTTACTTTGTTATTTCCGGAGATATAATTTTTTTTAGAAAGAAAACACAACATTTTCTGCGAAAACCTGGGCCCATTTTCCTAACTAACAAGCTTATCTAAGCCACTTGCAAAAGAAAGGTATGTGCCAAATTTGATCGAAATCGGATCACTATTGCTTGAGTCATCGGTGTGATATATATATATATATATATATATATATATATATATATATATATATATATATATATATATATATATATATATATATATATATATATATATATATATATATATATATATATATATATATATATATATATATATATATATATATATATATATATATATATATATATATATATATATAAATATATATATATATATATATATATATATATATATATATATATATATATATACAAGGAGAAGGGTTAAGGGCAAAGCGGCAAGGATACATCCGCATACACATGTTTCAAGCTTATTAGCCATCATCAGTACGGTATAGCCAGGTGAAGATGGGAACACTCTGGATGAAGATGAAAAAATACACGAAGTCACAACAGGCAACCAGTGCACATTTGCAGCAACATTTGGAAGACCCTCAATCCAAGGGAAACGACCAAAAAAGCCACGGAGGCAAATGTGCACTGGTTGCTTGTTGTGACTCCGTGTATTTTTGCATCTTCATCCAGAGTATTCCCCTCTTCACCTGGCTATACCGTACTGATGATGGCTAATAAACTTAAAACATGTGTATGGGTTCTAGGGGGCCTAGTTCGCGGTCATGTGAAGAATTTTTTTCAAAATTCAACAGTCGGGATCTCCTCATTAGTGATTTTTTTTAAAGAAAATTCACTAATAGGTCTCATACAGTTGTATATGTGCGCTTACACTATATTTTGAATACGCGCTGTAACTATAAGAGACAGTGAGACGAGTGGTAATGTGATTAATTAAATGTTGATTACACGTAATTTATATAGAAAAGATTATAACATAAGAAAATGTCAGAGAGAACGTTAAGAATTATTCAAAATACGCGGCTACTGCATTATTTATTTCTTAAGATATGCCTTAGGTGTTCTGGCAAAAACATACATGTCTGTATACAATATTTTCACTCGGCTTTTATCAGTCTACAAACATTCAAAAAACTACGGCAAAACAGTTTATGTGATAGTTTAGGTCGTTAACGTAAGATTTTGTAAAGATATTATTTTTATAAGGATGACTGATTTTTTTCTCTTTTTTTCTGTCATAATATTTTAATTAGCTTTATTACAAGCCAAACTGCGAAAATTTCAAAACTGTGTTTTTTCACATATACTGTTTTTCCTTGGCAGGCAAGAAAAAAGGAATAAATATCTCTATTCAAATTTTAGATCAATTTCCTTAGTTTTTTTAGAAAAATTATTTATAAAATGAAGTCAGACAGACAACAAAATTTAAACAATCATTTGTCACAAAAAACTCAAAAAATATTTCTCGTTTTACTATAACAAATGTTGGAAAGTATGTAGTAATTTCACTTGGATGGAGACAAATTTGTTAATGAATAATCGTTATAATCAAAACTGTCTTGCTGAACTGGGAATATGAAGTATACTTATTAGCGATGAGGTTTTCAACTTTACGTGTTAATTTGTACTATTTTATTAGTTGTGTTATTTTTTCTTTTTATATCCATAAATTGCGGATTTAACAAAATTTTAGGAATACCAAAATGGTAAGTGGCCAATATAATAGGAAGGGTTATATTACAAGATGCAACTCTTGTTTGTTAACCGTAGAGTCTCTTTTACACAAAGCAGCTACTTTGCCGGTATATAATCAATAAGTTGACGTCAAAAATAACCGAACTCCGTAAATATTATCTAATACCGTCAAGAGCTTAAAGTATAAGATAATGATGTGCAAATATTGTTCAAGCCGCTTCACACCTTGTTAAAAGCATTTCATAGATCACAGGTGGTCTGCTTATAGTCCAGCAATAGGTTTATATGCCTCCTGCATCATAAGTAGTCCTTGAGGTGTCGAGATGTCCAGTGATGGCCCTTAAGCAGGTCAAACCATCGCGTTAGTTATTTTAGGCTGATTTTAGTTTATCTTGGAGACACTTGATCCTCCGGTTTAGGGTCCTAATCTATTAAAAACTTACCGGAAAGCAAATGCATTCCATCAATACATTGGCAGTTTCTAAGTTATTTTAGGTTCAATTATCTAGAAGTGTTTACATTTATATTCAGAACTTTAATTGTCAATCATTTTTCTTTCACAAAGAAAGATATGAGGAAATGTGCAAAATAGATTTAAAGTTTTGAAAAGAGAAGAAATAAAGGAACTACAACAAAAAGAAAGTAGTCTGAAATAATATTTTGCAAACTTTTATCAAATACTTTTCTAATATACAGAATACTATCACATACAGCGACATTTAAAAGTTTGAAAGATGTAGGAAATTTCTGCTGAAATGATTTTTTGATAATATATATATATATATATATATATATATATATATATATATATATATATATATATATATATATATATATATATATATATATATATATATATATATATACAGGCTGTCCCAGGTTATAGTAGCAGTACTTTAACAATCAATAGAGCAGATCATTTTAAGACAAAAAGTTTATATAAACATAACCCCTAATTTGCTTCCGAACGGAGATACAGGGTGTTGAAGTTTAATATTTTTTAACAATATTTTACAATATCTTTGTAACGGAGTGAGATATTTGCATGCAATTCCGTACACGTTCTATGTAGGCTAATATTGTTATTCGGTGGTATTCTTGTTGCAAACGATATACTGGGTGTTATTTTTTCGGGTTCCGTAGACTATTTGAAATAATAGAACTTCTCTTACGTACGCCACTGACCTTTTACAATACCTCTTTCTCAAAGAACAATATTTTAGAAGCATTTTTGTTTCTTTGTAGTCTTATGCTATCTTGAGCGGTTATCGAAATATTACTAGTTTTTTTAATCAGTTATGTTTTATTAAGTACACCTGGAGAACCCAAATTACCACAACACATTGTAAAAGACCTGACGATCGTTTCACTAACCAAGTTAGCGTCATGAGAGGATGCAAATTTTTTCATCCTCTGATGACGCTAACTTAGTTAGTTAAACGATCGTCAGGTCTTTTAAAATGTGTTGTGGTGATTTGGGTTCTCCAGGTGTACTTATCAGTGCTCATCCCAGGTTCCAATCTTCACTTAGTATGTTTTTTTTTTTTACTTTAACACGCCGTATCTTCCTTAGGAAGCTAATCAGAGGTTATGTTTATATAGACTTTTTTTCTCAAAATGATCTCTTCTAATGATCTCTTCTATTGATTGCTAAAGTCTTACTACTACCTCCTAAGGGAAATACAGGGGGTTGAAATTTTTTGTAACTTTCTTTTTTCAAAATTTCAACACCCTGTATTTCCCTTGGGAACTAGTAGTAGGACTTCAGCAATCAATAGAACAGATTATTTTGAGCAAAATGTTTATATAAACATAAACATCATAAGGGAGATACGGTATGTTGAATTAAAAAAAAAACATAATTGCTTCAAAAAACTAGTAATAGTTCGATAACCACTCAAGATAGCATGAAACTACAGGTAAACAAAAATGCTTCTAAGAGATGGTTCTTTGAGAAAGAGGTATTATAAAAGGTCAGTGGCGTACGTGCAAGAAGTTCTATTGTTTCAAATAGTCTAGGGAACCCGGAAAACAACCAGTATATCATATTGACTGTTAAAGTCCTGCTAGTATAAACTGGGACACCTATATATATATATATATATATATATATATATATATATATATATATATATATATATATATATATATATATATATATATATATATATATATATATATATATATATATATATATATTTGTGTGTGTGTGTGTGTGTGTGTTAAAGGCTCAAGCTTTTGCATTATATAAAACATAAAATAAATTATGCATTCAGTTAGTAAAGCAATTTGACAAACCTCCGCTTATAAACTTATAAGTGAAAAGTGTTCTAATTGGGCGCTAACTAGAGCCTTTAGAACTCGAAGTTTCTACGCCTACCAGATTTCCGGTTATGTGTAAGTCATATATTGATATATTGTCATCAAGCTAGGGATGTAATGATCTGAAACTCAGTTGTGTTGAATAATTGTAATCCAAGTTTTTTGGGATTTAAATTTAAGAGAATTCGGAAAAAACCGCGAAATGTATTCCTTGTTATTAGAAAAGGACATAATGTTCCGCATAAAGTTAAATAAAATAAACAAAAATGCTTTCAAGGATATTATTTATAAAAATCAGCTGCTTGAATTTAAGATGTGTGTATGTACAGAGAAAGGAATGGCATTGAAAGGTTACCCGTCATCCATAGACTAAATTTAAAATAAATACTTTTATGTACCAGATACGAGGTAAGCGCCAAAATTTCCCAGCCTGACTATCAAAGAAACGGCGTAGAGTCACAATTTAATTTTATTTTTCAATATAGTGCCCCCTAGCAAAAATCCACTTATTACATCGTTGCAGCAACAATTAGATACCCCTAAAATATTCTCTCGCTTTGTCCTCAAAATGTGCCCAAACTGCAGTTTTAACCTCTTCGTTGACCATGAAATGGCGCCCGCGAGGTCCTTTTAGTGAATTTTCGTAGAAAAGATTCACTAATGGGGAGATTCGGACTTTTGAAAAAATGTTTGCAAATGAGCGCGAACTAGGACCCCTAGAACCCATATCCGGGGTCAGTTTCAATTTTTATAGATATATATATATATATATATATATATATATATATATATATATATATATATATATATATATATATATATATATATATATATATATGTATCACACCGATAACTCAAAAAATAATTTGCCGATTTTGACAAAATTTTGCATGTAAATGCATTGAATTAGTTCGTTAGTCAGGAAAATCTGGCGAGGTTTTCCGGGAAAATTTTGAGTTTTCATACGAAAAAATTTTTTCTCTCAAAAAATTAAAAAGCTATGAAAACTAAATTTGGCGGGTAGGTTAACGATATAAAAACTAAACCATACACCAAAATTTATATTTATGTTACAAGAAAAAAAGTTATAATAAAACATGTTGTGCCAGATCATTTCTATGAAAATTCACGACCATAATGCACTTGCTGCGTCCAGGCTTTTTTTTAAATTTCGAAACAGATAGTAGTCACTGATAGTATATCTGGACTATACGCAGTGTAATCATTTGGTCAAACCCGCAGTCACGAATTGCGTCTTGTGCAATTCCAGCAGTGTGCACGGGTGCATTTTCATGGAGGAAAGCACGCCCCTGGCCAGTTTCTCATGTCTTTTCTCCAAAATATTTTGTCGCAATTTATGCAAGAGACTTGCATTGTTGACTGTGGTTTTTGAGTAAGGAATATAGTAACAGCTCTACGCTCAATTTTCTGACCTCTAACATCGTGATGAACAAGTAAACTAATTAACATAAAATCCTTTTTTTTTTCAAGGTTAATAAGACTTGAACCAATGTCTTATCGAATTTTGACACGCTGTGATACCCTAGATCTATGTCAGGTCGGGAAATTTTGGCGCTTACCTCACATGTACAGTTATAGTATTTTTTTATTTGATTTATTTCTGATATTAATTATTGATTTATTGCCTAATCTATAAACACCGCCTCACTGTTTTATTTCACCTTACATGTTATTTGCCTTATTGGGAACTAAAGTTTGAGAAGTTTTCCCATAAGAATAAATATTTTAAAACGTAAAAGTTCCAGTTCTCCTTAAATAGTATCTCAGGTGCTATGTTGTGTTCAAACTCATTTAGTGGGTTTATACACGTTTTGTCAACCACAGCTCATAGCTGTTAGCGTCTTCAGTAACTACACTGAAACTGAACAGATAGATATAGCTCACGCTTTTCACACCTGCAAATGAAGGTACTGATCCAATATCTGGTGATTATTGCGTTTCCGTATCTCCACAGCTCATAGCTGTTAGCTTCTTCAGTAACTACACTCAAACTGAACAGGTAGATATTGCTCTAGTCACGCTTTTCACACCTGCAAATGAAAGTACTGATCCAATAGCTGGTGATTATTGCGTTTCCGTATCTCCACAGCTCATAGCTGTTAGCTTCTTCAGTAACTACACTGAAACTGAACAGATAGATATTGCTCTATTCATGCTTTTCATATCTGCAAATAAATGTATGGAAGTAATAGCTGGTGATTATTGAGTTCCATAGATTGCGTATGCGTAATAGGCGGTGATATCGTTGTAGATGAGCTCTACTGATAAATGCAATGCAATACCTGGTGTTCTGTTACTACGGCTGTGAAATTATCCTGCTCCTCAATTAATCTATGTCGCAGACTGCTGTGATAACTCTCCCGTAAAGATTGGTGACTGACATTCTTACTTTCACAGACGGCTTTATTTTCAATCTTCAATGTTTTTTACGCTACTCTGGTGCGTTTGAACTCAGTGGGTTTCTAGACGTACTTCCAACCTAAACTGTTGGTTTCTACAGTTCCTGGACTGAAGCTGGACATATATATTCACTGGAGACTCGTTGTAGCTGCGAATGAGGTCGCTGATGTAATGGCTGCTGATAATTGTCTGGCCGCAGATGACGTATTCATCACAGGCAGTGACATTGTGCAGATGACGTATGCGTGATTGATACATGCAACCATATAGCCTGTTGCTAGGGCCTGAAAAGAGGAAGGCTGAGGAGGAAAATAACTACGATATGCCTGAAATTGGCAAATTGTTTAGTGAACCTTCTAGCAACTCACTAAGTGACTTCTAACACAGGATAACAGCCCGGAAGTCATTCAAGGATCTACTGAAAGCCATAAAAGTCTAAAATCTGAAATTTTGTTGATTATCCATGGCTGAGGAAAGAGAAAGAAAATTAATACCTACACTCTACGGTCTTTGCAGTTAAAGTTAGGAGTAGTTAAATTTACTGAGCGACTAAACTGTATAAAATATTTTTGTGTATAAAATAGTTGATGCTGAACTTACGTGAAGCAGATACATTTTTTGTGTTAACTAGTTATTTAGCTGGATATTATATGTCACAGAAAATATGTCCACCAGGAGGACCTTCTAAAAACGAAGATTCGAAACGAGCTGTTTGAGAAGTGGGTAGTTATACATAAAAGTCCTGTGCTTTTTGAAACTAGTTTGTCGATAAAAGGTCGCGAGGGGAGGATCTAATGAAGAGAATTTTGATGAGCCATATAGTTTCGATAGACCCAGATATATCCAGCCCCTCTTGAGTGGTCAAAATAAGTGCGAGTAGTAGTGATAGTTAAATCTTTTCCAAGGCGAACAGTTCGTTTCCGAATGGGCTCTAAGAGATACAAAGTGGCCTCTGGAGCAGCACGGCAGACATGATAACAATATTCCGACGTATCTATAACTAAGAGTGGAAAAAGCTGCTGTGGTAAAAATAAAATTTTAACCCGAAAGAGAAACTAAAGTTTTTCGCTGTATCCTTTGCAATATTAAAAAAGCTCGGGACGCAGCAAGTGCGTTATGGTAGTGAATTTTCATAGAAATGATCTGGCACAAAATATTTTAATTTATTATAACTTTTTTTTCTTGTAACATAGAAATCTAAATTTTGGTGTATAGTTTACTTTTTATATCGTAAACCTACCTACCAAATTTGGTTATCATAGATTTTATATTTTTTAAGATAAAAAATTTTTTCAAATGAAAACTCAAAATTTTTCCGGAAAACCTTGTCCAATTTTTCTAAAAAACGAACTTGTCAAAGCCATTTACAAAAGGAAGGTACATGCCAAATTTTATTAAAATCGGCTTATTACTTTTTGAGATATGAATTTTTTTCAAATGAAAACTCAAAATTTTCCCGGAAAACCACGTCCGATTTTCTTGACTAACAAACATGTCAAAGCCATTTGTAAAAGTAAGGTATGTGCCAAATTTTATTAAAATCGGCTTATTACTTTTTGAGATATGAATTTTTTTCTAATGAAAACTTAAAATTTTTCCGGAAAACCTCGTCCGATTTTCCTGACTAACAAACATGTCAAAGCCACTTACAAAAGGAAGGTATGTGCCAAATTTTATTAAAATCGACTAATTACTTTTTGAGATATGAATTTTTTTCGAATGAAAACTCAAAATTTTCCCGGAAAACCTCGTGCGATTTTCCTGACTAACGAACTTATCCAAGCTATTAACAAAAGAAAGGTACATGCCAAATTTTATCAAAATCGGCCGATTATTTTTTGAGTTATCGGTGTGATACATATATATATATATATATATATATATATATATATATATATATATATATATATATATATATATATATATATATATATATATATATATATATATATATATATATATATATATATATATATATATATATATATATATATATATATATATATATATATATATATATATATATATATATATAAACATATAAAAATTGAAACTGACCCCGGATATGGGTTCTAGGGGTCCTAGTTCGCGCTCATTTGCAAAAATTTTTTCAAAATTCCAAAGTCGGGATCTCCCCATTAGTGAATTTTTTCTACGAAAATTCACTAAAACCTGTAGCAAATATCATTTGCAATTGTTAGACCTACGATAGCGGTTGCATTTTTGGACAGTGAAATGAGATAGCTAGTATTTTTGTTAACAAAGAATTTTAATTATATTTTTTATTAAATGTTGCTTTTTAGCAAGCTCTATTTTTTGATACGGCGTTTTGATTTAGATTTGACATGTTTATTTAAGTGTGGAATATATTTTTCCATGCCTAATAATATAATTTCAGTAATAGTGTTGACGTATTCTGTCGGGTCCTTATATGGAATTTGTTCAGGTAAACAAGTAATAAATATTTCTCGTCTACAGCATTCGTAACTCATGAACATTTGTAATTGTTTGAAGCATAATTTTATATACCGAATTAACTTTCGTTACTAATTTTTTATATTGATCAAATGAATCTCTTTGAAATTTATACAGACAAATAAAAATTTTATGCTGTCTTTAACATTACCATTGCTTTTTCCAGCGGCTTCTTAAAAAAGTTTGTTGAACTTATTCAAAAAAAGTCTGGACGCAGCAAGTGTAACAAGTGTAAATTTTTATAGAAGTGTTTTTAATGTTGAATAAGTTTTTTTAGAAGACATAAAATTTCGTAGATAGTATAACCTTTATAATAGAAACATTGTACCATATTTCATCAAAATAACTTTTTTTAGAGAAAGTACAAACATTTCCAGAACATAAACTTGAAATTATACCCACTCGTCTAAATTTCCTGATCAACATATTCAAACAATTTCCACAAAAACTACACACTATGAACACAAAAATTAGTATAATAGATTTATAAAAAACAACAGTTTCGTAATTTGTTAAGATGTTTTGAGATGTGATGAAACGTCACTGTACCGCAGCATTAGCATAATATTATTATGTTGCGACTATAATATCTTTATCTTCACATTTGTATTCAAAATTGTATTATGTGCATGCACAAGCCTTTAAAACAAGGCTTTAATGCCATTTGCACATCTTAAAAGAGATATTTAAAAACTGATCCCTTCAAGGATCATTGTATGCGATTATAACTGTAAAAATTTCCAAAACTAGAGTCTTTAGGCATAGAGAGTATTATACAAAGGTTGAATCATAAGGCATACCCTTCACTTCTGAAACATAAAATACAGGCCGTTCCGTTTGAAAAAATTGAATTACGGCAGTTTGAATTTTTTCAAATTCAGCCATTATTTTAGAGCGTCCTTTGTATTATGGCATTTCGATTTTTTGACGAATAATATAAACGAAAACCTCCGTAAATGCGTCATTTTCATGAGACTTGATTTATACTGGTTAAAACGCCGTATCATAATTCTTGATATGTGCCAAGGTGAAAAGTTGAAAATGAATTAAATAACTCGAAAACGATGAACGATATCAATTTTTTCTACAGGGGTGCATTATAATTCAATGAAAAATGCAAAAATCTAAAAATAAAAGAGGTGTTCTAATAATAATAAAAAAAGAAAATTTGTATCGCGCCAACGACTTATCGGCCACCCCTGTGATTGTCGAAATAATATCAGAAGATGTAGCTGACAATATCCTATAATTAACTTATACAGGGTACCCCATAATTAATTGGATATTAGCTAGGGGGTGATAGCTGGCACAAAAATTAGGCAATTGGGCTCAACATGCCTCAGTAAAATGTTCCTCGTTTTCGTTTTGCAGGGTGTTTAAATAATTTTTCTTAACACTATTTTTTTCAAATATCTTAAAAGTGGTTTAACATATTATTATGAAATGTGGCATGGTATTATTACGCATCATGCGCAATATGATGACGGTATCAATTTTACCACTGTCGCTTGGTGTCGTCACCGACAGCAACACTGGTTCATTAACATGGTCATAATTTTTTGTCCACCCTGTATGCACATTTTAGAAAAAAAATACAGAAAGCCCATTAAGTTTCACACAAAAAAAGGTATACTTCTTTGAAGTTGAAAAAGTTGACCGTTTTCAAAATAATGTTTTCTCGTATCTTGTATAATAAAAGTGTTTTCATTACAAATTAGAGATAAACAAAAGCTTATTTAGCTATACTTCTTCGTAGGACAATTTAAATGCAAATAAATAAGTATAAGTATAACAGATATATTGACCTTGACCGTAGAAATGCGCCACCTGTATATATGTATAAAATGTAATGTAAAAAACAAAAACTGACCCCGGATATTTGTAGGGGGCTGATTTGAAGATATCTTTTGTAAATTTAAAAGTCGTGGTCGTCTCAATAACGATTTTTTTCTACAAAAATTCGCTAAAGTTATAGGCTATTAAACCACAAACTCTATAACTAAAACTACTCTCAAATCATCAGATAAATGGTTAAGGGGGCCCTATTTTTTTCTTTAAATGCTTATAATTCTTTTCATACGAAAATTTTGATAAAATTGGAGCGCTATACTTATATTTAAGATTAGTTAAAATATTTATATGTATGCAGGTATATATAATAATTACACTCTGAGCGTGACAACCTATCGCACAACTATACCGTACGAGATAATTATTCCGAGTCGGAAAGACTGGATAGATGGGAACGGCACAAAGCACAATGGCACTGTCTATTTCACTGACGGGGCCAAAAGAGCAGACAAAGCAGGATGCAGTACATAAGGAGGCAACAGACCATAATGATGCGTCTACAAATGCTACTGGAGACAAATTACAGAGGAATTACAACGGCAAGCGAATCTTCATAGCTACTGATAACCAAGCAGTCCTAAAGGCGCTGGGGACACAGCAATCGGAGTTAAAGCTGTTAGTATTAGTACTTGACTGCATCCGCAATCTCAGCCAATTGGCGGCAAGCAATACCGTCAAGATGATTTGGGTACCTGCGCACGCCAATATAAGAGCTACGAGGTAGCAGACCAGCTCGCAAAAAGGGCGAGAAAGGCCTCTAAATGGGCGAGAACCATACTGCGGGGTTGCATATGAAACCACAAGACATGAAATCGAGACGATGCTGCAACGGTGGCATCTGGAATACTGGAACAAACCTCCTGGATAAAGGCAGGCCCTCCTTAGGGAAGCATCCAGCCAAAGAGCAAAACATCTGCTCAAGTTAAACAGGAAAAAACTAAAACTATTGATAGAACTGACAACGGGTCACTGTCATATGAAAAGACACCTCTATGCATTGGAGATCGAATTAGTCCCAATGTGCAGAAGAGGAGTAGAAGATGAGGAAACTCCAGTATATACAATGTGCCACTGCGAGGCATTAATAGAAGCACGGCGCAGGTTACTAGGGAACGAAAAGGTACACTCTAACAACTGCTCACTACAGGATATTACTGGACTTTGCCAAAGAAACGGGCATCCTAGAGTAGTAGGGAGAATTCTGCGGGCATAATAGGCTAGAGTGGCCGCGGTGCAAGGACTCAAAAAGTGCACCACCCCTGTATAATAATAATAATAATAATAATAATAATAATAATAATAATAATAATAATAATAATAATAACAATAATAATAATAATAAACCACAAACTATATAACTAAAGCTACTGTTAAATCATCAGAGAGATGGTCTAGAGCACCCAATTTTTTTCTTTGAGTGCTTATAGTTCTTTTTCTCCAAACATTTTGATAAAATTAAAGCCCTTAACTCATATGTAAGATAAGTTTAAACTTTCATATGTATGCAGGTATGTATCCAAGCAATAACTTTAATAAATAACCAATTTCGATCACACTTAGCGCGCGTTTCTTTTGTGAATATCTTTGGTGAGTTTGTTAGTCAGCCCAATCATACCAGTTCGCAAAATAAAGGTAATTGAACAAGAAAAATTGTATATTTAAAAAGAACTGTGATATTATAGGTAAGATTAAATACCTACACATTTTGCCGAAAGGAGACTTCATTACGTGCCAAAATTGAAGTTTCTAAATTAGACAATCGAAAAAATTATTAAAATTAAAATAAGTTTATAAAATTTGTTACCATAACGCACAACTAGTGAGAGAGTGCTGAATAGATATATTCTATACCATAATAATATCAATTATAATTTAAATAATAATAATGTAATCACCACAAACACAATACAAAATCACAAAGTTTAGTAACTAAATAAGTAAGTTGTTCCACAAAGCACAAAAAATTCTTTATGTGCAGAAATAAAACAAAATATCAAATTTAAAATATAAAATGCATTTCACAATGATAGAAATACAAATAAATTATTAACGCACACCACGCACACTAACACACGCATACATTATAAAAACAACAAAGCAATATATTTTCCGGCGGATACAGTGCCAAGGCAAAATCAAAAAAATCAGCAAAAGTCGATATACAAACCAGCAACAAAAACCAAAGCACCAATTAGAGTTATTACATTACATAAAATAAAGTTACAAAGTCAATAAGTCAACACAACCAAATCACAACAATAAAAATATACCATAACAGATTGATTTTCTACATGTTAAATAATTAAAGCTCCAATCTTCCAGAAACTAGAATCTCTCCAATACACCCTTTACACATAAGACGTATTAGAAAGGAGATATCTATTCCTTTTCTTATAGAGCCTCCATACAGCCACTCAATATTTCGACGCTTTTGTCGGCAGCCGCCTTAGGATGCCAAGGATTAACTTTGCCATCTTATAAAGCTCCCATATCCGAGCTTTATGTCTTCGGTAATGCTGTTATATGGGGTTTGAATGTAGTGACTTCATATGTATTCATAATATATACATGCATTGAAACTCTGCAGGCACTGCCGACATCGCACTTCGGTGCTTCTTCTCTGTTATTCCAGTTTGCGGAAGCCACATATCTTGCTTCCAGATATACAGTTCCTATCATTAATACCTCTAGGGTAGAAGTGGAAAATTATATCCGCGTGGGTTATTTTAGTCACGTAATTTAGATACAAATATATATTCACATATTATCTATGCATAATTCATTTCAATGTATAATTAGTAATTAAAAAAATAAATTCGAAAAAATGTGCCTAAACTTATTTATGGTGCTTTATTAGCACATGATAATTAGTATTCTAACTTTTTTTGGTTTAATATGCAACCATAATATTGTTGTTCTGTCTCCTTATACAAACATTCATGTGTTCAAATTCCTTTTTAACAGTCACAATATTTTATGAAATTTTTGATCAAATAGTAGGTCAGGTCAGGCTTGTCCTTTAAGAAACGTTATATTGAAACTGCAATATATAAAAAAGATCACACAACATTGTGGTATACGTTTTTGGCAGCCACCTGAGAGAGGGAGTGAGAGAGAGAGAGAGAGAGCGCGCGCGGTCACAGTTTTGATTAAGAGAACAATGCGAGAATCCTTCATCCATCAAGTTTTGCCACCGAACAATTCGTCTTAGAAGAGATGGAAATCTACATGTAAATACATAAGTGGCTCCAGCAGCAATGTCATCAATGTTTCTAGTATGAACCTTCCTTCTATATACAGACAACTTATAGATTAGTGTTATTATCTCAGTGAAGATTGATTCCAACCATAGAGCTAAGCTTGCTTGGTTCAGTTGCTCTTTGATTATTTCCCTTGTCATTAATATGTGGTCTTGTTAAGTATCACTTGTCACTTCTATCACCTTTTAACTCTGTTTTTATTCATTCTTCCAACTTTACAAATTTGTTTTTGTAGAGGTACACAGCTTGCATTTTACTATTTTAAAATAAGTGTGGTTTTAGATAATTTTTCGTAAAAAACGAAAAATTCACCAATGAGGAGACCTTTGTTATATATATATATATATATATATATATATATATATATATATATATATATATATATATATATATATATATATATATATATATATATATAAATTGATAATTATTGCTGTAGTGATAGGAGTGTTAAGTTTCTCTGTGTCATCAATTGTGGAATTCATTGGCTAAAAGGGCGAGTTATTTGGTGAGATTTATACCATTAGAGAGTTTAAAAAATTGTCTATATATCTTCAAATAGCGTCATTTCTATACAACATAAAAGAATAGTTTAACGATAGAGAATGCATGAGATTCGTATAATATTAGCAGAATATTTGGATGTTGTTATCTTGTAGACAGATTACTGGTGACAGATAAGATATTCGTAAATTTTAATTTAAAACTAAATAAACGGAAGAGATATAGAATGCCTGAATTGAATGGAGAAATATCAAATAGAGAACTGCTTGAGAGCCTGGGTAAAAGACTAGATATTTTAGAGAATAATCTCTTAGAAAGACTAGAAAATTATGATAAAAAGCTGAAACAGCTGGAAAGGGAGAACGAATTGCTGGAGAATAAGATAGAATACCTTGAACGGGGAGACAAGCGGAACAATATTGTTGTAAATGGAATAGATCACGTTGAATATGACGGGAAGGATTTGAGAGAATTCATTGTTAAAAAAACTGAGGGTCAACTTGATATCGAACTGGGCCTACAGGCCGTCGATGGGGTGCACATTGTTGGCAAAAGAGATAGTGCGAATAGGCCCATAATAGTGGAGTTTACGTTGTCTTCTTATAAGAAATTAGTGTTTGCTAACATCAAGAAGTTGAAAAATTCTAGAGTATATATAAGCAACGATCTAACATCGAGTCAACAGAGGGAACAATACATCCTCAGAAGCCACTTACGACTGGCAAGGTCTAAAGGGTTTAAAGCCTACATAAAGCGGGGTTCACTATACGTTAACGATAGTGTATATAAACCTGGTGAGCTCGAGGACATAGAGAGAGAGGAGAAGTCGGCTGTGGAACAGACTCAATCAAATAGCGCGCCATCAACACCGATCGTCGCAAGACAGGCCATACAGGTGGCTGGAGGTTCATCGAGGGACAGGACACCCACTGCAACTAAGAAGGTGATTACCAGAGCCACCTACAAGACAGGTGTCCGGGCTCTTTCCCAAAGTTCCTCTTTAGACAAGAAACTGAAGAAATAGGAGATATATCTGTTGTTTTTTTTTTGTTCGCTTTTTCTACTTTGGCTCTATCATGTGAATGGTTGCTAGTTTTGGATTCGGGACTATCTGGTTACTAATCCTACATACATAGTTAATTTTTAAGACACTTTAATCGTTTCTATCGCGGTATGCGTTCTGATTTGTGTCCGTATATTTGTGTATAACATTTTATAAGTCTATTTTATATTCTGATAGAAGGTGATAGAGTAATACATTTTTAAGTATATCTAACAGATTTTAAGTGCATTATATATGTGTATAACATTTTGTGAGTCTACTTTTATATTCTGATTATAGAAGGTGATAGAGTAATACATTTTTAAGTATATCTGATCGATTTTAAGTACATTTTTAAAATTTGTGCGCATCATTGTTGATAACTAATATTTGTTTTGTTTTATTAATCTAGATGAAAATTTAGGGTAGATATTATATAAGTTGCTCTTGAGCAAAATTTTGTGACTTGTACGGCGTGGCTGCTGGTTGTGTTGGGGGTTTCTTGTCTTGACTTTTCTTGTTTCTGACTTTTGTGTTGGTTTGGGATTCTGTTTCCTTGTCTTCTGTTTCTCTTGCTGTGTGTGTGTTGTGCATGACTGTTGAGTGAGTGGGGAATATTTGTTGAGCTACGGTTTCTGAAATCCTGTGAGAGGAAGAGAGGAGAAAGGAGGGATATGCCATGGATGAATATATAAGAGATTATGGTGCAAATGTTGTGAGTACACAGTCTGTTGAAGATTTTAACGAATTGAATAGGAAAGTGTGCGGTGGAAGATTTGACCTGAGCATTTTTCACAATAACATTCGTAGCCTTGATAAGAATATTGATGAATTGTCTATTATGCTTGCGAATATAAGTTGCAAGTTTGATATCATAGTACTTACAGAAACGTGGCGAATTACAGATGTTAACGCTTATAGGCTGCGGGATTACGACATGGTTTATAACAATGGTGCTTTAAACCAAAATGATGGTGTGGTTATATACGTTAGAGACACCTTGAAATACACTCATAGAATTATACCCCTAGGGTGTACCAACTTACTGAGAGTGGACATAAGTTGCAAAAGCCAAACTGTGAGTATAATTGGCTGTTACAGGTCACCAGCTACAGACGCCACCACTTTTGTTTCGGATCTTTACGGGTTTTTTTGCACTGATCACTTGGGCACACGCAACATCAGTATGTTTGTGGGTGACATCAACATCGATATACTGGACACGGACGATATATCAAATGTGTATTTGAACACACTCTATGAGTTTGGATACGTGTCTTATGTGAACACCATTACGAGGGTACGGGGGAACTCGAGTTCATGCCTGGACCACATATTCATCAGGTGTCCCACTGCGGGGTGTGACATAGAGTCTGTTGTTTTTGAAAACCTGATAACCGATCATTATCCCCTGATGGCCTTTTTAGAGTTAAAAAATTTAGATATGAGGACACCACAGGAATGTGAAGCAAATTATGTGAAGATAATAGATTATAAGAAACTTAAAGCGGATTTAATCAAGGAGGAGTGGACCGATATGCGTCAGCATATCAATGCCGACGACGCGGCCAAATCATTTGTGGACCAGCTGCGGTTGCGCATTGCTAGATGTACGATTATGAGACGGAAAACTCGAAGAACCTATTCAGGGAATCCTTGGATAACTAAGGCTCTGATAAAGTCAATCCAGACTAAGAACGAGATGTACAGGATGACAAAGAAGAGTCGCGACGACGTGGAGTTACAGGAGAGATACAAAGAATACAGAAACTCCTTGACGGGGATTATCAGAGCGGCAAAAGCTTCCTATTATAGACAGGCAATACGGAACAGTGCCAACAGTTCAAAAGCTGTCTGGAGGACAGTGGATGATTTTTGTGGATCCAAGGAGAGGACGCGAAACCGGATCGAGGTGATCACGGTCGATGGTCAGCGATACTGTGACCAAAAGTTTATCGATAACGCATTTAATGGGTACTACAGAGAAGTGGGTGAAAGACTAGCAGCCGAAGTTTCCAAACAGAGTCTATTTTCTGTTCAGACAAATGAACGTATAATCGAAAACAGCATGTATATCGATGAGATAACAGAGAGCGAAGTGAAAGAGAAGATACTTGAACTGAAGGAAAAAAGGGCACCGGGTTACGATGGACTGGAGGCTAGAGTGCTAAGGACAATATGCGATGAGATAACCCGACCACTTACTTACCTGTTCAACAAGTGTATATGTGAAGGGACATTTCCAGAAACGTTCAAAATCGGTATCATTTCCCCCATTTTTAAGAGGGGTGATCCCACTGAAATGGGCAATTATAGGCCGATAACATTTATATCTAATATAGCAAAGATATTCGAAAAAGTCTTAAAATTTAAAATAGTGTCTTTTATTACAAAATATGAATTGTTATCCGATCGCCAGTTTGGATTCCGCGAGGGACGATCTACTGAGGATGCCATGGCATTTCTTACTTCAAAACTCTATGACAGTCTGGATAAGAGCCGGCCAACCTTGTGTGTATTTCTGGACCTAGCGAAGGCATTCGATACGGTGTCCCACCCAAAATTGCTAGCTAAACTGCATAGAACTGGATTTCGGGGGAAAATATTTGATTTGCTTAAGAGCTACATAACCGACCGCAAACAATGTGTGAAAATAGGAAATAACTTTAGCTGCTATGAACGGGTGGAGTGTGGAGTTCCACAGGGCACGGTTTTGGGGCCTTTACTGTTCAACATGTACATAAATGACATGCTTCTCTTACCGTCAAAAGGAGAGATCGTCAGTTATGCTGACGATACGGCTATTTTGTACACCGCCTCGGATTGGTTATCTCTGAAACAGGAAGCAGAGACAGATTTAAAAACATTAAAAACATGGTTCAACCAAAACCTATTGTCCATAAACTGGGACAAAACTAAGTACATGCCATTCAGTTCATATGCCAGTGGAATGCCAAGACTGGGGAACTTGTCTGTAGGTTCTGATCAGATAAGTGAAACAAGGAATATACAATATCTGGGCTTGAATATTGACTGTCATCTGAGATGGGACAGGCAGACAAATCAAGTAATACAGAAACTGAGGAGCTTCCTTTCGAAGTTTAAGAGATTAAAGCAATTTCTGGAAGTCACTTACCTTAAGACTATTTACTTTGCTCTCGTTCAGTCGCAGCTTTTATACGGCATATTGGCGTGGGGAAGCGCATCAGAAACATACTTGAGAAAGGTAGGAACAACTCAGAGGTGGATACTAAAAATTATATATGGCAGAAACATTACCCACCCCAGTGATGCGCTATATTCGGAGGCTGGAGTAATGGATGTGCGGAAACTGTACTGTCGTGCTATCTTACTGTATATTTACAGACACAAAGGTGCTGTTAATTTTGCAGAACATGCATACTCTACGAGGTACAAAAATATTGTCACGAAAAAGTACAGGGCGGAAAAAAGGATTGGCCAGCGTAGTTTTGTGTATATTGGTTTGAGACTCTTTGATACCCTGCCCCTTGATATAAGATCTACAAATTCTTATAGGCTTTATAAAAAAAGGATTCAACTATGGCTGCTTAATACACCGAGGAGTGTTATCGGTCGGGTGGTTGCCTTCTCTTAATTGTCGACCCTTCTAGTAGATCTTGATTTTAATCGATCATTGTGTGCATGTGTGCTAGTATGGATGTGTCTGAGACTACGTGTGTGTGTGTGTGTGTGCGTGTGTGTAGGTGTGCGTGTGTGTGTGAGAATGAAGGTGTGAAGTTCACGAACGAGCGCGCACGAGCAAGTATGTATGTGAATGGATGAAATATAACTGAGTATGATTTGACCACAGATTACTGAGTGAGTCTGTATTTCTGGGTTTTTAAAGTATCTATACCTTTTTTATTTTCTGTCTATCGTTTTGCGGAGGGAGTCTTTGAGTTTTGTGGCGACGTCGATTGATCAATGGTCGGGGATGGCCGGATGCAGCTTTAAAATCTTGTGTTATTATGGTTGTGTTGTTGTTGTTTTTTTCGAGGGTATTTTATCTCCGGACTGTCAATTACTCTGGGTTTTACTTCCTTGACAGTCATAATTCTGTTGCGTGTTGTGTTTTGTATGCCGTGGGCATGTGGAGTTAGTTTTGCTGTTCTTCATTTTTATTAATTGTAGAACGCGGCCACAAATTGTTTAATTTATGATACTCTACACTAATATTAAGATAGTTTTTTGTGTTGTATTTTTCAGTTTGATTATCATGTCGCATAGACATTTTCGCTAACAAGCAAGTTTGCTTCTGTGAAGATGTCTAAGGCTTATAACTATTAAGATCATTGTTAACTGATTACTTTTGAATGTACGACATGCGCGTTTATTGATTTGGTAATTACTTCTTTGTATTGAATGTTAATTCTATATTTTTATATTGTGTAAATTTATATGGTAACCTTTTGTATCTGATTGTAAATGTTTGTAACAACCTATCAATAAACCTTATTATTATTATTATTATTATATATATATATATATATATATATATATATATATATATATATATATATATATATATATATATATGTGTGTGTGTGTGTGTGTGTGTATATACAGGGTGATTGCTGAGAAGTGCTCATTAGTAGTTTATGTCCTTCTCATCCGATTTGACAGCTAAAAATTTGGATTCGGCCATTATACGATATTCCCATTCTGACTAAAATAGTTGCACTACTCTAGCACTTCCGGTTTTACCGAAAGTCGCTACCAACTTCGGTATTTTAAATGAAATAATCTGTATATTTTTGCATTTTCAGAAAGACGATCCAATTTGAGATAGATTTTATGTAGTACTTTATCCACTTAGCGTTATTAGTTTTTGAAATATTGGCGATTTTTGAAAAATATTTGTTATCACAGCTCTTTGTATAATTTGTAAAGTGTAAATCTAAAAAATATATTTTGGACAACAGATTGCTGGTAATTATGTCTTGCAAAATTATTGAAATGAAAAATCTATTTTTTATACAGGGTGTGCGATAATACCCTGACAAAATATCGAAATTCAAGCGGATATAACTTGATTTTTTCAAATGGAACTCCCTATATATTTCTATTCCAAAGAATTTTACAGACATAACTCTGCAACTTTTATTAACTATGTCCTATACCTAAATAGCATAATTTCTGAGATATTGTTAGTTTCCTGAAGTGATATATTTAATATCGCAGCAGAGAATTTTAATTCCAATGTTTTCATGGCGTTGGATTATCCAGTTTCTTTTTATATTCATGATGACACGCTGACAATCTGAGAACAATATTAAAAAGTCTGGACGCTAAAAAGTCTGGACGCAGTAAGTGCGTTATGGTAGTGAATTTTCATAAAAATATTTTAAATAACAAATAGGTGTTTTTTAAAAGAAAGCAAGCATTAAATTTGGTTACCAGTATGACCTATATAGTAGAAACAATATACCATATGTCATCAAAATAACTTTATTGTTTGAAAATGTACAAAAATGTTTCGCAATTAACTTAAAATGTTCCAAAAAAAACTAGTTTCCTGGCCAACGACATTTATAAAAAACACCCACCCTTGTGTAAATAGTCCTCCAAAGTCCAACGCACTTGTCAGATTCCTCCTAGCTCAAACATTAAGCAAGTTCTGTTAAAAAAAGAACGTCAATTTATTATGGCCTTATCATTGTAAAAATGTAATAGCAGAACAATTAAAGTAACATGACAATCATACACTAACATTCAATGAATTTAATTCTTATTTATAGAGTAAAGTTACGCTAGATTAGATTATATACAGTGAACGGGGAAAAGAAAACAACTTGTGATGGAACCAGAGCTGAAAAATTCAAAGTTATTGTTTAATGTGACTTCCGTTTTGGTTCAAACACTCTGAAATTCTTGAATGTACTCCAGCGGTGGTCGTTCTTCGTATCTCCTCTGGATCTAACTCGGTAAAAGCTTGCGTTATGCGTTGGATGAGTTCCTCTTTAGATTGGACATGCACCTCATAAACCTGGGACTTTATTATACTCCACATATAAAAATCACAAGGTGTCAAGTCCGGCGATCTTGCTGGCCAGTGCCAAGGGCCGTTTCTGCCTATCCATCTGTCATCAAATATAGCATTCAACTGATGATACACACCTATGGTATTGTGCGCTGGAGCCCAGTCCATCTGATACCAACAATTGAGTGATGAATTTACAGACAGACTCTCCACAAATGGCATTACCACTGTTCTCAGGATCCGAATATACTTCTCAGACGTAAGCGTGCCATCGTAAATATAAAAACACACTCGGGCGTCCATTACCATGCAGAAAACATTACAACTGAATCGCTGCTGGAAATTCCTAGTTCGTGTCATATGCAGATTTTCAGCTGCCCAGTGATGCTGATTTTTTATATTTCGCAAACCCTCTCTGCCAAGCTTAGACTCATCAGTCCAGATTATTTTGCTCAAGAATGTAGTATCTTCCTGCACTCGTATCAGTAGGTGTTCGCAATAATTTATCCGCATCTCGTAGTCGCTAACACGGAGGTGTTGCACGGGAATAAAAGAGAAATTATGCATTTTGTGCTTCTTCAATATTCGTTGAATGATCCAGTAAGGCATGTCTAAGTCACTAGACGCATTTCTTATAGAATTTTTTGGCATTGCATGAAAGTATGTAAGAACTGTGACTTGGCATGTTTCCTCATCTTCAAGTTTGCCTCTACAAATTACTCGTCTTGATGTTATACTTCCATACCTTGAAAACTTTGGTTGAAGCCTCTTGAACCGGTGTCTGTCCAAAGGTGCCGAGTTAAGAAACTTTTCATTGAATGTACGACATGTTCTTTCAATAATTCTATTGCAGTCACCGTGAATAATGGATATATTCATGATATCTTCATTACTGTAGCGTATTCTACTTCCCATCGCGCCTTTAACAAAATCAAGTTACTAAATTTACTGCTGTCACTAAATTAAACTATGTGTCAAATTTCAGTTTTCTCGCCTGACATTGCAACAAAAGCCTCCTATTTCGATAAAGGAACTCATGTATAAATTCCAATATAGATTCCCCGTTGGAGTGGTGAATATCTCAGAAATTATGCTATTTAGGTATAGGACATAGTTAATAAAAGTTGCAGAGTTATGTCTGTAAAATGCTTTGGAATAGAAATATATAGGGTGTTCTATTTGAAAAAATCAACTTATACCCATAACGACGAACGAGAAAAGGAGTACAAGATCATAATACAAATAGCAGAAAGAAATGTATACAACAAGAAAACAATAAAAGCCAGTAAAACAAATCAAAAACACAAAACAACAAAACCGAAAACAAAACACCAGAAACAACCACAAAATACACAATATTCCCTTATAACCACCACATCAAAAAAATTACACAAACACTCAAACAATATGACTTAAAAATGAGCTACAAAACCAATAACAAAATAATAAACAAAATAAATAAAAAACAAGAACAGAACCCACATGAATTAAACGGAATATATCAAATAGAATGTAACGCATGCAATAGAAATATATAGGAATGATAAAAAAATCAATAGAAACAAGATTCAAGGAACATATAACACCATTAGATAAAATCCACATACCTAGCTACAAATCAAACGTAGCTACACACATTTACAACACAAAACACTAAAAACCAGATATAACCCAATTACAACTAATGAAACATATTAAAGACCACAAAAAATGGAAATCTGGAAACAATACTACATTCAACAAACAACCAATAAGAAACAGTTAATGCCAGAACAAATTCAATTACAAACATTTAAACAAAACTTATTAAAGGCCATACAAATAGACAAATTATCAAACCACAATGATCAAGACAGGAGACCGATACACACGACACAGTCCGAAGACACAACCAATCAGAGAACAGTAAACCGACCAGTAGAAGCTCAACGCGCAGGCGCCACGTACATTCTCAGACGTAGACCACACATGTGTGTGTGTATCACACCGATAACTCAAAAAATAACTGACCGATTTTGAAAAAAATTAGTTTATACCTTCCTTTTGCAAGTAGCTTGAATAAGTTCGTTAGCCATGACAATCGGCCCAGGTTTATCCGGGAAATTTTGTGTTTTATTTGAAAAAAATGTATATCTGCGTAAATAACAAAGTAAAAGCAACCAAATTTGGACGCTAGTTTCCGTCATAAAGGGTATTCTATGTACTAAAATTCAGATCTCTCTGTTAAAAGACAAAAAATGTTAGAGGTAAATTAATTTTTAATTAATGAAATCTAAGAAAGTTAAAACGTCAAAATTGATAATTATGGTAGGAGTACGAATGTAAGTGAAAAATACGACACGAAATGACTAACAAGCTCGTAGATCTGTGTCTAAGTCGTTATTGTCTTTCATTTCGTTAAAGTATGAGAAAAATACCCATTGTCAAAAAAAATGTTTGGTGTAAACAGTGAAGACGTTAGAAAATTAACAAACTACCGGATATACCTGCTAGTATGTCAAGTCGAACATGGCCGAATGGGCTAAGCCCTGTATATCCGATAATCGAGTCCTATATGACGAGTTCTAATCCTAGTTAGTGACTTCACTGTTTATATTTTGTTATCTCATTTCACTTTGCGGTTGGCTGATTACATTGTTGTTATTCCGATGAATTTTTTAGCGACTTTTTGTATAAAAAATAATTTAATACAGAGGAGACGAAATCTTTTAAGACTTAATTCAATTTTAATAGCATATCTAGTTGTTTGTTCTTGCCCTAACTTATTGAAATCGTTCCTTATTTAATACAGACGTAGACTTTTTCCGTGGCTTCACAAGTGCTTGTTTTAGTGAATTTTCTAAAAAAACTTGTTAGTGAAGAGATCCTGACTTTTGAATTTAGACAATTTTTTTCAAATGAGCGCGAACTAGGCCCCTTAGAACCCACATCCACGGTCAGTTTAAATTATATATATATATATATATATATATATATATATATATATATATATATATATATATATATACATATTCATATACATATACATATACATATACATATACATATACATATACATATACATATACATATACATATACATATACATATACATATACATATACATATACATATACATATACATATACATATACATATACATATACATATACATATACATATACATATACATATACATATATAGACAAAAAAGTTATTGGCATTTAAAGAAAAAAAATAGGTTTCCCTCAAAACGTCAAAGACGTGATTTGAAACATCAAAATTGACAACATTTAAGCAAAGAACGTGAAAGAAATACGGATTATGTAAAGAGTGTTTTGCAAACCCTTAAGTTTCAGCTTCAACCATCACTGCCCTTAATTTTACTAAAATATTTGATATTTGAAAATTCATTTTAAATAGACCCTTTCTCTGATGCTTTGGCAGTAGTTTTAGTTAAGTTTATGGTTTAACGGTCGATAATTTTTTGTTAATTTTCGTATAAAAAATTCGTTAATGAGGAGACCGCGACTTTTGAATTGTAAAAAGATTTCTTCAAATGAGCGCAAACTAGGCCCCCTAGAATCCATATCCGGGTTTACTTTCTGTTTACATATATACAGGGTGACGCATTTATTCGGTAAAGCCCAATATAATTGTTATTATGCAAGATACGAGAAAACATTGTATACACGTGTCTTGAGCTGCATCTTATAAAATTATTTTGACAATCACAGGATGGGCTATAAGTCGTTGGTGACACCTACAATTTTTTTTGAACATTTCTTATTGCATTTTTTCATTTTTCATCGAAATATGATGCATGTTTGTAAAAAAGTTGAGACGCAGTAAGTGCGTTTTGGTAGCGAATTTTAATTAAATGCTTCAAAATTCAATAACTCAATTTTCTATTAACCTAAGGTTCGTCGGCTAGAAAACAAGTTTTCTCGGAAACATTTAAAGTTTATTTTCGGATTTTTTTTACATTTTCAAACAATAAGTTATTTTCATAAAATGTGGTACATTGTTTTTACTATATAGGTTACATCGATGCCCAAATTGATGCCTGCTTGCATTAAAGAGACATATTTGCTATTAAAAATATTTTTATGAAAATTCACTTCCATAACGCACTTGCTGCGTCCAGACTTTTATTTAATTGACTAATATAATGACATAGTTAGTGGAATTTTAAAGTATTATATATTTATAGGTTAGTTTGAGATTGTGTGAATTTCTTTGGTGAGGTATGTGCTGTTGTAAATTAAATCGGTTTGATAATATCTACAAATTTGTAATTGTTATGTGTATTTCATATATCATCCTCTGATGGTAGTACCCTTGTTGGTGATACTATCATCAGGTATTTAAAAATGTGTTGTAGTGAATTGGGTTCCCGAAAAATGTACTGATAAAGAATCCTCTTGATAATTTTTATCATTTTTTAAGTGTTTTGCTACGTAAGCAGAGGGGACTTTACTGAAAAATTTTATTTCTCTCATATTTTTTACAGATATTGGAACAGCATTGGTGCCACCTTAAAAGCGATAAGAAGCTTGAGAAAAAATGTACTCTTTGTTTCAATACATAAACTTTCCGGTTTAATCATTAATCGTTATTAACATTTTTAGTCATGCTTACTAATGTCGCAGGACATCAAAAATCACGTCACCATATGCGTGCTCTTATTTAAGTTTAAATCCAAATATTTGAAAGTTTATCTGACAGCTAAATTATTGTTTAATTGCTGATAATTAATCGAAATTAAACTAAGCATTAAACTAACAGAAATTGCCCCAAAATTATATTATTGTTATAAATGCACTAGTCGCATTAATTTTAATATAAATTGAACTTTTGAATTTGAAATATTACAAACTTTTTTGATTTTGTCGTGTCACTAAATATTTTAGTTCTGCACATAAATTATAGTTTTTTAGTTCGTATGGTGATGCGCGTGGGACGCAAATAGTTATATAGGATCAAATTTTTATATAAGCCACAAATTAAGACATAAAAAATGTTATTAGCTGTATATTTTTGGAAGAAAAGCCACTAAATAACATATACCTAGGACAAACAATTGTATACATTGTATTTATGCGCAAATGTTGGTGTATTTTGCATTACATCTTCATATAAAGTTGACAATTAAATAGATTTTTAGCGAATTTTCTTTTAAAAAAATTTGAAAAAAATTCTTTAAATGAGCGCAAACTAGGCCCCTAGGACCCATATCCAGGGTCAGTTTCAATTTACAATTTTAGTTACACACACACACACACACACACACACACACACACACACACACACATATATATATATATATATATATATATATATATATATATATATATATATATATATATATATATATATATATATATATATATATATATATGTATATATATATATATATATATATATATATATATATATATATATATATATATATATATATATTTGTGTGTGTATGTATCACACCGATAACTTAAATAATAATAAACCGATTTTAATCAAATATAGTGAGTACCTTCATTTTGCAAGTGGTTTGGATAAACTCGTTAGCCAGGAAAATCGGCCAAGTTTTACCGTAAAATTTTGCGTTTTCTTTCGGACAATGTTTATATCTTCGGAAATGACCAAAATACCAAAATTCACACGCGGGTTTATGTCATAAAAAGTAAACTACGTACCAAAACTTAAATTTGTAAGTGTAAATACAAAAAAGTTATAGGCGTTTGAAAAAAAAGGGATTTTCCTCTTAAAACGTCAAAGTCGCGATTTTAAACGTTAAAATGGGCAACCGTTAGGCAAAGAACCTGAAACGAATACTGGTTATGTAGATAAAATGTCGCAAAAAGAGTGTTTTACAAACCATTAAGTTTCAGCGTAAATCGTCATTGTGCTTTTTACAAAAGATTTCATATATTGGCAGTAGTTCTAGTTATGATTATAGTTTCTGATTTAATAGACTATAATTTTTAGTGAATATTCGTAGATGTATATATATATATATATATATATATATATATATATATATATATATATATATATATATATATATATATATATATATACAGGGTGACACATTTCTATGGTAAAGCTCAATATCCGTTATTATACAAGATACGAAAAAAATTGTATACGTTTATTATAGGGTGTATTGAGCTAACAAAACTATTTTGACAATCCCATAAGTTCGTGATACTAATTTTCTTTTTTTTTTTTTTGAACAGCCCTTATGTTATTGCATTCTTGTATTTTTCAATGCATGTTTGTGGGCGAAAAAATTTGATAGCGTTCATCGTTTTCAACTTATTTCAATTGTTTTGCAACTTTTCACATTTTTGGCATATATCAAAAATTATGATAGGTATAGCTTTTTACCAATAAATAGCAGACTCCCATGAAAGTGGCGCATTCAGAGAGGTTTTCGTTTATATTATTCGTAGAAAAAATGGAGATGCTGTACACAGGGCGCTTTCAAATAATGACTGAATTTGAAAAAATTGAAACTACCGTAACTCAATTTTTTTTAAGGGAACAGCCTGTATTTTGTGTTTCAGAAGTGAAGGGCATGCACTTCGCTTTAAGTTTAGTAGAACACTCCCTACGCCTACACACTATAGTTCTGGAAATATTTAGGTACATCTACAATCGCATACCATGATCCAATAGATTATTTAATTAATTAGCAAATTATTGAAGAAAAAAAAAATTTAAATCAACTTTGGTACAAAACGGTAAGAAATCAATAATTTAATAGGATTATCTACGTTTAGATTTTCATGCCAAATGCCAAATAAAACTTTAAAGTTGCAGACTTAACGAATGTTCTTATTTCTGACAGCGTGTGATATATAAATATGAGTATTTTTTGCTTAGGTATATATATATATATATATATATATATATATATATATATATATATATATATATATATATATATATATATATAATTTCGTTTTTTCAACCTTAAGTACAGAGTTGGTATATAAGTTCAATATTATGTATTGTTTTTTTAACAAATTTTTGTGTAAAAAAAAAGTCCGTTTTGGCAGAATTTTTTGTGTTTCTGTAGAAATCATGGTTTTGTAAGATTTTTGTGAAATTTTGGCAATTCATAATAAATGTTTAATAAGGTATTGTGAAAAAAATGTTTTCGGATGTTCGTGAAAAAATTGTTTGCAAATTTTCATGTAAATTTTTATTGTGTTTCGCCTAAAAGCTTTTTTTATATAATTATATCTTGGCACGTGGGTAAATAGCTTGAAGAGGTTCGTTGGGCAGGAAAATCGGAACAGATTTTTCAGGAACATTCAGAAAATTTTTGTACTTTTTCAAACAATAAAATTATTTCGTTCAATTATGGTATTGTTTCTACCATATAGGTTATATCAAATTTCATGCCTGCTTTAATAAAAAAATTAAAAAACATGTTTGCTATTAAAAACCATTTTGTGAAAATTCACTACCATATCGCACTTGTTGCGTAAAGATTTTTTATTTAGAGAACAAAAAATCCCGGGTGATAATGAATATTACTATATATATATATATATATATATATATATATATATATATATATATATATATATATATATATATATATATATAGGTATATATATATATATATATATATATATATATATATATATATATATATATATATATATATATATATATATATATACATATATTGTGTTTGCTTTTGACATTCGTTTCCAACAAAGTAATATATATTCAAAGTCTCTTAAGTATTTTAATGGTTACTATGACATTTAAAGCCATAACATAAAACACCCAATTAAACACAACGATAATTTCTGGCTAATAAGCAGTGTAAACATAGATTAAGAGACAAAAAGATAGCGATTGGTGGCAGTAATTTTCTCGCGGCCTATTTGATTTGTAGTAAGCAGCTAGCTAAATGAGTACACGTGTCATTTAAAGACCGCCGGCGAACCCCTTTAAATCGCTACTGTCGTTTACAGCTACAGTGAAGATGATGAATGATCATCCTGTAGACTACAGACAAATTTGTAACACCCAGTGACAAAACGATTAACAAATCTAATTACATGCAACGCCTGTAAGGATTTCAAAGACCTTACAGTATTACAAATGCAAATACATCACTCTTTAAACGACGTTCCTGTTAACCAAAATATGAGTAATCGATGCAGTTACAAAAGATTATTAAAAAATTTCGGGCCGCAGCAAGTGCGTTATGGTAGCGAAATTTCATTAAATGCTTCAAATTTGTATAACTCAATTTTCTATAAACTTTGAAAGTTGAGTTTTGATGGAGTAAGGTATTTACGAGGGCAACATACAAACCAGATTTCATCAAAATAACTTGGATAATTTTTTGAAATACAATTTTTTTTTCGGAAAAATATTTTTTTTTAATAAAAACTAATCCGCTAGGGCTAACGAACTCATCCAAGCTATTAATGAAATAAAGATTCTTGCCAAGATTCATCAAAATCGGTTAAAAACTTGTTTAGTTATTGTGTGGATATATATATCTATATATATATATATATATATATATATATATATATATATATATATATATATATATATATATATATATATATATATATATATATATATAAATTTGAACGGACCTTGGTCTCGGGTTCTAGGGACCCAAATTCATGCTTATTTGAAAACATTTTTGCACAGTCTCAGCATTAATACCTCTGTATTAGCGAATTATTTAAATAAAAATCGCTTAACTTTTTTAAATAAAAATTCGCTAATAAGAACAAAACAGAAATGTCACTACCTAAGAAAAAAAGGCAACAGCACACGGTGTTACCAGACAGTCACTCATCCAGGCACTGACCGTGCCCGACGTTGCTTTACTTCGGTGATCGTACGAGAATCGATGTATTCAACGTGGTATAGCCGTTCGCTTGAGATCATTATTTATCCAAGGTTTATATATTCAATATTAATTTTTAAGTTTCGATTTTAAATGAATAATATTTATTAAATTATTTTTAAATTTTGCAATGTTTACACAATTTTTAACAGTCCTGATTGCATACGTACTGTTCTTGTGTGAAAGAATTTAACATAACTTATTTTATGAGTTAGGGTCTTGGACAATTCATTTATTTCACAATATGATCAAACAACTTTGTTGTTTTCGGCAATGATTTAATTCACAAGCTTTTCATGGAGACTAAAATTATTAATCGAAAAACAACCTATTCTCTCATTAACGTAAAATAAAATAAGTTGATATGACATATGACGCTACATAAACTGCGCCATTTTGCTATAAGAAAGCAAATAACACAACAATCTAATAGCAATTTAATTTCTGATCACGTGATCAAGAATCGTTTCGTTGGTCATATGAGGATGTGATATATATATATATATATATATATATATATATATATATATATATATATATATATATATATATATATATATATATATATATATATATAGTTTTATTCAACTTATAAGGTTTTTATTTAGTTATTGTTTGGATCACAACGTAAAATCAGGCTTAAACTTTTCGATTTTGCCGATTTTACCATATAGCTACTAAGACATCCGTTATGTCAACCGCTCCCACGCATATTACACAACGCCTTAATAAAATTTCACGAGCGTGTCGTAGCTTTTAAATTTCTTTAGTTCGGGATAACTTTAATTTGTGTTGGGAGAAACGCTTCAAAATTAATGAAAAGATCTTTGAATGCTCTATATAAGTGAAACATCTCATTCCACTCACTTTAATAATTTAAAAAATATAGCATTTTCAAAAAGTTTTCTTCAGTTTTCCACCGGAAAAACTTGAGCATAAAGAGTGATTAACGAACTCGTCCTCGGTTTTCGTCCAAACAAGATTTTTGCCAAGTTTGATTAAAATCAGTTTAGTATTTTTTGAGTTATTGCTCGGATACACACACACACACACACACACACACACACACACACACACACACACACACACACACACACATATATATATATATATATATATATATATATATATATATATATATATATATATATATATATATATATATATATATATATATATATATATATATATATATATATATATATATAAACATATGAAAATATCAACGGACCTTAGTTTTGGGTTCTAGGGACCCAAATTCACGCTCATCTGAAGACATATTTTCAAAAGCTTTTCATCGTGACATCTCTATTAGCGAATTTTTCTTAAAGAAAATTCGCTAAAAGTCTGGATGCAGCAAGTGCGTTATGGTAGTAATTTTTTATAGAAATGACCTTACGCCAAACATATTTTCAATCAAATGCTTGCTAACGGACATTCATCTGTTGTTTATACCGAACATTTTTATATGATTTAATGAAAACTGGCAAACTGGGTTATTAAAGGTATCATGAATCCTAATTTCATCCACATTATTTTTAACTTTGGCTTCATTTCTGCCTTCAAATATATGTGCACATGGTCCACTGTCCAAGATCAAGAGTTTCTTTAAACTGTACAGGAGAAGTGACATTCCGGATAAAAACGTTTTTTACCCAGAATTACATTTTGCAAGTTTCGGAATGAAAGTGATGTGTTTGAAACTGTGATCGAGCCTTCATAAAAGTGGTTCCAGCTATATTGAAAATAGTACTGCAAATTGGATCATAGCTTGCATATAGCTGTGATAATCTACTCTTCACAGAAAGACATTCTCATGAAGTGAATTTAGGGTCCATGACTTGACCGCAAAAAAATATGCGTATTTCTGTACCCATAAACTTCTTAAACGTTATAAATACGCGTATCCCTTTACCCATAAACTTCTGAAACTTTATATTACTCGAGTTTTAACGAACAAATATCAATTTTCACCTTACTGCTTGAAGCGATCTTACCCAAAAACAATTCAAGGCGTTGCTTTGTTGGGTGCTAGCTGAATACTAAATTTGAAGATGATATCTCAACTCGTTCGAAAGTTATTGCAGCTACTAACAGACAGACGTACAGGCCGATAGACTGACCGACAGACAGATCCAGTTGTCTATATGTTTTGAGACTTTTTACGCCGTTTTAGCAAAAAAAGTTTTGAAATTTCTGTTACCGATATTCCAACCCCACACATTAAACCCATAATTTTCCTTCAGCACATAATATTGAGTCCTTGATGCAGTTGCAGGTTTTCTAATAAACAAACCCTAAAACGGTATTACCCGAGTTGTAACAAAATAATGTCAATTTTCACCAAATCAGCTCCCTTTCATCCCTACCCTCTGGAGCGATTTTACCCAAAAACAATCCGAACCGTTCCTTTGTCGGGTGCTAACTGTATACCAAAGTTGAAGGCTATATCTTAATTTGTTCTAAGGTTTTCGTGGCTACAAACAGCCAGACATACAGACCGACAGACCGACAGACCGACAGACCGACATGGCATCATGTTTTCTATATATCTTGACACTTTTTACGACGTTTAAGCGAAAGAAAATGTTGCAATTTTTGTCGCTGATGCCATGCTTCCACAAGTTGTGACGATGTGGAAGTAAATAGTGCTGCAAATTGAATCATAACTCATAACATAGCTGTGATAATCTACTCTCCTGAAAAATACATTCTCATGAAATAAATTTAGGGTCCATGACTTGACGACAAAAAAAAAATTCGTATTCCTGTACCCATAAACTTCTGAAACGTTATGTTACTCGAGCTTTAATGAAAAAATGTTAATTTTAACCAATTTGCCCCACTTTTAGCCCCTACATCCTAAAGCGATCTTACCCAAAAACAATTCGAAGCATTCCTTTGTGGGGTGATAACTGGCTGCAAAATTTGAAGGTGATATATCAATTCGTTCGAAAGTTATTGCGCCTACTAACAGACAAACATGCAGGCTGACAGACCGACCGACCGACAGACCGGCAGACAAAAAAGTGTTCGTTCCAGAATCAAGTTTTCTATATGTTTTAAGACTTTTCACACCGTTTTAGCAGAAAAATTTCGAAATTTTTGTCAGCTATATTTCACCCTTACACATTCTACCCTTAATTTAATTTCAGCAGAGAATATCAGATCTTTGATAAAATTAAAGTTGTTCTAATAAACAAACCCAAAAACGTTATATTACTCGAGTTTTAACGAAAAATGTCAATTTTGTCCAAATCACCCCCCATTCATCCCCTACCGCCAGGAGAGATTTTACCCAAGAACAATCCGAACCGTTCGTTTGTCGGGTACTAACTGTGTACCAAATTTAAAGACGATATCTCAATTCATTCTAAAGTTATCGTGGCTTTAAACAGACAGATTATACCAAAATACAATTTTTACCTTATTAATGAATTTTCTTAAAGTTATTTAACTTATGTAAGTACAATATTTTCCTCTTTTTTTAGAAAAAAAATTAATTACACTTAGAATAAACGATCAAAGTTACCATTGCACTCCTCATTTTTATCGTTTCCATTTAACTGTAGCGAATCAATTGAAATTTCTGTAGTGCTATCAATCTTCCATGTTACAGTCGCAATTGCTCTTTGCTGCAACTTCTAAACGGCTTCGGTTAGGGTCGCGAACAAAAAATGCACAGAAAGCTGATTATTTGCTAATTATTACTATGCTAAACGGAACTGCTACAGAGTCGCAAAGAGAAAAGTATTACGGTTTTCAAAGTACTCAAATTAGCCGTATCGGTCCTGCCGGCAGGACGCTGTACATTCTATCATTTAACATAATAACTTTTTAAGCAAGAGCGAATGTTAAAAATTGTGGATGCAGCAAGTGGGTTTTAGTAATGAATTTTCATAAAAAGGTTTTTAATAGCAAATTTGTATTTTAATGAAAGCAGGCATCAGATCTAGTTACCAGTATAACCTATGTAGTAGACATAATGTATCATATTTAATCAAAATTACTGTATTGTTTGAAAAAGTACAATATTTTTTAAGGGACTCCGCTATCTATTGGTGAAAACATCTTATCCTAATTTTTTAAGTGTGCCAAAAATGTGAGACGTTGAAAAACAGTTAAAATAACTCAAAACGGATGAACGCTATCAAATTGTTTTTTGCAAACATGTATTATAATTCTATGGAAAATGCAAAAATGCAATGACATTCGATTTTAAAAAATTTGCATCACCGTCGACTTATGGGCCAGCCTGTGATTGTTAAAACAATTTAAAAAAGATGATCTCAAGACATCCTATAATTAACGTTCAACTTTTTCTCGTATCTTGTATAATAACCGACATATGTAAACAGATAAAAATTGCAACTAACCTCGGATATGGGTTCTAGGGGGGCTAATTTTCGCTCATTTAGAGAAATATTTACAAAATTCAAAAGTCGCTGTTTGCTCATTAGCAAATCTTTTCTACGAAAATTAAAAAATTATAGAGTATTAAACCATAAACTCTGTAACTAAGACTACCGCCAAAGCATCAGATAAATGGTCTATATTTAACCAATTTTATGCAAATATTTTAGTAAAATGAAGTACAAAGGCGGCTGAAGCTAAAACTTTCAGGTTGACATTCTTGTGCCAAAAAAACTTAATCTTTGTCTGTAATGTACAATATATTTTGTTATCCACATAAAGTGTTTTGTTTTTGTGGGTTTCTCTTGCCATCCTTTGCGACTGCATCCTTGGCATTGTGCTTGCAGCACAATACTTACTAATTAAATTCACAATATAATTAAAGAAGTTACATTATGTAGTGCCATCTAGAAAATAAAATCTGATGACATTGAAATATTTTATTAAAATTATAATCAATTGTCGAGGTCTCTGGCTTTTTGCCACATAAGATAAGTACAGACAAAATCGCTACTTCCAATTACTTGGGATTACCTTATAAATAATATAAACAAAACGAATATACGGTTGTTATTATGTTCATTAGACGTACTGTATGTTTACTGTATTAAAAGCAACAAACTTCATAAGTGATGCACGTCAGTTTTCCAGACAGCAACCAAATGGTTCTCCTTTAGACCCTCTTTGTATGCAAGAAACCAAAATGTTCAATGTAAATATATCACCCGTTCCTGTGTTTATTTACAAAACAATATGAATTTCTACCAATTTTTCATTTTCTTTGAACTATTACCGTACCAAACAAATTCTTTTGGTTAATGACATATGAGAATGTCCCATATATTGACTTTGCAATATTTTTTTCTACTGTAAAATATTTTCTGTGAATTTTTATTTAAAAAAATTCACTAATAGAGAGGTATCGATTGTGAGACTTTGCAAGATTTTTTTCAAATGAGCGCGATTGTTCGTTTTCTTTTCTGTAACCAGTTTCGCCGCTTTACGGCATCAGCAAATTCAATTGTTTCCTGTCTTATAATGCCGTAAAGCGGAAAAACCGGTTACAGAGAAGAAAACGAACAATAATTGTGAAGCCAGATAAGTAGTCGCTACATCTATATTTATAATAGATTGGATAAATATTTTCTGAGAATTTGGTTTAAAGGTAAGTTTTATTTTAAAAAAACTATTACCGCTACTACTTACTTCTCTTAAGGAAAATTTTCTTTTTATTAAAACACTGTTACCAATCTTCCATTTTGCTGTAATAACTTAATAGAGAAAATATATAATAGAACAATTTAAAAGCGAAGTTAATGTGAATCCATAATAAACAGCAGGCAACGCTTATGCTGCGGTAATCTCGGGGTGGTTCAGGTTGAACGATTTTTCTTTCAACTCCAGTTATATATTTCTTAAAAGAGCATTAATTCAATAAAACAATTTCTAAGGGCGCCAGCGGTATTAAATACCCGCAGTCGACTGCAAACTCTAGATGGCCAGTGTTTATTCACGACACGGTTAAATTAGAAAAAAAGCCTAAAAAGTAGTTGTTACTATAAAAGCAATGGAAGGATGGAAAAGCAAGACGCATCACGTCATAGATACGTCCAGTATACTTGCCTAAGCTGTAAATGAAGAGCCCAAAATTTATATTACATGTAGAACATGTAGTAAAACAGTGACTAAAACAAGTCACATATATATATATATATATATATATATATATATATATATATATATATATATATATATATATATATAACTAATTAGGCCCCCGAGAACACATATCCGGGGTCGGTTGAAATTTTTATATGTTTATATATAAAAAATTTCAACCGACCCCGGATATGTGTTCTCGGGGGCCTAATTACTGCTAATTTGAAGAAATTTTTTCAAAATTCAAAAGTCGAGATCTCCTCATTAGTGAATTTTTGTTAAGAAATGTATTTTCTTACAAACATGCATTATAATTCCGTGGTCTAAATTCCATACATTTAAGGCTGGCTCAGAACTGACACTGACAGGGGGAATCCGTCCGAGTAAAAGAAAACATTGTTTAATCTATTTCAACTGACCAGATTTTCCTGGCTAACGAACTTGTCCAAGCCACTCGCAAAAGGAAGGTACTCACCAAATTTGATCAAAATCGGCCCATTCTTTTTTGTGTTATCGTTGTGACACACACACACCCACACACACACACACACACACACGCACGCACGCACACGCACACGCAAGTAGAAGAGCACGAATGTCCGCCATCTTGGATAATTAAAAACCCATTAATTACTCTTTAACGACTATGTGAAGGTCATTAACCTTGGATAATTTTAATCATCTATGACGTCATTAATTAGTTTCTAATTGTTGTAATATCTCTTTAAAATTTGTTTTGGAAATTTTTTAATTACCATTATGTTAATTGTCAGGTGGCAGCATTGGTAACGAGATATAAATGTATCTGAATATGCATATACGTATACGAAATTCGAATCCCCCAAAAATCTCGTTTTTATTCCTTGTTAAGGCAGCAAGTAATATATAACGCAATTTAATTAAAATCGTGTCATTTTATGAAATAGAAGGAAGTTTTGGACATATCGGTTAAGATATAATACAGTTTTTAAAACTATGGAATTTTTCGACAATTGTGCCGTGAAGAATGGCCAGCAATTTTTTTAAAATTTTATGTGCTTTAATTTGTCTATTAACAAGTCAGCTGAGTTAAACAAATTTAATATCTAGCTTTGTATAAGTCAATAATCAATATCATTAATTATGTTTATAGATAACTATGTCGACTAATTTAAATGGTTTACCAGCAAGCGAAATACTTTTGTTGTACAGTGTAAGTTTTTTAGTGCAAACAGCAATATTTTAACGTCATAAATTTCAGAATTCAGTTTTACCAAGATGACATACCTCAAGGGCTTTCTGAATATTCCGAATTGATATTTTTTGGCAATTTGTTTAATATATTTATTCATGTGTACACTACAACAACTACAACTAATTTCAAAATTCTCTCTCTCTCTCTCTCTCTCTCTCTCCCCGTCTCTCTGCAATTATGCTTTTTTATTTAGACCCAGTTCCATTAACTGTGATCAGCTGTTTCTTTTGACTTGTTTTCTTAAAAATTGATTGTATTTATTTTGGTTTTAGAAAGTCGTCAGCCGGTATCTCAAAATGTATATCAATACACATTTCACGCGGATAACTCAAAAACTGATGGTAACTGATATTATATTGTTTTAAGTTATGTTTATGATTTATTCGATGGTTTGTTGTAGATGTTAAGCTTGACTTAGAATGGATGTCAGCCAACGAACTACTTAGCCTTTTTGGAGAGGGATTTTTTAATACGCGCTCCTCTTTATAACGAATATCTAGACTTATCACATACGTTATTATCTCTAAATGTCAAAGTGTAGAATTTAGTTTTACCGAGATGACATACCTCAAGGACTTTCTGAATATCCTGAATTGATATTTTTGGCAATTTGTTTATTAAATAAATAGGATCCTGGACACTCCATTTAAATACATGTAAATGTTGTAGTCTAGTATGGACAGTCAAGTCTATCTCTGGACATTTAAGTCAACCCTGGACATAATTATAACGGTGTTTAAATGCAAATAGATTGAATTATTTTCGGGGAGTCAGGTATGGGCATGGTATTATTAATAATGAAAACAGTGGTAAAATATAAAAAATATAATATATTTATTCATGTGTACACTACAACAAGTTAGCTAATTTAAAAATTGTCTCTCTCTGCAATTCTGCTTTTTTATTTAGACCCAGTTCTATTAACTGTTTAATCAGATGTTTCTTTTGAAGTTGTTTTTATCTGTACGCCTTTCTGATTGCAATTCCTTTTTCTGTTTGGTAAAACAGTCTTCTCTTTTCATTAGCTTCTTGTCTTCTACGAATACCCGAACCTACTCTGGTGCACTGACAAGTCTCTTTATTGTGCTATTCTTTTACTGATGCATAACTGATACGTTTTCAACTTTTTTTCCTTTATCAGATTTGGTAAAAGCTAAATAGTTTTCTGATGCTGTTGAAGCAGGTGTACTTAAAAATTCACCTTTTACAGATTTTTAGCGTTGCCGGGGATATCTGGAAGCTATTTCGGATACAAAAGCTAATATCTCTATAATTTTGTTTGTAAATTTAAATGCTGGACCATACTTGTAACCTTTATCTAGAAAATATGTTTTTCAGTTATAAAATATGTATCGCTTAAGTTCTCAAATATTGTGTAGAAGTTATGTGTTTGTGGGGTTTGTTTACTGATTTCATGAATGTTGTACCCTATCTAAGTTTCTGATTTTGTGTGTTTGTGTTAAGCGAAATAGAACAATCACAACAGTCATTTCGGTAGGCAAGTATTATATGGTACTAGTTCAATCTGTGACAGTTAAATAATTTCTAGTCAAAAATTGTTCCTAGTTACTATGCCTTCGGTTTTTGGTCCTAACTAATACGTTGATATGTTACTTACCTTAATGGTGAGTGTAGGAAAAATTATTAACATGCACAAAGGTTATAATTTTCGTTTAAAATTTGTTTTAAAATTATGTTCAGCTTACATTTACGTTTTAATGTAAAATAAAACTTCAATAAAATTTAAAAAAAAAATGATTAATTTGGAAACGATATATTTATATATTTAGTGTAAAATTCTCACAGTATTAGCATTGGTTTTCCGAATATCGTGAATTAGAGCAAACAGATTTTAAAATTATCTGAATAAACACACTATATGTGTTTATAATAATAGAAAAGGCAATGTTGTTTATGTTGAAGGTGTTTTGATGAAGGTAAACTTAAAAGTAAAAATATTAGTTGCATTCAATGTAAGCCAGAATTTAGAGTTATTAAGTGTTTCATGCAAAGTCAGAGGCATAAACATAAACTAAAAAATTCACAATCAGTCAATTTTTATACTTTAAAGAAAATAATAACTAGATTTAACCTTAAATTTTTACAATTTACAAAGAGAAGGCGTTTTCGTGATTCACATGGCACAACTCCTTATTGGTTTAAGTTATAAATCATATGTATAATTACCTATTTATTATTAACTCTTTCATGTTCACTTTAGATCACTGTATTGGGTCGCAATAGTAGTTATAGAAATTATTTTTAGCCTTCACATTTCAATTTTGTGTCTGTTTACCTAGCTACAAGAAGATGGATATACAAGATTTTCTGGAAAAATATGACACTTTGTTGTTAGATTATCATCGCAATCAAATTTATAGACTCCAAAATGCGTTGGGAAATTTCGAAAATGAACCGATGAGAATAACATGTCACGGAATGCATTATGAAAGTTGCGTCTGGTCCAAAGATGATGCCAAGGGCGGTCCAGATACTTGTGAATGCTTCCATAAAAAATTACTTAGATCCAAAATAGATAAAATAATTAACTTATATTTAAGAAAGAAGCTATTGTCATTGTAAAAAAAAAGAATGTAATTATTGTATATATATATATATATATATATATATATATATATATATATATATATATATATATATATATATATATATATATATATATATAAATTTAAAATTTAAAAAACTAGTGAATAATCAAGCGTATTTATTTTTAAGTCTTCACATTTAAATGTTGTGTATTAAGTACCTAATAGTAACGATTTAAATTTCGTTACTTGTTATTGTGTTCAACTGTAAATATTGTTTATACGTGATGTACCTTATTACAGTAATAAAGCTCATATATTTATTTTAAACAACAAAAATTATAAAAAAAAACTCCCATCATTACTACATTTGTCAACGTTTTACTTATACACCTATTATATAACGGTGTCACCGTTTCATGGAATCGTCGGACAGAAGAAAATTGAATTTATTTATGGATAAAAACCCGTTGCCACCCTACAGTGTTCCCATAAACAAAACAACTAAAGGACAAATGACGTTTCTAAAATGTCTCTGTGATGTATTTCTATATTTAGCGTCAAAGTAAAATCAACTTATAACAATAATAACCATTGCAATAATAATAATATAACTAACAATAACAGCAAAGGAAGTAGGCTCTCTATAACAAAAATATTGATGCAAATTAACTTATTACATTATTGCAAATATTTTTAATATAGATAAGTGTTTTTTTGTTTGATACATTTAATTAGAAGCAAAAGTTTCCAAGAAAGAGGAATCAATCAAAAATTAGTTTGCTCATTTAGGAAAAGACATTTGTTTTCGTGTAGGTATGTGCTTTTTTATAAATAAAGCTTCAAAAAGTAGCCTTTGCGCTTGTCATTACAAAAATCTAGTTACTCCATGTGGTTGTATTGAGTATCAGTGATATGTTTTGCAAAATGTAGCTTTGTCAGTGTGCTTATTTCTAAGTGCAGAATGTTTGTATCTGGTTTAAAACTTATATAAGCTTGGTAGATATGGACTGCGTTACAATGCTGATTTATAAATTCCAGCTATTGTCAACAAATATAATTTTTCTTTCTAGTTAAATAGGAAATCACGCGTCGCGTTCTAAGATTTAAAAGCTATTTTTTATTTGTACTGCTACTTAAGATTTCATAAATCTTTTCTGAAATGTTTCCAAAGTAAGTCTTCGAACATATTTTTTATCTTTTTGTTTCTAATACAGATTGGGGTAAGTTAAATTTAGGGCTAATTTGTATTATTTTGTGTCTATTATCTTATCGATTATTTTAACAGAGTGCACATTATTAACCCCTTAACGCTCACGCCCGTGTCTGACACGGGCGATGCCAGACGGACCATTTGCTACATGCCCGTGTGTCACACGGGCAACACGTTCAATGGCGATTCAAAGTTATGCATAAACGTCTAGGAGTCGGGATATATTTCTAGTATATTATACCATTAGCCGACTCATTAGTTGAGCTACTAATGTATAGATGTCGCATGCTTCTAAGCCGCTAAACCGTAATTTTGTTACAGAGTTCTCGCTTTTGGTTCTGTGTTCCGTTAAATTACCTATTCATTGACTTTATACATTGGATGTTCTATGCTTTATACTCTGAACGTGTTCTGTGCTGTGAATGAGTATATAGTCAATGGTATATTGTTGTCTTGACAAGTTATAATATAATTAGCAACACTTGAGTTAGTTTATTGTTGCTGCAATTCAAATAACATGAGTGACACAGAAATCTCTACAGATTACGATTATGTACATATATCAGAGAGTGATGGTAGTGATACTAGTTTGGGAGAAATTTATGATGAAAGTGACGTGGAAAGTACAGATAATGATGATAACACCTTACTTTTGGCCAGGAATTGGTATCAAATTAGTGTACAAGAACCTCCAGACCCCCCTCCAAGGTTTCCATTCACAGGAGAGTCCGGAATTAGTGTTGATCTGCCAGAAAGTACTGATGTATTGGGATTTTTTCAACTGTTTTTCGATGACCATCTCATCACCTTATTAGTTTCGGAGACGAATAGGTATGCAGAACAACAACCAGGTGGTTCCACTCGACAATGTCCACTTATAACAAACGACGAAATGCTTCTGTTTTTAGCAATTATCATGCTGCAAGGGATAGTAGTCAAACCAGTAGAGAAAATGTAGTGGTCCAATTGTGAAGTGTTGAAAACACCTGTGTTCGGTAAGTTGATGAGCGCTAGGCGTTTTTTTCATATAAAAAAGAACCTTCATTTTTACAATAATGCAGAATTCAATCCAGACACCCACCCTTACCCAAAAATAAATAAAATATGGCCAGTATTTGATTACATAAATAGAAAATGTTCAAATATATATACTCCGGAACGCGATGTGGCCATAGACGAAAGTCTTGTACTTTATAAGGGACGCCTAAGTTGGAAGCAATACATCCCCTTGAAAAGGGCACGTTTCGGGGTAAAACTATATATGTTGTGCGAGTCCAAAACTGGATATATGTACTCATGTATTATATACACAGGAAAAGGTACAAACTTCAGCGAGAAATATAAAGACATGCCTATATCATCTCAGGTTGTTCTCACTTTACTTGAACCCTTGTTCAATCGAGGCTACTGTCTGACTACTGACAACTTTTATACTTCTCCAACATTGGCTGACTACCTAATAAAATGTAAGACCGATATATATGGTACACTCAGAGTGAATAGAAGAGAAATTCCACCAGAACTACAAAAGAAAAAATTAAACAAAGACGATATAATAGCTTTTCAGAGAGGGAAAGTGATGATCATGAAGTGGAAGGATAAAAAAGATATTTGTTTGCTGTCAACTGTGCACAATTGTGAAATGACAGCAACAAGCAAAGTTGATAAAAATGGTACCTCAGTAAGGAAGCCAAAAGTTGTGCAAGATTATAACAATACAATGGGAGGAGTTGATCGCCTGGATCAACATTTGCACGATTATCCATGTACAAGAAAAAGAGGCAAAAAATATTACAAAAAAATCTTCTATCACCTACTGGACATAACAATATGCATAACAACAACGGCCAGAAATCTCATCTAGAATATAGGATAGCTTTAGTGGAAGCCATAATTGCAAGATGCCATTCTTCGACTATCAAAAGAAGAGGTCGTCCCAGTAGTCAACCTGGACCTTTGAGACTGACGGAAAGACATTTTCCTGAATTCATCCCTCCAACAGAAAAAAAAGCTTCCCCATGCAGACAGTGTGTTGTGTGCTGTAGCAAAAGAGATGATAAAGGGAAAAGAAGGAGAAAAGAAACCAGATATTACTGCAAAGACTGCGATGTGGGTTTGTGCGCAGTTCCCTGCTTCAAGATTTACCATACTGAATTGAACTTTTAGGTAACCACAAACATAGCATTTTCCATAAACAGTATTGTACTTATATTGTAGCTATCGTGTGTAGGGTACTGTGGTACCTAGTTAGAGAATTGTATTTATTTTTATGATTTTTAGATAGGTACATTTTTACCCTATGGCAAAATTTGCTTCTACACCTCTGTGTTTTATTTGGCATGCCTTCTGCTATGCATTATGTCATGAATCTTTGGTTTCTCATTTCTTTGAAAAAATATATATATATATATTTCTTAGTTTTTGTATATAATTCCATCGAACCCTTCAAAAAAAATATTTCTACGCCAATGAATTCAACAAGAACTATGTAAAAGAGCTTACCAATAATGATAACTCTCATATATTTTATTTAGTCGTTGTATCCGCTTCTGATTTTGCGAAAATAAAATATAATAAATTAAATTCATTTTCTGGCAACCCCTGGCGAAAAAAACATTTCTACGTCACTGAGATTTGGTAAAAATACTTAGAAAGACATGTACCCCAATAACCAATAATAAAAAAAGTGACGATTTTGGCTCAAAAAAATCAAAAATAATATAATCCTTTTAAATGCTATTTACTTGATTCCTAAAATTTATTTTTGAGTCGTTTCAGGTATATAGGTATTGAATGATGCATCGTCTTTAAATGGTAGACTGACGCATCTTTTGTAAAAAGAAAAAGAAAAAAAAGGTGACATGAATCGTATGGTATAGTTTTTCCCTGCATATTGAAAAGTCAAGTGAATTATTCTCTAACTTTTTAAAAGCTACACGTAAGAGATTTATAGTATCGTTAGCTTCTTTGTCTAAAGTACATTTTAATGTTTGCATGGGGTTATAAATAAACTTTAAAAATTCATTTAATTCTGTAAAGCTATCTTGAGAACATGCTAAAATGTAATCTACATATCTGTACCAAAAGATAATATGGTGAAACTTCTAATGTTGAAACTTGTTTTTCTAAGTTTTTCATGAATATGTTGACCAAGAAATGAGACAACGAACCACCCGTAAGAAGAAGGTCTTCATTTTGCGGAGAAAAATTTTCACTAAAATTAAAATAGCTTTGCTTTGTAAATTCGATAAACAGATTCACTATTTCGTTTTTTGTCACTACATTTACTTTTCGTCTCTAGTAAACGGTTTTTTAATGAGGGTAAGAATTGTCTAAAGGGTATTTTAGAATACATGCCACTAACATAAAACCAAACTAATTCACTGTTTGATGGAATAGTTGTGTTATTTAAATTCTGTCATACTTCATGAGAAATCTTAGCTGAATATTTTGAAATGTAATTGTGTTCTTAAATAAGCGTAACCATTCTGCTGGCTATATTATAATTTAACATGACTAACTGCTGTCTTATGGATTTGGTTTATGTATTTTTAAATATCCACACATATCTGGTGGTTACGGATTTTTATATAAAAGTTATTTAATTTCTTACACCCCACACATAGATGTATTTTTACCCGATTTTCTAGTTTTGTCTGGAAGGAATTTTTCGGGGTATCTCCTAATTTCTGTTCTTCCCTGCGATAATAAAATGATTTATTTTTATGTTGCATAAGGCCTTATTTTTAGCCATGGTTGTGTTTGCTTTTTCTTTATCAAATTTGGTAAAAGCTAAATAGTTTTAGGATGTTGTTGAAGTAAGTGTGCTTAAAAATCCACCTTTTTCAGGTTTTCGCGTTGCCGGGGGATATCTGGAAGCTAATATCTCTCTCTCTCTCTCTCTCTCTCTATATATATATATATATATATATATATATATATATATATATATATATATATATATATATATATATATATATATATATATATATATATATATATATAATATATATATATATATATATATATATATATATATATATATATATATATATATATATATATATATATATATATATATATAGTGCCTTTTACGTCAAGTGGCGACAATTCATTATTTATAACAGGTCAGCCGATTTTCAAAAAAAAAAATCAAAAATAAAGTATTCCAAAAGCTTATATCCTAGTATTCATTATTTTAAGATTCGCTTTTTTCATAGCCTACTACGATAACAAATAAGACCCAAAAAATGACGAAAGCATATTAGGCATTTTTTACGAAAAAGACACATATCTCTACCGATTTCGGCACATCTGGAACCCATAAACCCCAAGTTTCCATATCGTAACTTATACAGAGTGTTCACAACTTGAATGCAAAAAATTAAAAAATCGACTTTTTGAGAGTGGCTTGCAAATATAGATTGTCAATGATTAAGTATCACATAGTGTATCAATACACACAATATCATCCGCATATCTTATACAGAGTGTTCATAATAAATACGGAAACATACCCTTTTGCAAAGTATTTCGCAATTTGGACTTTGATCGGACCAGCATCTTAAATTTTGGGAAGACACCACTCCATTGTTTCACAACTTCATCGCTAAACAAGAAAGTTCTATTGGTTGGTTAACTAATTTCCTTGGCACCATAATGAATATTCCTAGCATCTTCGTTGTAATTTTCCAAGGTGGCGTCTACTGTCTTATCAATATTTCCATTGACATAAACAAAACGTCTACAATTTGACAGTTGATATTATTTGGCAGTTTATATAATTTAAAATCGATAAAAATATAGTCAGAATTTTAACAGTTAGTCAAAAAATTGAATTAATTCGACTTGTAGGCGATAACCATAAGACATATCGAGAGGCTGCGGCAGAATTTAACAGGCGTCGTCCTGATATTGAACCCTTGACTTTTTAAACAGTTGCTAAAGTAAATATGCGTTCTGGTAGAACTGGGATTATTAATCCAACAAAGCGCACCAGAAAGGTGAATAATCGTGCAGACAATGCTATTATGAACGGGCTCCAAGGAAATGCGAAGACCAGTGTGAGACAACTACCAGTAAATATTAACATGAAACCAGCTAAAATTTGAGGGTGCCTGAAAATTTTATAATGGAGTATTCATTATAGTGCCACGGAAACTATTTAAATGATAGAAATTTCTTGTCTAAAATATTGTTGAGGGATGAAGCTACATTCACAACTAACGGAGTGGTGTCTTCCCAAAATACAAGGTATTGGTCCTACCAAAATCCAAATTGGATAATAAATTTTAAGAGGCAATACTCTTCCAAAACGAATGAATTCTGATGTGGCATAATTCATAATAAAATTATAGGACCCTTCTTTTTTGAGAAAAATCTAAACGCAGAAAATTTTCTTAACTTTTTAAACAATGAATTTTAGAACAGTTTAGTAGATATAGCTATAAGACTGAGGCAGACCATGATTTTTTAGCTGGATGTTGCTCCTATGCATAATGCAGGAATCGTAAGGGATTGGCTGAAAACGAAATTTCCTACGTAATGAATACGATGGAACCGCCACCTTATTAGATGGCCTCCTCTACCTAAAACCACTTGATTACTTCCTTTGCGGTACGTTCAAAGAAAAAGCTTATCGAGATCGTCCAACCAATGCAAACGATTTAAAAGCAAAAATACGTGACTCGTGTAGATCTATTACGCCGGAAGTACTACGAAAAGTTACCGGCAACTGTTGGAAGGGACTGGAAAAAATATTGCGGCACGGTATAGTCTACCTTAAATCGCTATAATTTAAAATTGTTCATTTTTACTCAAAACTCCTTTTGCATTCGCATATAAGTAAGGGTTAAACAAATGTTATCAATTTATTTAAATTGAAGTGATTCAAATTAAGCATGATGCATTATTTCCTGCAAATTATAAGCAACAATTGCAAATCGACTTATTTTTAAAACTTCATGGCGCATGTAACAAAACCACTAGGTTGAGTTTTTCGATATTTCCGTATTTATTATGAACACTCTGTATAAGATATGCTGATGATATTCTATGAATTGATATACTAGGTGACTCTTAATCCACTGGAAATCTAATATCTGCTAAACACTCAGTATCGTTTACACAGGGCACTCTCAAAAAGTCGATTTTTTTATTTTTTGGACTCAACTTGTGAACACTCGGTATGAGTTACGATATTAAAACTTCGGATTTGTGAGTTACAGGTGTGACTTAATTTATAGAGATATTTGTTTTTTGGTAAAAGAATGCTTAATATAATTTAGTCATTTTTTTTTGTTATCGTAGTAGGCTACAGAAAAAGCGAATCCTAAAATAACGCATACCAGGATATGGAGCTTTTGGAGTACATTATTTAAACAAAAAATTCAAAATCTGCCGACCCCCTATGAAATAATAAATTGTCGCCATTTCCAGTAAAACACATTGTATATACCAACTACAGCTAAAAACGAATACAGTCAAATAAATATAGCTAATATAGAATTTATAACTAAAAGTTTGTATTGTTTACTTCTATAATTTTGATTGTTTAGTAAAAAATTTGTGAATAATAGATTTTACGGTCATATAGTAATATTTTGTGATTTACTCTTGATACTTTCCGCAGAAATATATAAACATATATAGTCTGAAACCGACCTCGAAAATAGGTTCTATTGGCTCTAATTTGCGCATATTCGAAAAAACGTTTCGAAAATATTCGTAAGTCATTTCATCTTTATACACGAAATTTTCTCTATAAAAATTCGCTAAAAATGGCTAAGCATATTTGAATATATGGCAATTTGCAATTGACTGTATGGAAAAACTTTTGGAAAGAGCCTTCAAACGGTATAAATTCCTCGATTAAAAGAGAGGTGTATTTGTTTTGTTATCTCGTAAGTCGAACTTCCCAATTAAGATGCAATTAGGTACCCAATATTCGAATCTTAAATTGAATTAAACTTGCAGTAAGAAAATACCCGAAATATATATATATATATATATATATATATATATATATATATATATATATATATATATATATATATATATATATATATATATATATATATAACCTGTTTACTTTACCTTAAACTAAAGTGGACCCTATATGGATACATACCCATTATTTTATAATTCCCTCCCTTATAGAAAGCTGAATTAATACCTTTATATGCATAAATCATATTTGACACATGGTTAAATGCAACTAGTGTTGTAATTATAACTACATGTTCATCTTCGTATATATTTCGACATTGTAAAGGTTAAATATATCTATGTGTTGTCATCCATCTCTCATTCGTCGTTCGACTGACATACACTAATTTAAATTTAGACGAAGCATTTGCGTTGACGCATCGCATCTGTTGTTTTAAGGGTTCCCCATATCCAACAATATTCTCTAATGTACACACAATATATTTCATTCAGCTGGCTTTGATTTTTGAGCAGACAACCAAATGTTTTTGTTCTTGGGGTATTTGTATATCAGCAGATTGTTTGATAAGATATAAGATGCTTATTAGGTAGGTACTATATTTCATACTTATTACGTTATGTCTATTATAGTCGTTATGATATTAACTTTTTTTATTAAATAAAACCGCAACGGCCGTGGGGGCATTAGCACTCTAACATATACATTTTAGACATTATAATACTACAAAATAGCTTGATGAATTACATGGTTACAATTAATAATATTAGATATTATTAAGTACCTTTTACATCATGTACATACCTAAGTATTTATTGAGCTTCACATACACACAGAAAAAAAATATTTTCACAGCAAGTTCTCTATTTGTTTAAAAAGTTGTTTTCCTTTAGGAAATCACACAGGTGTTGTATCTCAAGTGTTTTTCATATTATTTGGTATTTAATGTATCTACTGCAATTTTGGACAGTCACATAATAGTCATTTCACAGTCAATCTTAAGGCCCTTCGTCCACCGGTTGAACGCGACTGCGATCTGACTCAAAAAACGTCTGGACGCAGCAAGTGCGTTATGGTCGTGAATTTTCATAGAAATTATCTGGCACCAAATATTTTTTCTCTTTTTTTATTTTAACATAGAAATATAAATTTTGGTATATAGTTTCCTTTTAATATCGTAAACTTACGCACAAAATTTAGTTACCATACCTTTTCTATTTTTTGAGATAAAATATTTTTGCCGAGAGAAAACCCAAAATTTTCCCCGAAAACAAGGTTCAATTTTCCTGACTAAAGAACTTATCCAAGCCACTTATAAAAGGAAGGTACATCCAAAATTTTATCAAAATCCGTCCATTCTGTTTTGAGTTATCGGTGTGACACACACACACGCCCGCGCGCGCACGCACACAAGCACGCACGCACGCACGCACGCACACACGCACGCACGCACGCACGCACACGCGCTCGCGCTCGCGCACGCGCGCGCACACACACACACACACACACACAGATATATATATATATATATATATATATATATATATATATATATATATATATATATATATATATATATATATATATATATATAAATAAATAAACATATAAAAAGTGAAACTGACCCCGGATATGGGTTCTAGCGGTCCTAGATCGCGCTCATTTGAAGAATTTTTTTCAAAAGTCGGGATCTCCTCATTATTAATTTTTTTATAAGAAAGTTCACTAAAAATGTCACATGACGTTGCACAGGATTTGTTTTACAGTCGGACCCCTTCTAACTGCGTAGTTTCATCCACCTGCGCGTCTGCAACGCAACCTCCGATCTACTCGCGAACGACCAACTCACAAACAACTGGCTTATCAGTTGCGTGACAGTTTTCTCGTGTAACTTGAGTCAGACGCTTTTATTTTTGATACTTTTCGTGTTTTTAGTGAATTTTTACTATTGACGATATCCCAACTTTTGAATTTTTAAAAAATTCTTCAAATGAGCGGTAATTAGGCCTATAACTCAAAAAATAATTGCCGATTTTGATTAAATTTGGTGAATACCTTCCTTTTGCAAGTCGCTTGGATAAGTTTGTTAGCCAGAAAAATCGGCCCAGGTTTTCCCGAAAAGATTTTTGTTTTTGTTTGAAATAAATGACAAAGTAAGGGCAACCAAATTTTGTTCGCGGGTTTGTACCATTATACGCAAATCACCTACCAAAATTTAGCTTTGTAGGTTAAAAGACAAAAAAGTTATAAGCATTTAAAAAAAAAGGTGTTTTCCTCAAAACGTCAAAGTCGCGATTTGAAACGTCAAAATTGACAACATTTAGGCAAAGAACTTGAAACTAATACGAGCTATGGAAAGAAGTGACTCAAAAAGAATCTTTTTAAAAAGCCTGAAGTCTTAGCTTCAACCGTCATTGTCATTCATTTTACTAAAATATTTCCAGAAAATTAATTTTAAATAGACCTTTTCTCTGATGTAGCCTTAGCTATAGATTTTATCGTTTAATGGTATATAATTTTTGTCAAATTTTCGTAAAAAAATCAATAAAGCTCAATATATCCGTTATTATACAAGATACGAAAAAAAATTGTATACATTAATTATAGGGTGTATTGAGCTACATCTTAAAAAATATTTCTACAATCCAATGGTGGCCCATAAGTCGTTGGTGATACAATTTTTTTAAATCGAACACGCCTTATGTTATCGCATTTTTGCATTTTCCATCGAAATATAATGCGTTTGTAAGAAAAGAAATTCTGGACGCAGCAAGTGCGTAGTAGCAAATTTGCATTAACTGCTGTAAATTTAAATAGGTCAATCAATTTGCTATTAACCTATAAGATTGACCAAAAAACCAGTTTTTTCTGGAACACTTTAAGTTTACTTTCGGATTTTTTTACCTTTTCAAACAATAAAGTTATTTTGATGGAACATGGCACATTGTTTCTACTATATAGGTTATATTAGTAACCAAATTTGATGCCTGCTTTCTTTAAAAAAAAGCTCACATATTTGCTATTAAAACATTTTTATGAAAATTCACTACCATAGCGCCCTTGCTGCGTCCAGACTTTTAATTATTATGTCAGATCGAGATCAGGTGTTTTATTTAAAACTGGCGAAAGCAGTGGAAAGGCATCCATGTTTAGATGATTAGATAATTGCCAGGGTACTCGAACACGATAGCTCAGGAAAAGTCATGGGAAGCTGTATACAAACAAATTAATGCAAGTGATAAGTATATACATTACATTGTTATATTACATACATTACGGCACAACTCTGGTACTGCATTGTCAATGCTCTTTGACAAACCTATTAAACAGCTCTTATGAAAGATAATTTTATAGTTCGTATAAAATATTTTCACAATATTTCCACTGCCAAGGTAATGCTACATTTTGTGTCATGAAATGTTGTGATAAATGGATGGCAACTGTTGGGGGTTTGTTGTGTTCTCAACGGCAGCAGTGTTATCTACTTGAGTTGACTGTAGAGGACCAAATTCATCTTATCGTTGACGTAATCACCTATTGCATATGCTTTTCCTTCTCTTTTTCTGATGAAGTTGTGATGCATATAGCCATTACGATATTAGTCACGATATAATTTTACAAGTTATAGCATTCAGCAAAACCTGGAATATTTGGTTCATCATGCCAAAAGCACATTCCACACTTTTCCGACCCAGGCTCAATCTGTAGTTGAAAATACCTGCGATGTCGTTCCGTCGTCTTTTAAGATATAATCGCATGATATTTTTCTTGAGGGGGAAATGCTTCATCAGTAACAAAATAAAATGGAAACCGTGATCCTGTATTATCATTAGTTAATGCACGTCGTTCAGGTAAATCAATATTTTCTCGTTGTAAGGATTGGTTCATCATAGAAGCTTTGAAAATCCTACCAGCACTGTTTCTTCCTGGGTATCCTGTTTACATTGTAATAAAATTCCCATCTGCATCGACTGTAACCATTAGTACAATCAAATAAAATGACTTATAATTCAAATTGGCGACCCACTGTTGGGAAATTTGTTAATGCGGATGTGCTTTCCAGCGATTGCACTAACGCAGTTGAGTAGGTCCCAAAGATTTTTAAAACGTTGCGCTATTTGTTTCCATCGGGCTTTATCTGGCACAAGCATATACTAGTTGTGCAGCACTGTCCAACTAGCTTCATAGCAATCCTTTACTATTCTTCCCACAGTACAATTTCCACGGGCAAATTAGTGTGATAGGGAGTTCCTAGGTATCTGAAACAAGAATAGAAACATATACTTTTTTGCTACACTTTGCTACTTTTACGGGTATATATATATATATATATATATATATATATATATATATATATATATATATATATATATATATATATATATTATTCAGTTACTATATGCAGGGACAAGTGGAGAAACATCCGGACGGTTTTTCACGAAATTCGAAACTGGGTCGTACTGAGGGCAAAAGAAAGAAACCATACTATTTAAACGAGGTGCTACAATTTTGAGTTCGTTTCGTGAAGCCATCACTATCAGATGCTACCGGAAACTTGCCCCTTATACATCAACAGCAAAGTGAAGGTGTCGCCCAATCCTTAGACATTGATGAACATGAAGAATACGATGAAGAAGAGTTATCCGCCGAACTTGCTCCCTTAGATACAAGCAATAGATCAAGTGCATCACAGCCTACTTCAACACCCACGCCGTCAGCCTCTACTACAATTCAGTCCCAGCGTACATCTGTATTGTTGAAACCAAAGACAACCAACACTGCTGAAAAGGAAAAGTCAACTACCTATTACGGCAGACGACAAAGCTTTCATCGACTTTTGCAGCCAGCAGACTGCCGTCCTCGAAACTGCAGACAGTCATAGAAACATGTTTTTACTCAGTCTACTGCCAGATGTGGAAAGCATGACTGATTACCAATATGTAAAGTTCAGAAAGGATGTTATTACTATTAATGATTGACAATATTTCATTATACGCCCCCACTTCATCACAAGTGAGTGGTACTTCTTTAGAAGGGAGTGAAATTTCAAAAGCGCCATCGTCACCACATCGTCGCTCTCTGAGAATGGCTTCTACTCCCAGGCGTACGCTGATAATGGGCTGGTCTTAGTCACCGGCAAATTCCTCGGCGTCGTTTGTGAGTGTATGCAGGCTGCTTGTAGCATAATCGAAAGGTGGTGTGGTGAGCAGGGACTCTCCGTAAACCCGGCGAAGACGGAGATGGTCCTATTTACCAAGAAGAGGAAGGTAGAGGGGTTGAGGGCGCCCGTGATGTTTGGAAAACCTTTAGCTTTAGTGCGGGAGGTCAAATATCTGGTGGTGATCCTGGACCCCAAACTAACATGGGGGTCGCAAATAGAACGAGTAGTGAGGAAGGGAGTAGCGACCCTCTCGCAGCTGCGTCGTGTAATAGGGAGGACCTGGGGACTTAATCCTCGGATCCTTCATTGGATCTACACTGCGATCGTCAGGCCGAGAATCCTCTATGGGGCGTTGGTCTGGTGGTGTGGTGTGAACCAAACTACTAGCAGGAAGCTGGCCACACTCCAAAGGCTGGCACTCCTGGGTATCACAGGCGCTATGAGGACGACACCCTCAGCCGCGCTAGAGGTCTTGTTGATGCTGCCACCGCTTCCCATCTGTATCAGAAGGGAGGCTATGGCGTCGCATCTTAGAAACCGGCACTCAGGTAACTCTTGCGGAGAGGGAACAGTAATAGGGCATGCAAGAGTCGCCAAGGAGGTGGAAAAGGAAATTCCGATTTCCGCCATAAAGGTGAGGGATGCCGAGGACGATATTATGTTGACTAGGCCATACACCCTCAGGATCCCCAGTAGGGATCAGTGGAGGGAAAATGAGGTTGCATTCCAGCCCGAAAGCCTGGTCTGTTTCACCGACGGATCGCGGCTGGAGAACCAACAATTCTCCGGGGCAGGAACATAAATCGAGGACCTGGGGGTGCGCGAGAGCTATGCTCTTGGCGCATACACCACGGCATTCGAAACAGAGGCGTATGCTATCCTGTCTGTGGCCAATAGACAGGATGTGAATATGAGTCTCGAGAAATGTGTGTGCATCTGCTCGGATAGCCAGGCGGTCCTCCGGGCAGTCTGTGCGGCCAGAATCAGATCACCACTGGTTCAGGAGTGCGCTGACGCCCTCAGATGGCTAGCCAGGACGCAGGAGGTGCAACTGGTGTGGGTTCCGGGACACTGTGGCGTATCGGGGAATGAGGTGGCGAATAATTTCGCAAGACTCGGTTCCCGGCGGCCGTTCTGTGGCCCGAAGCCTGCTATAGGCATAAGTAGGAAGACAGTCTCTGTCGCCTTAGACAGGTGGACCGAGGAAGCAATGGAGAGGCACTGAGGGTCGGTTGGTGGCTGCAGGCAGGCGAGGGACTTCGTGGAGGGGCCGGACAGAGATAAAGCTGTCTGGCTACTCGGAAGGAGTCGACCTACGCTTCGCCGCATCCTCGGGGTGCTGACAGGCCACGGCGCCCTTAGAAGACACCTCACATTGATAGGCGTAGAAAGGGATCCCATTTGCCAGGAATGCGGCGAGGATGAAGAAACGTCCTACCACTACCTGTGTGAATGCGAGGCTTTTGGGAGTCTTCGAGCAGAATTGTTCGGATCAAAGACTCTGCAGAGGAATCAGGTAAGTACCGTCCAATTGAGGACCGTCACGGCCTTCATCTCGAGGTTGAGGCGGTTTGGCGACGGAACCGAGGAAGAGTAGAGCATGGTTGCAGGGTTGCTGGGGTTGGCAAAAAGGGCCCATTGTGGCCTACTTGCTTGGCGTTGGCCTCCCCACCACTGCTACTACTACTACTACTCGTCACCACATCTGATGACTACACCATCACCTGTTCATCGTCCTGGAACTGAACTGGTTCTGAACCTACCAGCCGCCTTCATCTAAGTGGTGGCAACAGATTACCAAATTAAATTTGTGGAATATAATAATTAGAAATACAACGTACCTCAATGTAATCAGTAGTCTTTCTTCCACTGAGATACATCTTCTTCTGTTTGTGTCGTTTTTCCTGATTATCGGGCTAAGTTTTCCAACCAACTCCTTGAACAGTTCTCTAGACATCCTGGAAAATCCTTTGAACTTTTGTTCGTTTTTTTTTAATTCTCGGGCTAACACAAAAACTGAACGTGAGTGAATTTCCCGAATGAAAAAATAAACCCAAAATTTCCGCCTTCTTTGAAGCCTTCTCAAGACAAATGCACAACAACAACATTGCGATTACGAACGGCACGTTTGCCATTTTGAAGCAGATTGACAAATGAACAGACAACTTTTGAGATGACCGTCACAGCAGAGTTGCGTTAGTAGACGAAGAATATGTAACGCAACTCTCATCCAACTGCTCTAAAAAAGTTTGGTTCCAGTTGCGTTGCGTTGCGTTGCACCGATGGACGAAGGGCCTACATTAAAAATTTCGCACTCGGGTGGAATTTCTCTTGTAGATGACCATAGTCCAGTTTTGTATGACTAAGTCGTAGTCTATTCACTAACACCTGTGAGCATGTTGGTATAACCAGTAAAATAAGTTGCATGGATGACATCACTAGCTTGAGTGTTCTGTTCTTAGAGCTCCGTGCGTTTCACCACATGTCACTAATGGTTGCACATATTGATCTCTAAGAGAATTTTGGTAGAAAAAAATCGCTTATGAGGAGATCGCAACTTCTGAGTTTTAAAAAAAATCTTTAAATGAGCGCAAACTAGGCCCCAGGAGTCAGTTTCAATTTTTATACGTATATACAGGATACAGCCTGACACAAAAAAACGGACCAAATATACGCTATTGTCATTACTTAACAGTAAAAAATATAATAGTACTAAATAATGACATAAAATAGTAAATATATTTTGCTATCGAAAAGACAAAAGTACATATCATTAGCTAAAAAACATTAATACTTTAAAATAAAAAATAATCTAAAACAATATACCAAAGACGAGAAATATGTTTCAGATATTCATTGATAGCAAATGATTACGTAGCTAGCATATATATATATATATATATATATATATATATATATATATATATATATATATATATATATATATATATATACATATATATATATATATATATATATATATATATATATATATATATATATATATATATATATATATATATATATTATAATTCGTTTTTATTTATAGGTATCTATAACTTACTAACCTGAATCAGGTTAGTAAGTTATAGATACCTATAAATAAAAACGAATTATAATAATTGATAAAAACATCAAAGTAGTAGTAAGGCTTTAGAACTTACAAAAGACTCTTGAAAGGAAGAACAACGTCTAAGGCCAGTGACACTACATGTAAAAATATGTAACTTATGATAAAGTAGATATAAGTGTGTATTAGTAAAATCATTTAATTACTTAGAATAAGTTTAAATTAATTTTAAGGCAAATAAGCAAACATTAAAGTAAAATGTCGAAGTATATACTGTATACCTACATAAAAGGAATCAGAATTTAACATTTAGAAATGCAAATACTAAAAAGACGTGTAAAAAGATATAAAAGATTTTATAAACTATAAATTTTTCATAAAACTAAAGCCAGGAAATGCTTGTAATAAGAAATTTTTCAAAATTTAGACAAAGTGTTACATTATAAAGGCAATATGACGCCGCCTTGATGCAAAAATAACATACACAAAATCTAAATTGCATGTAAATTGCTATAAAAACATTCCTAGTATATTTGAAACTAATGTAACAGGCATAAAATTTGCAGAAAATATATGATTTATTTGAAAAATAACAATTTTATAAAAAAATCGCTGTCAGTTAAAGAAGTTATCTAAATGTCAATTGAAATTTGACATACAAAATGTAAATAATTAGCTAGACGAGATAGGATTTTAATGCAATTTTCTATTGAAAATAATAGAAGGAGGGTGTTACTAAGTGAAGATTGGAATCTGTGATGAGCACTGAAAAGTACACTTGGAGAACTCAAATCACCACATCACATCTTTTTAAAGAGCTGATGATCGTTTCACTTCACGTTGGTGAAACGATCGTCAGGTCTTTAAAAATATGTGTTGTGGTAATTTGGGTTCTCCAGGTGTACTAAGGAGAGTGTTATTTGTTGAAAAACAAACTACTCTCTCACCACTGTGGTAAAAACCAAACACATTGAAGATTGCTCCGCAACTAATGGAATAATAAGCTATAATTTTTTTGTTGAAAATAGAAAACTAACCACGATGATATAGTCAGAAGTGTAAAGTGTCGACTGTGGCTCCTTTTGTGGAAAAAAGTGAGTAAATTGAAAATACTTACCTTATAAAGAGTGTTGATACGATCAAGCATCTGTAAACGGAGCTTAGGTTCAAGAAAATAATTATATTTTTGTGGATCACACCATTAAACGTATGTTATTCATAACCATTAAAGACTGTAAAATGATTTGGCATTTGAAGGTCAATATTACCACTTTCAAACAAAATATTGGTGTTATACGTGCGAAGTGTCACATCAAATCTATAGATGTCGCTTGAGTTGTACAAGCAGAATTTAGAGTAAATCATTGAATCACACGCTGTTGTTATATAGCAACTATAATGTGTTATTTCCATTGCCTAGCCATTTAGTTAAGATATATAAAATTGTTGTTATTTGTGTTGGATAGATGAGTTAAAGCGAATAATGCAGAGGAAAGTAATTAAACAGGCTTTATAAAAAATTTCAAAATTCAAAAGGGATTTCATAAAATAAGATATTATTGTATGATTGATCAATGTGTGAGAAATACATTTGTAAATTAAAAAATTAATAAACTGTTTATATATATATATATATATATATATATATATATATATATATATATATATATATATATATATATATATATATATATATATATATATATATATATATATATATATATATATATATATATATATATATTGAATGTCCATTGTATTATTAACGTAATAGATTTATTTAGAGCTTGATTTAAAGAGAAATGAAAATTTCTGGTATTGTGGGTGTTAAAATCATTCATAGGAGCTTGTTTAGAGAAAAATATATGTGTTGGCATTGTGAGTGTAAAAATAAACTTTACAGGATTTTGGCCCGACCATCTTGAGACTTGAGAGACAATAGCCGCTCAAGAAATAAAGCCAAAGGAAGGTAGGTTAATACGTATATCAAGTAATTTAATTTGTTGAAATATTGAAATATAAATCGGCATATATTGTGATTATTTTTTCAAAAAACACTAAAAAATTAAATACATTCTCACAATATATATATATATATATATATATATATATATATATATATATATATATATATATATATATATATATATATATATATATACATTGAAACCTGAGACAAGCATGATCATGCCAAACTCTTCTTACAAATCTTCTCTATCAAACTAGAGCATGGATCAACAGAGACTGTCAACCGTGTGTCGCCTCTTCTGTGTTAACTAATGTACAGGCTCATCAGAACGGTGATACGCAAAAGTTTTCATGAACTCCGAGGCCGCGCCGCACTCTGTCTTTCCCGAGTTCCGAGAACGCATTGGGTGGACGATGGAAAAAAGATGAAGTCTTTTCAGGATCGGTCCCTGTTAGGATATGTTATGGAATGACTACATATGTCACTCCACACTGCGTACTACGATTTAGTAATATATCCCAGTCTAGCCCAATAGTTGAAAGGTGAGACAAACCTGATCGTGCCAGACCCTGTGGAGTACCCCATGACATTCGGATGTTGTATAGCTTTTCATAAACCCTCTAATTTCTGCTATAAAGCTACAGTATGGATTAACCGTTATTTTCATGGAATATGGTACACGGTTTCTACTATAGATGATGTAATTTCTATCAAATTTGATGTCTTTCGTATGAAACAATTGACATTAAAACACTTTTTTGAAAATTCGCTACTATAACGCACTTGCTGAATCCATGCCTTTTAGATCTGGCAAAATGTGAACCATACTTTCTTCGGTAACTAGAAATTCAGTTGCATCTTTTGCCAGTGCATCTGCTTGTCCATTTCCCTGTATTTCTAAATAATAGGATGAAAGTGGTATTAACAATTAGACTATATTTTCCATATCTAACTTTTTACCCCGAGTGAAGATCTTTACCACAGGGGCCATTAATATCTGTTAATATGAAAAGGATGTTTGCAACTAAGTTCAAAAACATGTGGCCATTCAATGCATGTCGTGGTATTAAATTGTATCTGAACGTTTATAACGAGTAGCACTTCTACCATTTAATTTACAAGTTATCCAAGTAGCCTTACCGTATCCAATTGAATTCTTTACACTATTAAACCCTTTTGTTCTTGTTGTTATAATTGAATACTGTTGCGTTCAATAAAATTTTAAGTTTACTATGTCCCGATTTTATTTCCACCCTACATGAAGCTAATACATTAAATTACTGAGAAATGAATCAAACTCTTACGAATCAAACATCACTAAAAGTTTCAATTACACCAATTTAATTTTAATACAATTTATTTCCTTAAAACAAATATCTTTTGTATTTTATACCAACATAAAAAATCTTATAAACATTTAATACTTATCAGAATGTTAACTGACTGTGGATAAGGGTTTTGAGAACCCTTAATCACACTCATTAAAAAAGTATTAAAATCTACTCACTAGCAAATTTTTATATGAAAATTGGCTAAAAATTATTTTATGGCGCAACAAAGTGTGATATTTTTATAAAATAGTTTTTATGGAATCAAACGGGAATGTTTTTAGATGGTAATAAGTTAAATAAAACAAGTACATATATACCCCAAAACAACAACAAAAATTATGACAAACTTGTAGGCACTTATATATTTGTTTATATACATCTAATATTCACGTTCGAATCGAAATAATTTTTTAATACCTAACAAAAATCATTTATAAAAACAGGTAATATGCAATATTTATTCAACTTGATTTCAGCATAATATGTGACTCTGAAGTTTTTAAATCTAAACAGAGATAGTATGAGAATATAAAGCATATAAAAGATCATTTTGTCGGGTTGTCATTATTTATTCTTAGGTGATAAATATTTTATTTGCATTTTGTACCATAGCATATTCCTATACTAATAAAGTATGGGGAGTGTGTATTTTTGATCTAATTTCTCGAAATTTAGTTTCAGCTATCTCCTAACGTATTGAACCATAGAAAGCATTACAAAGGACTGGATATGATGGCGATGTTGACCAATCGAAGCGCAGGAGAGAACAATAGAAGGAAAGCTTATGACAATGCTTTTATGCAGGGGTTAGGGGCCAGAAGACTATGGCGGCGCACACATATACTAGACAGCCTAGCCGTTACTATTCCTGGATTCCCATATGTTTAACGATCTTGTTATTGCATTTCCCTCTGCCAATACATTACCTATAGTATATTAGAACAGAATAGTCTAATACAAAAATATTCTTGCAGTTATATAATTCTCTTCAATAAAGTTTATATTCCTTTGTCTAGCCATTTTTATTTTAATATTCAATTCTTATTACCTATCTGATCTACTAAAAAATTAATACAGAAGCAGATATAGGTATAAATTATACGCTTATACCATGATGACCTGAAAAATCTAAATTACCGACATATATACCTAGTAAAAAACTACAGACTGCTGCTATTACTGGTTTTAATTTGTTGCCACAATAACGGCACATAAGAATTATTATTCATATGCTGTGATAATAGCTAAGTTAATGTCATAGTGTTCACTGAGATTATTGAGTCAAAAATGAAAACGTTGTGTGTGTGTGTATTTTGTTTCTTTAACGTCGGCCTATTTCCGCGACTATGGCCAATCACCGACGCCAGGGAGCAGTTTCACCTCACTATCCTGGAAATTTTGCTGAACCCCTGCCTTTCTGTAAGAGAGTAGGGATCTTTAACGTGCCCAACAACGCATGGACACGGGACCGACGCCCCCTCCGAAGGACGAAACGTGCAGACATTTAACTTGCTCAAATACAATGCCACAACCTCGGTTGATGTTAATGCTACAGTTTGTACTGAAAAGGGGAAAGGAGAACCCTGGGATCGAACACATAGTACCCTTCGGTTCAGAGGCCCACGTTCTTACCACTGAACCACCGAAGCTCTAATGAAAACGATGTTTTATCACACAATGTGGCGACAGACAGACACCAAATATCTCTAATCATCTTAATACCTACAGTATTGTGCGAATTAATGTGAGCATTGGGAATTTCTGTATTATTTCAACACGACAACATTGCTGTGACAATTCTGACAGGTGTTTTTCGATATATCCCATAACCTGTCATTCTGCATTAAGTTAGTGTCTATGTCAGTCGTTTTGCGGGTTATTGTGACTTACGTTTTAGGTGGATTTGTGGTTTGGACGAAATAGACGTTTAATTCGTTTTCGTGTATGTGGCATCTTGGGCACTCCGCCAAGGAAAAGAGAAAGGATAATTACACTAAGTGATCACACATCCATGGCGCAAGGAGACATTGCTGGTGGGTGTTCTCCGAGCTTGGTAGCTGTAAATAAGACAATTAAACAAAAAAGAGAGACTGGATCAGTAGAATTTCAGCGGAAGAGGAAATATAGAAGAAAAATGAAGACAACTTCCCAAGCTTAATCGTTCTTTTGAGAAATAGCAAGCTGAACTCCAGAACGACATTACCTCCAGCAAGGCTTAGAAAAGGCAGGAGTAAAAATTCACAACTTTACAATTCGCAGATACCTTTTGGAGGGAGGAAGAAAAGCTGTGAGATCTCAAAAGAAAGAGCTTCTGACGGAGGCTATGATGGAAAAAAACTGATTTGGGCAAAACAAATATGCTCATTGGACAGAAGAACACTAGAGAAATGTCTTATTCTCGAATAAGACACAGTTTTTGGTGCAGAAGTACCGATCCAAATTCATGCGAATATGTGTGGGCGGAAGGTTAGCTGCGGCTCACTTGGTCCATACAGTGAAACATCCCATCAAAAGCTGTTTTTAGGCTGTATTCAATATATGGGAACTGGAAAACGTATAGATTATCGAAGGCATGGGGAACAGTAAAAAATGTAAAGAGATGTTAAAAACGTGTTTGTCCAGAGAACTAGAAAAAGTTTGACCAACTGGCGAATTAATTTTCCAGGACCATGTCATGTTTCCAAGAAGATGGGGAATCATTTCAATGACAATAAAATTACCTTTCTATACTAACCTGGAAACTTACCAGACATTAATCCCATTGAGAATTTATGGTCTATATGCAAGACCAGGTTGCTAAAAATAGATTGTACAACAAAAAGTAACATGATTGAGGCTGTCATTCAGCTGTGGTTTCGAGATGACAAAATCAAGGAGAATTCCAAAAAAATTAAATGATTCTGCGCGAAAACGAGTTGAAGGTATAATAAAAGCCAAATCGGGGCATTTATAACCTATTGAATAATACTAAAAGATTTATAAGCTAGTAATGTTTGCTAAATACAGACGTGGAGACTATTTCTCTGGCTTCACTAATGTTGGTTTTCTTTTCTGTAAACGAAGGACGTAGCTAACTGGAGCAAGTGACCCTTCTGCATTCTAGATGTTCTAGATGTTTCTCAGCGTTTCTGTGAACCGTTTCGCTGCTTGACAGCATCCTCAGACAGAATAAAGTTGAATTAATACGAAATCATAACAACTACAAATAAAGATTTGTTGGTATGTTATGTTTCAATCAGAAAATTATTTAAAAAGAAAATAAAATATAATAAAAATGACGGATGACGTTTTCAAAATGTCTACGTGATATATGTCAATATTTAACATAAAGATAAAATTAACCTATAACAGTAATAACGATAATAACAATTACAACAATAAAATAACTAAACATTCACAGTAATACGGCAGACTCTATACAATGAAAATATCGACACATCAGCTCGTTATCTTACACAAAAATTGCTAAAAGAATACATAAAATTCAAATTATATACTTAATTTCAAGTTAAAAAAAAAGAAAACGTAAATTTTGTTTAACTTTTCACGGAAGTTTGAACCAGTGTCACAAGCTACCAGTAATATGAACTTTACTGAATTTGTCACTTTGAAGTTTCATTTGACATTTGTAAAAACAATTTATCAACTACCGATATATTATGAAAATGTAAACCGTGACGGTTCTAAATATCACCTGCAAATTTTTGGAATTTATAGCTCTATGCATTAATTTTAATTTTATTTATTAATTAAATAAAAGATGACACCGACTAAGTATATTCACAGCAATAAATTGAGGAATGTAACACTGTGATTACTATCAGTTATTACACAGGTTACATTAAATAAAATATTTATTAGATTGAAATAGAAACAAATTAAAAGGCAAAACTTAAATGAAAAATTGTAAAAAAGGTAATGTCACATATCACTCTCTGCTATCTGACTACTTGTCATGCGTCTTTTACACCTGACACGTGTACGCTGTTGAACGGCGGCAGACAGGGCTAGGGCTGACCAAAGCGACATGCTACAGTCTCCCCCTCTGCTTTCGAAGTCGGCTCGACGAGGAAGCAGGACTTATTTCTGGGATGGTCGGCTGACGTCCTTGCGTGGTCTTCCTCTGCGACGGATGGGCCTCATAGGAGCTGCCTCTTCTGCACTACCAGATGACTCTCCTTTAAAAGGGGTCAGTTGCGACGCATGGTATTTTCCAAGGGGAGTTTCCAAGGAATCCATGGGTGACACCTCGAAGGTTGTGTCCGAGATGATCTTACGAATTTGGTAAGGACCGTCTCTCTTGGGATAGAACTTGGAGGTCAGGCCTTGGCCGGCATGACTTCTTAAATGTGTCATGACCCAAACCTTATCGCCAATTTGATACATGGGATCCGGGCCACGATGAACATCTGCATATGTCTTTCGTCGATCTTGTTCCTTCTCATGAACGGATCGAGCTTCAACTAGGACACTCGCCATTTTATCTAAATAGGGTGTGATCTGGGGAACGAAGTTTTCGTCCTGTAGGACCTTACGAAGGTCGTTATGGACTTCGTCTGGAGATCGTAATTCTCTGGCAAAAGAGAGGTATGCCGGTGAGTACCCCGTGGATTGTGACTTCATGGAGTTCAATACGAATCTTACTGTGGGTAATTTCCCAGGCCAAACATGGTGACTTTCGTTTCCTATGAGGATAGACAAATACGTCTTGAGATCACGATTCTTCCGCTCCACCATATTAGCTTCGGGGTGATAAATTGGCGTCAAGCTCTGCTTAATACCTAGACAATGGCAAAGCTTTTGCATAACGGCAGATATAAACTGGACTCCGTTGTCAGAAATAATTCTGCGAGCCACACCATACCTAAGGAATACTTCATTGGCCAACACTTTTGCACATTCTTCAGCACTTGCTTTTTGTAGAGGGAACAGCTCTACCCACTTGGTAGCCGTATCTTCAACGATATATATCCACTGATATCCCTCCTCGGATATAGGCAGTGGACCAAACAAATCAACTGAAATTACTTCAAACCTTTGGTTGTAAGCAGGGGTTTGAACTAAGCCAGCGGGCTTCTGGTTAGAGGCTTTATACCTCTGACATTCTAGGCACTTGCTTATGTAATCGGTGATATATTTGCGCATTCCAGTAAAATAGTACAGTCTGGAAATGCGCTGGATCGTTCTTTCTACTCCTACATGAGCAGCTGTTGGAGCATCATGGTGCTCTTTTAATACTTTGTCTCTTTCATGACAAGGGACAACAAGCTGGGCTTCTTCCTGATCGTCTTGATCAGAGTACCTATATAACACACCACTGGACAGTAAATAGCCTCTTGAGGTCCATTTTGAATATTCTGTATTACCAGTGTCCTCGAAACTCTGGAAGATCTTGCGTAGGTCTGGATCTTTCAATTGCTCTGCACGCACCTCCACTGGGGATCTGGTAGGCATATCGACAGTAACGAGGCATATCTCACACTGCTCTCGATCTGTGTGTCCACATGGTGGACGACTTAGCATATCAGCCACTACATTTTCTCGGCCACAGGCATATCGTATCTGAAGGTTATAGCCTTGGATCAGCAGTGCCCAACGGGCCAATCTTCCACTGGGCGACTTGAGCGAGAGCAGCCATTTCAATGGTTGATGATCCGTGATCACGATAACAGAAGTGTTATCCAGGTAACCTTGAAACTTGCTAAGTGACCATATCATAGCCAAGGCTTCGCGCTCCGTCGTACTATAGTTGCGTTCGCTGGCTGTGAGTAGTCTGCTGGCATATTCCACAACATGTTCGTCAGGGCCTTCACCTTGCAAAAGTACAGATCCTAGAGCATAGGCTGAGGCATCTGTTCGCAGCTTGTAGGGTTTTGAAGGGTCACTCTGTCGAAGAATTGGTGGGGATAGAAGAGCAGACTTAAGCGACTCAAAAGCACGTTGTTGGTCACTTCCCCAGGTCCAGGTAGCCTGTTTCTTTAGAAGATTCGTTAAAGGGCGAGCCATCTCAGAAAACTTGTCCACGAAACGTCGGTACCAGGAGCATGTTTGTAAGAACGATTGCAGCTGCTTCAGGTTCTGAGGCGGCGGAATCATTGCAATAGCCGTAGTCTTATCTTGATCGACGTGGATGCCAACACTGGTGATGACGTGACCCAGGTATCGGATAGCTGCACTCGCGAACACGCACTTGTCACGATTCGCCCGCAATTTAAACATTCGCAGACGATCGAAAACTGCCTGCAAATCCTTTATGTGTCCCTCGAATGTGTCTGACAAAATAATCAGATCATCTAGATACGCGAGTAGCGTTACTTCAGGCAGTCCACTTCGAAATCTGTCAATAAGCCTTTGAAAAGTGGCTGGTCCATTACGAACTCCAAAAGGGAGAACCGTGAAGCGAAAAGTACCGAAGGGTGTCACAAACGCAGTTTTGTCCCGATCTTCCACCTTCACTTTCACTTGATAGTAACCGGCGCGTAAGTCCATAGCACTCATGTAAATTGTTCTTCTGGTACTATGCAGCAAGTCGTCCATACGCGGAAGCGGATATGAGTCGGCCTTAGTGACAGAGTTTAAACCACGATAGTCCACGCACATGCGCACGCCACCATCTTTCTTTGACACAAGTACCACTGGAGCTGACCACGGGGATTCACATTCCTCAATGGCGCCGGTCTCTAGAAGTTTATCCAGTTCTTCCTTTAAACACTGTTTCTTGCCTGGAGTCATTCGATAGGGTGGTACTGAAATGGGTGCATGGGAACCAGTATCGATGTGATGTTCTGCGTAGGGTGTGGGCTCTCCCCCTAAAGCAAAGCAGTCCTGATTTGCTCCAAGCACCAAACTCAACCTTTCACGTTGGTCATCATCCAGCATGGTTCCTTCTTCCTGTCGAAGTAAGTTTAAGGAAAGGATTTCAGCATACTGTGACGTCACTTTTTCTTCAAATAATATGTCGAACTTTCTCATGGGATCATCAGCGAAATACCACCTCCTAGTTCCAAAGTCAAGTGCAATTTCCGATTTGTTTAGAAAATCAATACCTAGTAGGGTTAGCGGAGCACCTGGTATACCTAGGAATGTGATTGGTATCTGCCTTCCTTCTAGGTTTACACCTACATTGGTTAGGCGGGTATTTGTTAACTTTTCTGACCCATCAGCAAGTTTAATCCTCGTTTTGTAACATGAAAACGAGCATCCCTTATTTTGTAACAATTTCATTAGGGACTCGCTCGCCACACTCAATTTAGCGGCTGTATCAATGATAGCCGTTCCACTAGCTCCAAGTATGCCAAGTCGAAGCATCGGTCTTGGTTGTGGAGATACTATTGGATGATCTATAGCACAGAAGTCCGCACTTGCAGACGCAACTGAACATTTTGGGCAATTTGATTTAATGTAGCCGACTGCACCACACCCATAACATTTCAAAGTTGAAATCGCTGATGTGTGGGGCTCTGGAAGAGGACGAGTCGCCGCTGTGGTTGCCGTACTCGAGGGGCTCGAGGACTTCAATTTTCTTTTTCGACATTCATCAGTCGAGTGACCAAAATACTTGCAAAACGAACACCTGGGGCGTTTGAGTTCATTGGAGATATTTTCTGATAAGGAAGGCTTCTTCTCTGATGTCTCTGTAAAAGCGTCATCTACTAGCCTACATTGTTTCAAAAGATCAGTAAAGTCTCTAACTTTATCACGCGCGACTTTTTCTCTGATCCGTCCATGCAACAGTCCATAAACCATGTCGATTTGGACATCCTCACTTAATGTCTTTGGCGGCAAACACGCGAGAATTGAGCGCGCTTTGCATATGAACACATGACACGGTGTTTTAGAGTCCTGTTCTGACGCAAAAAGCTCGCGGTATACTTTGTACGCAGGTTTCTCAGGTCCAAAGGTCAACCTTAATAAACTTAAAGCATCGTGCCACGTTTCAACCCCCTCTTTCACACCATACCACCACGTCGCGGCGAAGTCGTCGAGGAGCATTGATAGTCCACGAAGTGCATTCTCTCCGGTCACGTTTGAACACTCTTTAAAAGTCTCAATAGCATCGATGAACGCGTTAACATCACTGTCCTTTGATCCATTAAATCGCGACGAACACGTTGCAAAGCTACCGTGATTTACACTAGAAATCCCTATTTTACTTAAAAGTTCTTGGAATTGTTCAGACGATAACGTGACTGTCATCTTGGAATCAATACGGTCCGATTCAGCACTAACTTGAAATTTGTCCAAACTATCAGTAGAAAGCGATTTATTAGTCTTTGTATCGTTCTGAAAACTCGTATCAGGTTCAGCACTAGTACTTCTCAGATTATATTGATTTTTAATCTGATGCATAAAGAAAATATAATCAGTCCGTTACAGGAAGTAAAATAAATAACAACGTACTTACGTTTGGTTTTGTTTACTTTTACCTCAGTGACAAACGTATGTGGGTTAGCTTCACGTATCTTTAGAAGCGCCTTGATGGTGTTGTCCACCACCGGCAATCGGCAATACAGGTGATGCAGGACACGCAGGTCGCTGCTGGAGGTAACGTAGGAAACGTTCAGGCGGCTGCTGGAATCAACGACCACGGACTTCTTGATGCTTGTGTTGTGGGCACACACGATCACATTAACCATTTATTAATTCACAATTCACCTATAGCTTATCAATTAACACACTTTAATCAGTCTCATGTATTTACAAAGTTCCAGTTTTTAACTTGAATGCTATCATAAAACACGTTCCGATTGTATTAGGGGTTTGTTTACAATGTTTTAATGTTCTGCGCACTCGAGATGCATTAAAAACGACACCAACTCACTTTTCACGAAAATATGCCTGAAACTGTCTCTATTTATAATTGTTCGAACCACCTTGGGCGCCACTTATGTAACACTGTGATTACTATCAGTTATTACACAGGTTACATTAAATAAAATATTTATTAGATTGAAATAGAAACAAATTAAAAGGCAAAACTTAAATGAAAAATTGTAAAAAAGGTAATGTCACATATCACTCTCTGCTATCTGACTACTTGTCATGCGTCTTTTACACCTGACACGTGTACGCTGTTGAACGGCGGCAGACAGGGCTAGGGCTGACCAAAGCGACATGCTACAGGAACAGATTATAAAAAAAAATAGTAGATAAATACCTTTAAATTTTGTGTTAAAATATTTCCAATTGCCTGTTCTTATCAGCCTTGTCATATTTTTTATCCGTACAGGAAAATTTGCTACCTTGAAAGGAAAGAGTTTTAAAAACTATTTTATTGGAGAGACAAAAAATGAATGTAAGGGATTAAATAATATAGGCTGAAATTACCTGTAGCAGTTGCTGGATATCTTAAAGGTTTTTACTAAATATTGGTACCGTGAGCGTTGTACAGTATATCACTTTAGTGGGAGTTATTTTATCACCAGACACCATCTTATAAATAGTTAAAAGCCCTGGATCGATATATACAGGGTAAGTTTAATTTTTATAATATATCTGAATACCAATGTTAGTTATGGACTCTTATTACAGGGTTATATATATATATATATATATATATATATATATATATATATATATATATATATATATGCGTGTGTGTGTCTGTTTGTGTGTGTCTATACAACCTGTAAATGTTTATGTTAGTTTACTTTTCCTTTATTAGTGGTAATAAGTAGCACATTACCCTGATTTTACAGTAAGTAATATCGGTTTGTGAGGAAAGGGGGGGATTGCTGTTTACTTTCGAGTATTTGTGTCTCTTTGTGACTTTGCCTTACACTTATAAACATTTTCATATATGTATGGATATTATTATTTTTTAATTCTCGATAGAGAATTTTCAAAATATTTTCTGTGTGGTTGATCGATTCGATATTCGATTGAATTTATTTGAATTTATCATGGAGGCAAGCAGATTTCTTGGTGATAAGCTTAGTTTACGAACTGTTAACTCGAAATATAAACCGGCAGCGACGGTGGAAGAAGCGTAGGGTTCTTTCGGATGCTGCCAAAGGGATCAAGGCCGGACTACAGGTTGATAGTTCGTCAAACTATTAATCTTTTAACTTGATCTAACACAGGTTAGTAGTCCCTCGGACTGCCAAACCCTTTTTAATGTGCCCAACATTTGTTTTTCTTTTCTCCCTGTTTCTTGGTATCTGAAGCTTTTTTTTGTTTTGGGCGCTGAAGTTTGTCTGGCGAGAGTTAGGACAGTAGGCGGGCTCTTTTTAGATTAAAGATTTTTTGCAGCCGGTTGCCAGATTTAGAGGCACTCCTTAAGTAAAGTGTCGTCTTTTGGTGAACTGTAATTGTTTAAAAGTCAACAGGCCGAGGTTTGAGGAATTTTAATTTTACACAGGGCAGATGGTTGGCGGTCGATAGAAAGAAACCTCAGTTGGTATTCCTTCGGACAACGGGCTGGTAGTTAGTTACTCAAACTACCAACCTTTTAACTTGTTGACAACGGGTTGATAGTCCTTCAGGCTTCCAATCTTTTAACTTCCCAGTAGCCCGCCGGTATCGACTAGTGGCTACGATACCTGGCTCTTCTCTAGGAGGCTCGAGTATTTTGACTTGTACACCGTCATGGATAGGTTGTCCTTCAGGTTTTCCTATTCTTTAACTTGATTTATCAATAAATCTTTGAAGCTTTATCTCTCTCCAAGAGAAGGGCGAGTGTGGCGGTTTAAAATATCACCTGAAAATTTTTGGAGTTTATAGCTGAAATTAATTTTAATTTTATTTATTAATTAAATAAAAGGTGGCATTGACTATAAGGGTATTCACAGCAATAAATTGAGGAACAGATTATAAAAAAATGGGAGATAAATACCTTGAAATTCTGTGTTAAAGTATTTCCAACTGCCTGCTCTTATTAGCTTTATCATATTTCTTATCCGTACTGCCAAATTTGCTATCTTGAAAGGAAAGAGTTTTAAAAATTATTTTATTCGTCAGACAAATACTTACAAGTATATTCAGGGTAAGTTTAATTTTTATAATACATCTGAATTCCAATGTTACTTTTTTTATTCTTCTTACAGCGTTTTCCAGACTGGTTTTATTTTTCTTGCCGGCATTTCATTTTCCACTGGTTCTATTTTCCACTGATATTTTTCAGACTGGTATTCGTTTTAACTGGTTCATAGTTTGAAAACAGATTGGTAATTTTACTTAAAATAGATTGGACTTTTCTGAATAAACTAGATTTTATTATATGCTGGCTTTATTGTGTGATTTCCATTTGCATCACAATTGGATTGCTGCTTAATTTACTCCAACAAAAACGTCTCGGTATAATGAACACAACAGCGAGAGGAAGCAGTAAACTTTTACAACTCCCTTTTTAATACTCATTAACCATATTACTGTTCATAACAGCCACCACTGCGACATTTGTTCTTTATTGACATAGTTATATTGTTTTCTGTAAACATCTGTGATCCCAGGTTGGTCAAATAGCTTGTTCACTATCAAATATAATTAGGATAATTTCCAATAACTTTGTTACCCCTGAGGTACACAAACCACTCTAACCATTTAATAACACAGCTTTTCTATCTTCTGTTTTTACCCTAATACATACAAATTACAATTATCTTCAATACTTTCTGAACCCTTCCTCTTAGTTTGTAGCCCGACATATTTGATTAGACGTTGACACGACACACCAGCAGGTGTGGTAATTGCATCAGATAATTCAGTAAAGTAGCAGTGGAAGAAGCAGCCACGGCACAATAGAGTCCAGTAGGTGTGACAATCAATATTTTATCTTTGTTATTTTAAATCGTTTAAGTGCAGCGTAAGTTACATAAAGGAGCTTACGCTGTCACAAAACACAAATAACCCTATAAAATTAATTACCTATTTCGTCCCTTTTTTCTACCAAAGTTCATTTAAATATTTTAAATTTCTTTTCGAAAATTCGCTAAATATGTTATCACATAATCTAATCGGTTATTAGAATTGAAAAAAAACTTGAAAAAATAATTAAAACTGATCCTTACATGAGTCATGGGTATGCGATTATATAAATATTTTCAAAACTAGAGTCTCTTGGTATAGGCAGTGTTATACAAAATTTGAAGCAGAGGGCCTTCACTTCTGAACCACAAAACACACGTTGGTTCATTAAAAAAATAAGTTACGGCAGTTTGAATTTTTCAGATTTAGACACTATTTAAGAGCTCCTGTATATGACACCTAGATTTTTCGACCAATAATATAAACGAAAACCTTTCTGAATGCGTTTTTTTTTCATGGAACTCCGCTATTGGTAAAAACGCCATATAATATTTTGATATGTGCCAAAAATGTTAAAAGTTGCAAAGCAATTGAAATAACTCAAAAACGAAAAACGATATATTTTTTTTCACAAACATGTATTATAATTCTATGAAAACTGAACAAATGCAATAATAGGTATCTATAAGGAGTGTTCGATTAAAACAAAACTTGTATCACCAACGAGTTATGAGTCAGACTAATTTTATAAGATGCGGCGCAAAACACCCTATAATTACCTATACCAATTTTTCTCGTATCTTATATGATAACGGATATATTGAACTTTGCTGTAAAATGCGTCACCTCTATATATGTAAACAGATAAAACCTTAAACTAACCCCGGATATTGACTCTAGAGGGCCTAGTTCGCGCTCATTTAAAGAAATCTTTCCAAAATTCAAAAGTTGGGGTATCCTCATTAACGGATTTTTTCTACGAAAATTCGCTAAAAATTATAGACTATTAAACCGTGAACTCTATAAGTAAAATTCGATCCGCTACTATTATTTTTAATTTAATTTAAATTCCATATAAAAATTTCATTCGTCTAGCATGCTGTGATAGTGTTAACAAGCTTTAAATTCCTGTTACCAAAAAATTGTCAAGTTAATTCCACGCTTGATAGCTTATATATTGCCAATTAGTTACGTTAACTATTCTAAATTTCTTCAAAAATCAAAAGTTTTTATTCCCAGCGTTAAATTCGTTATAATCTTTGAATATTTTCTCGTTCTTTGGTACATTGTCTAAATCTATCACACCGAGAGACACCATTACATACCTAATACCTACATTTGTCATCAAATACTTCTAATGTATCAAATTTAGTCTACAGTTCAGTTCATTACACTTTCTACTTAAAAATTATACTAGGTATTTTCACACGGGCTTTCTGCTTGTTAAATAATTATTTTTTAACGTGGCTATATATATTTTTTAAATATAATAATAAATCATAAGTCCTTAATCCTATGATTTATCTCTGAGAATCATGGGGCGGACACCCAACTTGCTGATACCAGCGTCGTTCGTCAAGTGTACCTTGATTGCCTCGATCCATGAACTGTCTGACAGAGGAACAAGTTCGTCTCTTGGCAAGTTGTGGTACAGCTCTGCTGTAAGATTTTCTTCTCAAAAATGGTCTAAAAAATATAAATCCCAACTATACCGGCTCATGCATTTATTTTTTTAAGGGGTATTGCATGCTCAATCCTCTCATGTATCAAGGATTTTCATCTTAGAAATGTCTAGTTTCATTGAGAGTATGACGTACTTCTTCTTGAGTTCTTCTATTCTTCTTCCCAAATCGAATCACTACTTAACATTCTAATGGGTATTTCGAAACAGTTATTAATTACACCGACGGTTAATTAATTTGTTCGGGTATTTGAGGTAGTAGAATATAAACCAATTTACAAGTAACTTATGCACTGTATTAAATAATATTATCTTTCACAACCGAAACAAATGTTATTGATAAAATGTATCTAAATATTTTTTGTGACTATATCCTTATTATCGTTACCGGTATGTCTGCAGATTTCAATTGATTCACTTTTCTTATCGTTTTAAGAAATAAATTTAGCTTTTATCCTAAGTGATAGCATATAGGATGTTTTATTTTAAATAAAAAGGTGATAGGTTTTTTGACAAGAAAAATTAAGTCTGACAACAGCGCTGTAAAAATCAAATTCACTATATTTTGAGACCATGTCATCACAATGAATTTGTTCAAAACTTTACGAAGAGAGTGTATATTCAAAAGACTAGTGACCTCTTTCTTAGTGATTTAAAAAAAAATCAAAATTCGCTAAAAATATATTGTACCATTCGACCACTCTACCCAACCGTATGGTACACTTATCAGAAGAAGTAGGTACAATTGTCACTGCTTTTTATGACTAAGTGAGGATTTGTAGCTTCTTTATTACAAATAAGGAAATGTAAACCTATATTATCAAGAACATGAGAAATGTAAAAGGAGAACGAAGAGTTATGAGACAATAAAACTACTTTCAAACGCTTATATTCCCATTACAGGAAACAAAAATATTAGTTACGGTGTAGCATATAGTTAAATTTTTAGCATGCAAAATAGAAATTACCGTTATTTAGCTTATTTTTAGGGTAGAAAAATGATTTGATATCATAATGGCCAACTAACATAAAAAATTATGGATTTGTCAGTTACCGGGGTTTGGCTTATGACGGCAGTATAATAACCTGCATACAGTGATGCAATTTCAAGTAAGCCCCCCCTCTTTCGGAGCAAGGTTGCAAGCTGCAATTAACACAACCAACTAAATGTCTATATACACAGCAAAACAATTACAAAAAATGTATAGACGCTTTAACCCATGCGATGCTACAACTAAAAATATACTTGCTCCATAGTAACTTCAATTTGTCTACAGAAAAATCAGCTATTGTCCTTTTTACGCGCCATAGAACCACGCAAGCCAGCCATATTAAGCTTGGATCTGAATCTCAAAAACTTCAAATACTTGGGTGTAGTACTTGATCAGAAGCTATCTTGGAAAGGACATATAAACCAGACACTAAGCAAAGCTGAAAAGAGTTTGAACATCTTGAGAATGACAACCAGGAAAAAATTTCGTGCCGATCCAAAAACAGCTATGATGTTTTATAAAGCCTACACTAGATCAATAATTGACTATGGCTCCATATTTTATGGGTCAGCTTGTAATAGTTTCCTTGTGAAAATTGACAGATTACAATATAAAGCTCTTAGAGCTGTACACAGCTTAATCAAATCTACTCCAATCGAAGCTATATTGATATTAAGTAAGGAGCCCCCGCTGAATATTAAACGATCGTTACTGGCTAAGAAATTTTTACTTAAACAAGATGACATAAACACCGACATAAGTTACCGTATACATGTATTGTACTTATACAACACAACAAGCCAATACTGGAAAAATAAAAACTTACCCCCTCTAGCAGATGTTTACAAAAATGTAGCCTACTTCAATTTTGATATAAAAATTAGCAGAAGTGAAATATATGATACACCATACCAAGTAATAGAAACTACTCCAAAAACAATTTTTCCTAAACAGCAGCTGTTGGATACAGAAATAATATCTTATTATCAAGAAATACGAAGTAAATACCCAAGGGTCACTTTAATCTTCACGGATGGATCCAAAACAGAAAACAACACCGGGGCTGGAGTATATTGTGTCTACAACAAAAGCAAGTATATGTTTAAGCTTGATAAGGTAACCTCAATTTATACAGCCGAGACAACAGCAGTAATAAGGGCCCTCGATATATCCATGACAGTTCCATTCGATGAATATTTGATCTTTACAGACTCCTTAGCTTTAATTACAACACTCTGCAACCAGAAAACTATATTTACCAATCCAATCATCTGCAAACTCAAGGCAAAGCTATATAGTTTGGAGCGAGATGGAAGAAGATGTGTATTTGTCTGGATTAAAGGTCATGCAGGCATCAAAGGTAACGAAGAAGCTGATTAACTAGCAAAGAAGGGTGGTCAAGAAGGTGAAAGTTGTCAACTAGTAAAAACCGAAGATTATATAGTGATAGCAAAACGGGACATGGAAAACAAAAGGGAAGAACACTGGAGCTTAGTACAAGACGCACCGTACAAACACATATTAACTGGCACTCTTGAAAGACCTGTAATGGACATGGCGAATTTACCTAGAGACCTATACACAGCTCTAGCTAGAATAATAGTAGAACATGGCGCTTTCAAATCACACTTGTACAAAATGAAACTGGTGGATAATCCATACTGTGAGTGAGGTGGGGCAAGTATTTGCGACCAAAATCATTTAATTTTTAATTGTCTAAAACATACCATTCACAGTAATGAACTAATCAAAATAGCTATCAAACATTATATTGCACTACCAACTAATATTAGCCAATTGATGTATGTAGCGATTAATAAAAATAATAATCTATTCATGGAGGTAATAGAATTTATTAAGAATAGCCAAATATATCGTGTGGTTTAAAGCAACAATATAAATAGTATAAGTTATATGTGTGTGTGTATATGAATTTATATTCATTTGTAGACAAATTGGGACAATTATGTGAGTGCAAGTAGGTGTGTGTGCGTGTTTGTGTGCAAGGATATATTTGAAGCAAACAATATAATATTTTAGTTTATATGTGTACATTGTCTCGTTTTAATTAGAGTTTAAGTTGGATAGATATTTAACACCTATTGTTTGTCCAATTGTTACAACCCATTTATCCGTGGCCACCTGTGACTGTCAGAAAGCTGCCTGATAGGTCCCAAGGCATGAAGAAAAGTATCCCTGTGTATTTCCCAATTATTTTAGTAATAAAAAAATATGTATAAAATAAAATTGTCATAAATCAATAAAATATGTGTATAGATAACCAACTAGAGATTATGCAAGCCAAGTAACATGTAGGTCATGACTGTAAAAGGATGGATAGAGGTCGGTATCAAGAAGTTCATGTAAAAAAACTCCGTGGCCGTATGAGTGAATGCTCGAGGCCAAAAATGTAGTTAAAAAGAAACCAAATATCCTGACAACATACTACCTAGTTTCGCATCGAGATGGCGACCCTGTCGTACATCTCACAATGTTTTAGGAGGCTGGCTACCATAGCCATATTATTTTATAGGTCTGTTCTCGCTGTAATTAGTATAGCGCACTGACGAGCTCTAAAGAGCGAAACCGGTTCGCGATTCTAATTATGCTGAGAATACATATAGCCTTGCATAACATTACTAATCTAGATCAAGATTATCTACATATGTATTGAAAATTATAAATAGGCGTTCTGGGGCAACAAGTGCATTAAGAAAGTGAATGTTTATAAAAATATTTCAACTATTTAAAATAACTCAACTTTCTATTAACCTCAAATCTTTAATTTTAGTACATGGTATAGTTTCAATAATTGCAATGCATGTGTTATATTGCATCAAGATAGGTTTTGGTCAAAGTTTGCTTTCCGCACATGTGTAGGATTCTTATGAAATTTTGTATAAGTACAGGCGGGTTTTAGGGTGTAGATGACGAAAATCACAACAAATATGAAGGCGGAAGCAAACTTTTTGAGTTATTTGGATTTTTTAAAAGACAAGTACTCACTTTTGCGACACATTTTGGAGCATATCTCGCTTCACTTGACCGAAATAAATATATCTACTCGTGTAATGCTTTAGTACCTTATTTCACTGAACAGATTCACTTTTCATGGTTTTCACGTTTCGTTTTTGAATAATTTTATTACTAAGTAAGTTGCTTCTTGCAATATCAAAATGTATGACAGAAGTTGTTATATATATATATATATATATATATATATATATATATATATATATATATATATATATATATATATATATATATATATATATATATATATATATATATATATAAATGTCAAATGTCAACGTCAATTTAGAATCGATTTTCGATGAAAAGAAGGAAAATTTACAGAGAAACGTCAACACTATAGGGGATGCACCAACTACGTGAAAATGCATTATAATAGAGGAATACACCCTTCTTTAGCTCGATATAAAACGAAAGATCCCAGAAAATCTGTGAAATATAACAAAAACAAAACAAAAAAGACAAAAAGGGAAAAAACAGAAAATGAAAACAAAAGGGAAATCAAAGTGAAAGTATAGGAAGGGTAAAAGTATTTCTAAAGGATGTCTTTACCATTCTAGTTGCTTTTTTTTAACCGTTCGATACTGCTGCAACACTGAATTTATAAAAGATAATGAAAGAGTAGATGCATCTTCCGAAGCCATCTCATATTCTTTGTACATAGGTACATACATGACAAAACATGTCACAAAAGTAAGTAGAACTTTCTTTTTTCCTACAAAAAAATCCGGTGAATTTGCAGATTAGCTCCCGAACAATTATTGACAAATCGACTGCTGATACATAAACTTTGGTATCAAACATACACAGTAACACTATTCTTACCTTTTGTTCTCCTTCCTTTGCGTAGTTATTTATATTCAAACTTCTTCTGGAAAGTCAACAATTTTACCTTACTGCCTTAGTGCGGCTCTGTTCTACTTCGCAGTGCAGAGCACCACACGGTGTGGCTGTCTGTCAGTCGCAATGTCCCGCACACTAGCGCTGTCGCAGTTCACGGTCACTATGACCCTGGTCGTTTCGTTCGACATATTCACCAGTGGCGATCATCAAACTTGGGAGGGGGGGTGTTGTTGGGGGCCGGCGGTTTTCGCCGCCCCCGGGAATTTTCCTTACCTCGCGTTACTTTGGAGTTTGCAGCATTTCAACGGAAACGCGGACGCGAACGCGAACGTCGCGAATGTGGATCCCGCGTAAGTTTTCTGTCCCGCGACAAAGGGATCGCAGAGCGCGAACGCGAACGTGAATTCGCGCCGCGAATGTAGTTCGCGCCGCGAATGTGATTCGCGCCGCGAATGTGATTCGCGCCGCGAATGTTAGTGTGGAGGTTTTCGCGTAGTTTTCGTGCTTCAGGTTCGCGCGTCCCGGTGTACCCCGTTCGGTGTCGGTTTTCTGTCTCGCGACAAAGGAATCGCGGACGCGAATAATAACCTTTCTATACGATTAAGACAACAGCTGAAAATGTCACACACTTCGTTCCAACACTTTGCGATCTCCCGCTTGCGACAATATCTCATAAAGCGGGCTCCACATTCGCGATGTTCGTGTTCGCGTCCGCGATTCCTTTGTCGCGGGACAGAAAACCGACACCGGACGGGGAACACCGCGACGTGCGAACGTGAACCACGAAAACGTTCATCACGAAAACTACGCGAATACCATAATACTCACATCCGCGACCTTCGCGCTGCGGATGTGGAGCATGTTTTACCGCCATTTACGACTTCTTTAACTATTTGCACGCAATTTTTTTCAATTGCTAGGCGAGGATCGAATTTACATTATTTGTTCTTTGTTCTCGATGGACGCGCTTTTTCTGCGTTCCCATTGGTCGCAGGTTCTACTTTTTGTTATTCTCGATGTTTCGACGCGGTTGTTTTGCTTCCCCATTGGTCGGGGGTGCAGATTCCTACGCTTCTTTGTTACATCCTTTCTGTCGCTTGCTACTTGCTACTTCTTCAGTTGCGTCTTATACGTTGCGTTCGGTGCGTCTTTTATTTTTTAACTGCTTTCCTTTGTTTCTAATATTCTGCTCCTAAATAATTATGGCTGCACAAACTGTTCCAGTATTGCCCACCGTTTCACAGTGCGGTTACAACGTATGTGACTTTTGTTATATGAAAAACTTAAACTTTAGCGCGCTGCTGCTGGACAACGTTGCCCTAACAGAATATCTTAGGGCTCACGGGGTGCTTCGTTGCCACACCTGCTGCCCAAAGTGCTCGCGAAAGGTGACCGTTACATATCGCCGCGGATTGCCGGTGTTCAATTGCGATAGGCGATATACCGCAAGGCATCGTGGTACCTGTAGGTTCCGGGTCTCCGCGCTGACCGACACCTTCTTCTCCGGTGCCCGCATTGATGTGCAACAGGTATGTCACCTTGTTATGATATACCTGTCCCGGAACCCACCGCGGGTGAAATTTGCTATGGACGAGACCGATTTAGCGGCGCACACGGTTGTTGACTGGTTCAACTTCATCCGGGAGGTGCTAGTCGATCACTTCACCGGTATTATCTCTCCGATTGGGGGCCCTGATATCGTTGTTGAGATCGACGAGGCTAAGTTCTCCAAACGCAAGTACAACCGTGGGCGGCGCCTAAGAGGTCAATGGGTCGTCGGCGGTGTTGTACGTGGTTCGCGTGGTGTGTGCGGCCAGGCATTCATGGTTCCGGTTGCCGACCGAAGTGCGCGCACTTTAATGAGGGTTATACGGGATCATGTGTCGCCTGGCAGCATCATAATGACTGACTGCTGGAAGGGTTACAGCGACTTGGAGGCGGCGGGATTCAGGCATTTTACTGTGAATCACAGCCTCCACTTCGTTGATCCTGAAACTGGTGCGCACACACAGAACATCGAACGCTTGTGGCTGGAGGCAAGGCGTCACGTACCCAGGGCCGGCCTCAGGGCGGCCCATTTTGATGGTTACCTCGCGGATGGTATGTTCCGGAGGATGTACCCCAACACCACGATGCGCCTCCACCACTTCTGGCAGGCTGTGGCATCGCTGTACCCGGGGCTGGAGCACCCGCTCCGGTAGTTCGCCAATTGTTCCACCATCACGTCCGCCCAACGCTTCTCACCTGACTGAGGTAAGTTTCTTTTTTTAACTTTTCCTATTCGCTTCACTGTTTCCTGCTGCCTACCTTGCCCGTTCCTCGCCTCGGGGGGAATACTGGCCTCTCATACGTCTCCCTCGCACACCGTTTTTGGGGCGGTGGCCGCCGCCCCCGGAATTTTCCTTGGGCATACTGTCCGGTAGCGTTACGTCAACTTCGGCATTAGGGCGGTGTTGGGGGCGGCAATATGTGCCGTCCCCGGTACATTTCCCCCCCCCCTTACTTGCATGAGTAACCTGCTCGTTTCCCTTGGCACAGTCCCAGGTGACATTCCTCGACCTTGGCCTGCTGATTTTTTGTGGGGGATTGGCCACAGGGGCGGCGGAGGTGGAGGGTGAGGGGGGGTTAGAATTGTTGAAAAGGGCGACTTTTTATCGGGGTGCTAGGCTCTTTTTCGTATTTTCAGGCTTGTATTTCCTTTTTAACATCTTCCCCGTCCAGCACCCCTATTCGCTCCTTGCCCCGTAACTCCCCTTGGGGGGCAGAACAAGAAATTTTTCTTCTTGCACCTTGCTCTAAGGGGGGTTTTAAGGATGTATGTCAAAAAAATTTTCACAAAAGCGTTCGGGAGTTAATCTGCAAATTTACCAAAAATCCAAATAACTCCTAAAGTTTGCTCCTACTCTGATTTTTACTGTGATTTCGTCATCTACACCCTAATCCACGTCGGTATAAAAAATTTCATAAGAATCGAACACATGTGCGGAAAGTAATTTTTTGCTAGGTTTGTATATTCAGTCACAAGAGCTTACCAAAGGCACAATTGAGTTTTCTGTTGGAAAACTGTTCCGGTTGAGGTAAGTATATACTGACTTAATCAAGCTAAAAGAAAGGCTAATACAATGGGTGCGACATCTATTGTTAAATAGGAGAAGCAAATGCACTATTCTATATAGGTATTCCATTTTTATAGTAAACTAGACATTCTTCAGGCGATCATTGTATGGATACTCGATACCTATGGATGAATAGTAAGGTACTTAATATAGTTAGTTTATAAGCTATTTTATTTTCCATTGTTATTAGACACTTTGATTCTGGTACAGTTCGCTGTTTTCTTCTTGTCCATATAGTCAATAGAAGTACGTCCCAGATAGATGGTAGCTACTTTCCTCATTACAATTTGTAAAATATGAGTGGAATTTTTGACAGCTGACAGCCAGCTAAACATAACCAAACTAATGATTATAACAGGAAAATGAAAAATAAAATGTGAAAATATGTACCGGTGTTTAGAAAAATTTCGTTTTTCATTTAAATACATTGCAAATAAAAGCACAAGAAAAGTTGACGCTAATTTTCAATATAATGTAGTAAAATATTATTCATCTGTATCCAGTAGAAATTTTACATTTTTGTTAACACCAAAGGTAAGTTTTGGGGCAGAATTTAGATAATTTGTATATTGTGTACCTCAAATCGTTTTATTTTTCTCAGCATCAAAAAATAATCGTCAAGGAATATGCAGCAGTCTGTGCTCTAATTAATCGATCTGGTGGCCAAATTGGCAGTGATTATCAGTATGGTCTAAGAAAATTTCACACAACACCTAACAATTTACAGCATCCACAGAAACCTAATGATCCAAACAATCCAAATAAGCCGAATAAAGATGATGAGGAAGACAAAGATAAGATATCGTCATTATTGGCAAAAGCTTTTTTATGGATGCTCACTGCATATATGGTTATAGCTGTAATATCATTGATGTTCCCTAGTAGCAATCAACCAGAGGTAATATTTTTAAACAGTTATTTTGTAAATGTATAAAATGATGCAACAACTAATCTTTTTGCTCTCACATCAGAGAGTTTATTTAATAAAAGGTGATTTTACAGTTCATATGCCTCAACAAAGCATTCATGTGAAAGCGCACAGAAAATCTGTAGGCAACAGGTTAACATAGGTTGTTAACTTTGACAGAAGAAATTAATTTTATTCTACTTGAGAACTAATACATCCATCCTGCTAATGGCCATAGATGTCACAGTGGTTCATCAAATAACAAAAATAATGCAGTTATATTTAAGAGTCATAGTTACTTTCCATGTTTACTTTTTACCATAGAGAACCAGATTGCCTATGTTAAATACGTTTTGTTCCAAAATTTATAGATTAGATAGGTTATCTGGTAACTCTTGACCAATCAGAGAGTGGAGCGGGAATACATCATATGTATTCCCAATTTAAATCTAGCATAATAATAGCCCATTGAATATTAAAATAAGATGGCATTTTTATGTTCATCTTTCAAAGTTATGTTCTTTTTGAACTTATAACAAGATTAAATATTTAATAATATGTTGAAATGAAGAATTTTTACATAGTAACAGAAAGTATTAAAAATTTAGGATATTAATTGATTTCAAATTAAGATTAAAAAATTTATTATTATATATGAAATTATAAATTCATAATGCCTCAAATTGGACAGAACGTTTTTCTTCTAAACGACACCCTAGATTTTTAGTTTTTTTTTTAATAGGTTACGTATTTTACTGGATATGGCTCAATTATTAACATGCAACTAATCATAATTAGTAAATTATTAAAATTTATGATACTTAGGTAGATATGTATTTTTACACCTACAAAATAGTTGGTTTATAATTTTTACAATCAATTTGTAAGCAAAACACTTAGTTTTAAAATAATAGTGAATTGTGCTAGCCCAATAAGTAAAATTATAAATATATAATAATACTTGGTAAATTTTTAGATTAGCTCACAGAGGGCTTTTAGAACATTTTTTCAGAAACGTGCCTAGAACTTGGATGCATAAACCACAAGAACAAATTCTTGCAAACAACCCCCAAAACATTTACGTGACCAGGAGTTAATAGGAGTGATGGATGGGGAAGAAGAAACGAAAAATGTGAAAAAACAGCTTAGCCGGATCTATATTCCATTATTATTATTCCATTTTGCAGCTACACCTCCTTAAAATCATGTTTACCCCGCACAGTACTTCAATTCGCCTCAGGTCCAGTACCTTTTTTGTGGGTTGTTTCTGACAATTTTTTCTTGTGGTTTATGCATTAAAGGTGGTTGTATGCATGCAGTAGTGGAAGTAAAACCCCCAGAACAAAGCAAAAATACCACCCCCATCCCATGCTGGCATAGCCCTTCCCCAACACGGGGGGGGGGTCTTCCCTTTCTTCATGCCTGCTACCACCCTCAATGCATAAATCACAAGAAAAATTTCTTGGGAACGACCCTTAAGAAAGTTACAAGACCTGATCTATGCTGGATAAACAAGATTTTAAAGAGGTGTAGCTGCAAAATGGGATAAAGGCAGCTTATATAGGTCCAGCTATAAATATAAATATAAATATATAAATCCGTAACCGATCGTATTGGAAAATTTTTAAGCAAAGTTACACAAATTCCTAATAAATGTTATTTAAAACACCAATCGCAATTTGAAACTATAGGTGTTATTCCCATTTAGAATACACATGACATATTACCCTCCTCTCCCCCCCTCAGAGTTGCCAGACAACCTATTTAATCTATAAACCTTGGTTTTGTTCAATGTAATGTGCTATGTTTTGAATTGACCAAGTTGTTTAATATGAGATTTTCTTATTACAATGTCTGGGAATGACATGCCGGAATAACAATGAAATTAGGCAAGAACTATGGAAATGCATTAATCTTTTTATTTCGAGAAAATTGAAGAGTACTTAAATGGCAAGGAAAGAGATATCTTTGACATCTTGATGCAGTTATGTGCTACAGATATGGTAATGTTAATGTAAGAGTATGTCTGGCAACAGTACAGATATTTCAGAGCATGGATTAGGTAGGTGACATATCTGGGTGCCGAAAGCATAAGTTTTCCAAATAAAATACAGTAAAAGCAAATACTGTAGATAGTAATACACAAGGCTTCCATGAAAAAATCGGCAGTCATGCATACACTTGTCCTCTAATGGTTGTAGTTGGGAACTTCATAAATTTGTATTATTGAACCTGGTATGACTGGCATTTTTAGCATTTTTAGTTTAAAAATATGTTTCATATTTTTATTTCCAATTTCAATAAGTTATAAACTTTTGCTGCACTTTAGGATCTGTTATTGCTATCTGATTGATGCAGTCAGTAGCTGATAAAAGTAGCGAGTTAAACGCTTGCACTTTTTTTATTTGAAAAGCAACAAAAACAAATAAATTTATCAGTGTGTCAATACTACACTCCTATTAATAATATCATTTTTGTCAAAAGATATTGAGTATTTCGTATTCGGAATTATGTTGGGTGTATCATATATTGCCACACATATACACTGTTTTTTTTTTTTTTTTGTACTTTAACGTCAGCCTGTTTCCGTGACAATGACCAATCACGGATGCCAGGGAGCAGTTTCACCTCACTATCCTTGAAATATTGCCGAACCCCTGCTTTTCTGTAAGGAGGGTAGTGATCTTTAACTTGCAGACCGCCGCAAGGACACAGGACCGACGGTTTTACACCCCCTTCAAAGGGTGGAATGTGTAGACATTCAACTTGCTCAAATACAATCGCACAATCATGGTTAACGTTAATTTTACTGTATGTACTAAAAAAGTGAAAGGGGAACCCTGCGAATCAAACCCAGTGCCCTTGGGTTCAGAGGGCCATGTTCTTACCACTTAACCACGGAGGCTCTTATTCGCTGTTGGAATGCTTAATACAGTGAAAATAGCAAGTTTGATATTGTTAATAGTCACATCAAATTAAAAAATTATACAAAGACTTCAAAGTAGGTACTATTTTCCCAATAAAATAAAAGTCGATGAAGTGAATTTTCATAAAAATGTTTTTAATAACAAATGCAAACAGTCATCAATCTGATTACTGGTATAGCCTATGTAGTAAAAACAATGTACTATATTTTATACAAATTACTTATTGTTTGAAAATGCACAAAAATTTTCCGAAAATAAACTAAAAATGTTGGTTTCCTAGCCAACAAACCTTAGGTTAATAGTAAATTGAGTTATTGAAATTTGAAGGATTTAATGAAAATTTCCTACCAAAACGTACTTACTGCATCTCGATTTTTTTCTTACAAACATGCATCATATTTCTATAAAAAATGCAAAAATGCATTAATGAATTTGTTCTACGAGAATTAGCTAAAAATTATAGCCTGTTAAACCATAAACTTAACTAAACCTAGAGCTAAAGCATCAACTTACCTAAACCTACACCCAAAGCATCAGAGAAGGGGTATATTTGAAATGAATTTTATGTAAATATTTTAGTAAAATGCAGGGCAATGATGGTTGAAGCTGAAACTTCGTAGAACACTTTTCTTGCAACATTTTCTTTTCATAATCCGCATTTGTTTCACGTTCTTTGCCTAAACATTGCCAATTTTGACCTTTCAAATCGCAACTTTGACGTCCAATTTTTTTTCTTTAACTGCCCATAACTTTTTTGTCTTTAAACTTACAGACCTAAATTTTGGTACATGGTTCAGTTTTTATAATACAAACACGCTTGCTAAATTTGGTTGCCCTTGTTTTGTTATTTCCGGAGATATAATTTTTTCCAAAAGAAAACAAAATTGTTCAGGAAAACCTGTGCCGATTTTCCTGGCTAACAAATGTATCCGAGCCACTTGCAAAAGGAAGGTACTCACCAAATTTGATCATAATCAGCCCATTATTTTTTGAGTTATCATATATATATATATATATATATATATATATATATATATATATATATATATATATATATATATATATATATATATATATATATATATATATATATATATACATATTTATATATATATGCATATAAACATAAAAATTGAAACTGACCCCGGATATGTGTTCTAGGGAGCCAAATTAACGCTCATTTGAAGAAAAAAAATTTTAATTCAAGAGTAGAAATCTCCTCGTTAGTGATTTTTTTAAAGAAAATTTACTAAAAAAGCGTCTGATGTCAAATAAAAAAATTATAAATTACATTAGCAATTTTCTTAAAGGCAGGTTGTTAAATTGTAATATTAAGCTGAATACAAAAATATTTGTGATAGCTGTTGTATTGTTTAAAGCTTTTGTAAACCAGGAAAATTAAAAAAAGTGAATTGTTAAGAATGAAAATAAACATTAATGATATATGAAAGAAAGCAGTTAAGTTAATTTAATTCACAAGCACCTATATGTTTAATTAGGTTATGAATGAAGACCCAACAATAGGTTTCTGTATCATTGTCGAATTCGAGTCGCTTTGGTCATTTTTATTTATCAAGATCAAATCAATGGTCAAATTGTATGATGTAGCTTTGTATGACATCGTTATTTAAAAGCCACTTGTAACTTGTCACACGATTGAAAATATTCCTGACCTGACCAACAGATCAAAACTATGAAGATATTACATTGTGAACCATGTACGCTGAAAGGCAGGAACCATTTGCATTCGAGCATTGCATCTGTTGATTGTGTGATATCCTGTCCGAGTAATTTTAATAATTTATTTTATTGGTATAATTAGTTTTTGTTTATATAGTTATGTAATTAGGGAAATTATATTATTTTATAAGTATTGCACATAGTTTAGATTTGAATATACCCAATATATGTATATTGGCATTAGTTTTGTTAAATTTTGAACCAGGTTTTCCGGGAAAAATTTGAGTTTTCTTTCAGAAAAAAATTTGATCTCAAAAAATAGAATAGCTATGGTAATCAAATTTGGTACGTAAGTTTACGATATTAAAAGGAAACTATATGCCAAAATTTATTTTCCTATGTTACAAGAAAAAAAAGTTATAAAAAAATATTTGGTGCCAGATCATTTCTATGAAAATTCACTACCATACCGCACTTGCTGCGTCCAGACCTTTTTTTGATATGCAGGCTCCATGTCAGCCTTGTGTCTAACAGTATACCTAGATATTTTATTGGCTCTTAATCTGTTTTATCAACTATTTGTTGATTATTTATGCTGATGTTAGGCACTGCACAAATTTCTAAGCATAAACATTTTTCCTCCGCATTTGGCGATGTTTATGGTGATGTGTCAATTTCTGTTGGTTATCCAGTTGCCTGGAGATTGAGAGTACTACCAATATGGCTTGGGTTTGTTCATTTACTAATTACTAATCTCACGAGCAGCTAGGGAAAATTGTGATTAATCACCATGAAAGAGCCCTGCATTCCATGGTGAGGAATTTATACACACGGAGGTCGCCCGGTATCCCTGGGGACGGTTACGCTATGGGTGGAGTTACAACTCTACCAATGCCGGCCAACACGACCAAGAGCAGCATCGCTTCAGCACCAATCCACCAAGGACCATGTGATGTGGATTTTTTATAGATGTCTAGGTAGGGTTAAGGTGTGTTACATCCCCCACTGCTGAGGGATGGAGTTCGTCCACGAGGGAGGTTTTAGCACCCCTATCCGCGAGACAGGGACGCGCCCAAATGCTAGCTCAAACATGCTATAGCGCCGCCGGCGGATGCACGCACAACTACTATCATGCAAGCTCCGGGAGGCGCCTGCTTCGGGTTCATGTGGTGGACAAAACAAAAACATTACCAAACTTTTTATAGCAGCCTCGGTGGTCTAGTTGTAAAAACGTGTACCTCTGGACTGAAGGATCCCAGCTTCAATTCTCGGTAGAAACGTCAAATTATTTTTCTTTTCACACTGTAAGTTAACATCAAGCGAGGTCTTGGCATTGTCTTTGATTAAATTGAATGTCTACACGTTTCGCCCTTCGAGCGGCGCGTTAAGCCTCCGGTGCCATGTACCATGCGATGTTGGGCAGGTTAAAGTTCCTTACCCTCCTCAAAGAAAGGAAGGGATTGGGCAAAATTTTCCAAATAATGAGGTCAAACTGCTCCCTGACGCCGGTCATTGGCCGTAGTCGCGGAAACAGACCGACGTTAAAGAAACAAAATACAAGCTTTTTATATTTGAATTCAATGCAATAATGTGAAGACTATTATAGGCCACAGGTTCTTTTGAATCTGGACACTCGTATATTGAGTGTGACTGATCATTTGGGCAAATGATGCAAATACAGCATTAAACTTTCATCCAGTGGACATGACAAATTGTGACTTTGTATCTTTTAACTATTAAATAATATTATATGTGAACCAAAAAAAAAAAGATAATGACAAAAGTTTTTTGAGATTGAGTGACATTGTATGGTTTAGTTATTGGGAAAAAAAATAATTCCTTTCACTTTTATTTAGAGCCACAACAAAATCCATTCTTTCCTTTTAGGAAAACAGAGAAATGTTCTGATCTTAAAAAAGAAAGACCAGACAATATATAAATTACTGATCTAAATAAGAAATTATATGAGATGATTTTAAAGATAACTTAACTTATGTTGAGTGGGAATATTTGACTTAACTTTTACTCTTTATGCCCCCAACCTACTTCAGTATTATAAGGACTTTCTCCATGAAGATGAAACTGCTAACACAAAATCTCAATTTAACCAAAAGAAACAAAGTATAAAATGTAATATTATTGAAACTGAGCAAAATATTGTTTTAGTTTACTCAACAGTTGAATGAGACTCTGACTATGATGGATGAAAAGCAGAGGGTACAAGACATTATTATCATTTTTTTTTCTGTTCCTATAATAAGTTGTACTTTCTTATACTCTGCTAAAACGATTAAACTCGTTTTTTAAATAATATATTTTTAAGGCACAAAAGGCCGCTTACAGAATTTTTTAATATGTGTAATTAAATATTGGGTACCAGATATTTATATTTTTCAAACAACTTTGTTAGTTTGGACCAATAGATCTTGTAAGTTTGAAGATTTTATGATCAATTTTCTTCACTAACAATTTGGAACTTGAACCCTTCTGCTGCTGACCCCTATTAAGCAACATTTAGAAAAACTAGTAAAGTAGTTTTAAGACAAAAAGTGCAAATAAATTACACATATTTTATTACCTAAATAATCTTTTTAGCGAGTAAAGCTTAAATCCAAGATTAGATACACATCTGTTGCATGCACTTCAAGTTACAATTAAGATCCCACTTATCTCCTAGTTAGAGAATAGGGCTGCTAAAAAATCAGTGTGTAGCAATGAATGTAAAGTTTAGAACTTTCTTGGTTTCTTAACAAACATTTCAATGTGAATACATCAAAAATACTGATAGTCATACAGAAATAAAATTGCTATTATTTTCTAAACAATTTTCTAAACACATATTTTAGGTAGTGAGGTATGTAGCATGGAATGAATTTTTATACCAAATGCTTGCCAAAGGTGAGGTACAAGAAATCATAGTCCGCCCGGACATTGAAATAGTTACTATTATTCTGTTTGATGGTGCGATCATTAAAGGGAAAAAGGTAAGTTTACATTATAGAATCAATGACTTTAAACTGCCATCAATATGAATATATTCTTTACATTTTATCATAACACAGATAATTAATGAAATATTTACATGTTTTATGAAAATAAATTTAACTTTGTGTTTTTTAGGTTGACACCAAAACATTTCACATGAACGTTGTAGATATAAATAAATTTGAAGACAAGCTTAGGGAAGCGGAGCGAAGGTTAGGTATTCAAGATGGTGTTCCAGTGATCTACGAAAGAGGAACAGATACTGCTGGAAAATTACTTATTTCCTTAGTGTTTGTAGCAATCCTAATTTCATTATTAGCCAGAAGTAAGAGTATTAGACCACCAATTAGTATGGACACATTTGTAAGTATTACACACTGTTGCATAATTTTTAAAAACATATTTTTTAGATATACTCCAGCTATCTGTTTTTAGTGTGGGTATAGCGGGTGGGCTTTGGAAGCTCTCTGAATTATGTTAAATTACAAAATTGATGAGACTTCATAGCGCTCTGTAAAGTCAGTCTGAATGAACAGAAAACACTGCAATTTGCTATATTTTCTTTTCTCTGTAACTTCATTGAACTAAACTGTTAAAACTTATCAAGTAATAGCTTACTTATTAAGTATTTAATGTATTTGATTCCTTAATTATTTTTTATGTTTAAATACCGAAAAATTAAATATTTCTATTTAGGAAAAAGGCTAACTATAATTAAAATTTGATATAAACAACTTTGGTTATAGTTCCAGCACTAGAAACAAGAAGTGCAGCAAGAATAGAAAATGGCCAGTTTGTGTTGGCAAATTTTTTTCAAATTGATTGATACATGCCTATTACAGATTTTGTAGGTACTTCGAAATTATCTTTAAAATTATGCAACTATTTTATAACTTAAACAAATCTTTGTTTTCTTTTCAGACACAACTTGGAAGAGCAAAGTTCACCTTAATTGATCCTTTAACCGGTCCGGGTAAAGGAGTGAGATTTTCAGATGTAGCTGGTTTACGTGAAGCTAAGCAAGAAGTAATGGAATTTGTTGATTATTTAAAAAGGCCTGAACACTACAAAAGCTTAGGTGCTAAAGTTCCCAAAGGAGCATTGCTGCTTGGACCCCCAGGCTGTGGTAAAACCCTACTTGCGAAGGCTGTAGCTACTGAAGCTAATGTGCCATTTCTATCAATGAATGGTTCGGAATTTATCGAAATGATTGGAGGTTTGGGAGCTGCTAGAGTAAGGTATTTGCAGTTAATATAGTTTTTTTTTTCTATATTTTAATTCATTTATAAATTTGTATTTGAAAATTGAAAACATACATAATTCAAAGTGTTAATGTTTCTGATTATTCTGTAACAAGTAATGTAACCTAAAACTCAAAGATTTTATTTAAAAAATACATTGTTTTCATATCTGCATCTACATTTAAAACTTTGGTCCTTGGTTTAGAATATTTGGAATTAATACCTTAATGTTATTAATATTAATACCTTAATGTTTCTGATTATTCTGTAACAAGTAATGTAACCTAAAACTCAAAGATTTTATTTAAAAAACACATTGTTTTCATATCTGCATCTACATTTAAAACTTTGGTCCTTGGTTTAGAATATTTGGAATTAATACCTTAATGTTATTAATATTAATACCTTAATGTTTCTGATTATTCTGTAACAAGTAATTTAACCTAAAACTCAAAGGTTTTATTTAAAAAACACATTGTTTTCATATCTGCATCCACATTTAAAACTTTGGTCCTTGGTTTAGAATATTTGGAATTAATACCTTGAACAGTTTAATTTTAAAGTCACATATACTTATCCTCCTGAATGGATTTCACATGACATACTGCACGACATGTTCTAGCTGGACAAATTATCCAAGAAACATTCTTAAATGTCTGTTCATTTTGTTTGAAATCTGTTTGACCTTAAAATATTCCCCAATAGAATAAAATGGCTTACCAGTGAAAATGATTTGTCCTTTTTTTTTAAACGACCCACAGCTATTTCCAAGTGCTGTGGAATGATGGAGAGGTACCCTCATTTCATTTGAGCATCTTGTCTTCATCTCCAGTACAGAGAATGGTGTATTAGTTGTAAAACTTTGAAGATTCTCCCTTACATACAGAATCAGTTTATATAGAGGTAAAGAGAATAGACTGTCAATAATCACTGTTGAGACCGTCTATGTTCAAGTTGTGAATTTCTTGACAATTGATATTACTATTATTATTAGTGATATGTAAGTTCTGTTGACCTGAGTATTCGAAATGATACTAATATAAAGTATTTACAAACTATCCATTATTGAATACTGATCAGTGTCACCCCTTCCCTAAACCTTGATTAATCAGCCTGGCCACTTGTACACATTTCTTATTTACCATGAACTTACCATAAAGTAAACCCAATTAGTCAATAATAAGATACTAAATGCTAACACAGAATATTGATTTTTCCTCAACAACAAAAAAGAAATGGGGTAAATCCCATTACTTTTATTTACTGAATTGTATCCTTTATTTAAAGAAAAAATCTGTCTGATATCATTGTATTACTGGTGTTTTTTATATTCAAATAAAAAATAAAAAATCCCCAAGTTTAAACAGAATTAACTCACACCTGCTTCAGAAGACAAAATTTTTTATATTGATTATAAGATGTTTAATGGTTATTTGTGCATAAATAATTTATTCTGCGCCTTAAACTGATGTATAATTTTTATTTTTTCTTCCACATTGCTTCTATTTTCGCTAAAAAAACCTGGATATAAATGCAACCAAATGCATTTTGAATTTTTACATGTATGATGTGTTCAAAGTACAGTGTACATTATCCGGTTTGTGGATTGGTCATTTTCTTTAAAATTTGTAAAGGCCATAGGATGATAAGCTTAGTGAATCAGCCCCAGAGGGATATCTGGATTATTTTTTGAGTGTATGTTGGTACTAATGAGATATGTTGATCCTGCAAACTAAAGACCTCAATCTATTTTGGTTTTTTAGTAAATCGAACAAAACAAAAATTCAGAAAATATTTTTTTTGTCAAAAAGGGCTAAACATATTATAAAGGTATATAAAGGCTTTACTCGCAAAAAATAATAGCTCATAATGTTTATAAAAAGTAGAAATGGGCGATTGTTTTCGAATTTTTTTTTCTTTATGAAAACGTTCTGGAACAATTTTGAAACTAACTTTTTTAATGTCTTTTTGGATGTAGAATAACCTCTTAAATGCTTAAATTGATCAAAAAGGCACGCCATATTGAAAACAAATTAAAACCGATTTTTTGATATTCAATCGATTTAGTTCAATGTTTAAACATTTGAAACACCTTAAACGAAGCTTATTAGATTAAATTATAAGTGCAAATAACGTTAAATATTGAAAAAATTATGCAAAAACAATTTTTTTATTAAAATATTCAAAAATTAAATATAAACTATATTTAGATGTTCACAATTTTACTTAAAATATCCTTTTGCATTTTAAAACATCAATAAAGATAATTATTTATCAAAACATTGATTCAATCCGAATCAACTTTCTTTTTTTATATAATAAAACAACTTTTTAATCTTCGTGACAAATCTTTGTTGCTATGTTCGTCAAAAAAGGTTGTAATATTGTCTTTGTTAAATAATTTGTCAAACAAACTCAGTAAACCTTTTTACGATATTACAAGATTGTACTTGAGCCTTTAATATATTGATTTTATGTCAGTTTGTTACTGAATACTTACATTTTCTGATCTATCTATCAGTTCTGCTAAATATTATAGTGCTTGTTTTAATAAGAACCAGTTAATAAAAGTTACAAGTCTTTTTCGGTCATTTCTAGGAAATCTATTAAATCAAGAGCTTAGATTGCCTCAAATGAAAGTTTTTTTTGCTGCCAACCATATTTATCTACTTCATCGAAGGGTGTATTTTCAGTATTATTTTGAGAATTCATCATTTCTACAATTTCATATGGCAACTCTAAATCAGAAGTAAAACGTTTGTTGTACTTATTGTGAAGAAATGATGCAGTTCTGTAAAAACTGCCGATTCTGGGAAACATTTTGTTGTTGATTTTTTGGTCAAGTGGATGAATTATATTTTTGTTTCAGCATTCCATGTGTTGCTTCTACTGTCCTACGAATATTAGTGACATACCTTAAAGTGTTAGATTCAGCAGTTGTTAACCAATTTCCTGTTGCTTTCAATGCTAACATTAGTACTCAATCACAACTTTTTTGTGCTCTTGAGCGTCACGAAATCCTCGACCAACAACAAAAACGTCACCCGGTTCCAATAATTTGCAAATGCCGTCTGAAATATCGTTAATTTCTTTTATTTCAGTAGCGTCATTTAGGTTGCCGTGATATGGCCCTAACATATCACCTATGTATCCATTTTTTGTACAAATAATAAATTGTTTACATAGTGGTACTTTCTTTTGCACAGAAAAATACTTTGTTTCCTATTCATTATTAGAAATTTTCTGATGGCAAGCATATGTTGCATTGCAAATCAAAACAAGCTTATCTTTAACTAATGGTGATGAATCATCCTGAATGAGATCATTTCTGGACATACACTGAAAATTGAAATAATGAGGTGATACATATTTTTTTAATGATTGTATCACTTGTTTACAATATTTTGAAACCTGCTGTTCACCTTCTAATTGTAAAGTGGTTCGTATTAACTTGCTTGAATTGCCGGTACAATGTTTAAATAAAAATACAATAAGGGCTTGAATTAAAATACGAGAATGGGTATTTCTCATTGTTAATTAATCTCGCAATTCAAAGTTCTCTCCTCTCAGGCCAGTAAATATATACAGTTGTTATCAGTAATACGGATATCATCCATCTTATCAAGCAGTATAGAGTCACATTTAGCAGCAACCTTTTCATAATTTTAGTTAGCTCTGATGATCTCAAAAATATACTTGTACTATGTAGAGTCGTCTTCATAAAAGCACTTATTTATCAGATCATCTTAACAGCATCAATTTCCTTTCGGAATGAAAGTCCGTCGCTTAATCATGGATTGCATACGAGCATTTTGAAGAACAACTACTATATTTTTATTTGAAACAAAACATACAAAACAATATATATGACTTACAACAGTTTTTAAAAATTTAAACTTCAATACACTCCTCAGTATCATTGCATACAATATTCAGATTAAGCGATATATCATCAGAGCATGACTGAAGCAGAGTCACCAATGATACTTTTTCTTATAAGTCACATATATCTGGAGGTGATTCATGTCTCCAAGACTTTTCCTACTCCGCGTCATCCATTTTTATTTTCCTATATTTCAAAACACGACAATTTGGACACATGACATCAGCAACTACAATTGCACATTCAAAGACAGTCAAAAACTCTTCAGCATCTTCCTCTGATTCTAAATTTTTTGGAGTACCCCCATATCTTTTCATCAATTTTCAACAAACGAACACCTCAGATTATTACTTTTAAAGGTATACATTGTAAAAAACCGTGATATTTTCTAAGGAATTTATATGGGCAAAATAGGTCATTCAAAACAAAATATTTTTTCATATAAAGTTTCAATGAGCGCTGTTGTACTTATTTTTATTAATATCATTGCGTGCGTATGTATGGTCCTTATGGTAACCATGCAGATGGTAGGAGACCAAAGACCTGTCTGGCAGTCAATCAAGATCACATATCAGTTCGGCAATTGCGGTACGAGGTGTTTGTGAAAACACCTAAAGGTTACTCTCGTCTGTCAAGTCAGGCCATACTTGGTAGATTGAATTCTGTTGGAATTTGCAGGCTGGGTGGCTGGGTAAACGCAGACACGAAGGGTCAGTCGTGTTTATAGAGAACACGCAAATAGCCGTTGTTAGCATATTCACGTGTTCAAGTAAAATAACAGAAATTATTGTCGTTATTAATTACTGAAGCTGCCTGTTGTTGAGGTAGGCTCAGATTAGAGGTGTGCGAAGCTTCGAAATTTCGAACCGAACCCGAACGCGAACCGAACCTTCGGTTCGAAAATATGTTCACACTAGCGATGTTGAAGTAGTTCGAAGTTCGAAATATTTAATTCTCCAAAGTAGTTCGAAGTTCGTTGCTCAAAAATACTTCGAAATTTAACTTTACAGGCATTGAATGCTGCCAAAGGTAGCGAAGTTGCGGCACTGTTAACTCGGTAGCGGCGCTTTAAACTCGTTATCGGTCTCATTGAGTCGATAGTGTCATTTTAGGAAATTTCACTCATGCATATTTTTGACAGTTGATGGGACACATTGAGACACGACGGAGCCATTTAGCAATCATAGAATTATTTTTCTTATATATCCTAGCCTCCCAACACCTTTTTCAGTAAGAACATTGAGGCGGTGTTCGAAGACCATTGGTAATGTAAATTTTCAGAATGTATGAGGATAATTGCAGATTGCCTTTGGAAAACACTGGTTTCAATATGCTCTATTTCACAATGAGCTAAAACAGTTACATATTCACAATCAGGAGACAAGTTCGGGATGCAGCAAGTGCGTTATGGTTGTGAATTTTTATAAGAATATATAATATATTAAGTTCAAATTTTAAGTGGTTATTTTATACCTATAATACTCACTTTGAACCTTCTCTTGTTCGATAAAACTGCCTAGCCAAAGCCAAACAACAACAACATATTTATAATTGAGCTTATTTATAGATCTAGAAATCTCAAAAAGTTTCAAATATTTTTTATTTTTGTATTTGATTTAAAGTTGACATATGTCCACAACGATCAGCACTGGAAGGCATTTTCACCCAATCAACCTGCAAATTTGTCGAACCCTTCCTTTTTGTAAAAAGAATGGGAATCTTTTACATATCAAATAATGTATGTTACAATATTCCTAAATTTGGTATTTACGGAAATGATATATGAACACTGAAGAATTTTGGGTAGTTCGATGTTCGATTTTGAATTTCTAAGAAGTTCGAAGTTCGACTGTGAACCTTAGACATACTATTTCAGAGGTTCGAAGTTCGAGGCAACATATTTGTTTGTGTTCGTTCATAGTTTGGTTCGAACAAAACATGGGTTCGCACACCTCTAGCTCAGATACAATTAGATTGGTATAGAATTGAAAAAGGAAATTGATTCTGATTGAAACAATCTATTGATAAATAAGATCTATATTGATGTTTTAAAATGTAAAAGGACATTTTAAGTAAAACTATTAACATCTAAATGTAGTTTATAATTGATTTTTGAATATTTTAATTTAAAAAAAAAGTTTTCACATTATTGTTTTCAATATTTCATGTTATTTGCATTTATAAATTAATCAAATAAGCTTCGCTTCTGTTGATTCAAATGTATAAAGTATAAGCATTGAAATAAATTGATTTAATATAAAAAAATCCGTTTTTTTTTTCAAGATGGGATACTTTTTTTATCAAATTATGGATTGAAGAGGTTATTCTACATCAAAAAATTTTTTAAAAAAGTTAGTTTCAAAATTGTTCTAGAACGCTATCATAAATCAAAAAGTAATTTCGAAAAAAATGCCCTGTATAGCCTGTACATACGTTTATAACATGTCCAAAATTCATTCAAATCGATAAGCGGTTTTTTGAAAAGAAAAAAAAATCTGAATTTACGTTTTTTTCGATTTATTCAAAAACCAAAATAGATAGAGGTCTTAAACATGCAGAATATAACATATCTCATTAGTACCAATATACTCTCAACAGATAATCCAGATATGCCTCTGTGCCTGATTCACTATACCTATCCTATGGCCTATCATTTATTATAAATAATAATACTTTATTCGTAATAAAAATTTCACACAGTGTTATACAAAAAATTTCGGAACGCATCAAGTGCGTTATCGTAGTGAATTTTCATAAGAATTTTACACTTATCATGGCATATTATTAAAATTAATACCTACTTTAAATTTAAGCAGGGCTCGAATTTTAAAGGTGCTAAGAGACGCTCATTTGAAAAAAAATTCGGAACTGTTACCATCGATATCTCTATTATCAAAAAATAATAATAAATAAATAAAAATTATTTTGTGTTCTAGCTCCTTTTTAGACAAAAATGTCTAAAACTCAATTTTATATGAAGCTAGAAAATTAAAATTTGTATATCTAGGTACAGTAAGTCTCTTTAAAAGAAACTTGTATTACAAATTTAATTAAAGTTACAAAAACTTTCCAAAAGAAAACCTAATTCATATTTAGAAAAGTATCTGCCAAATTATAAATGTGGCAGGTATTTTTTCTTATTAATCACTTGGATGATTTCCAGCTTTTCCAACAACAAAACTTTTTTAAAACTAACTCTCTCCTCCTTTTATCAACAATAGAGAAATGTCTGCAGAAATTTATAATTTTAGACCCAAAGAGGACAAACTTATCCAGGCTTTTAAAAAAGATGAGATTAGTCCAAACGTTTGATATCTGGATACTATTGTTTCTACCAAATATTAACGTTCGTTAAATAAAACAAAACGTTACATGTGCATTAGTGGGAATCACACCCGGGCCGCCCGCATGTCATACGAACACTTGACTACGGAAGATAGCTAATAAATTATTTGTTTACGTGGTACTTATAAATACGACAGCTTGCTGCCACAAGAAATTTTATATTATATCCTAAGAGTAAATTAAGTAAACAGCTAATTACAGAATTAGCAAACTGTTTTAAATCATTTTTATAGAGCCGTAAGCCAATTTTGTTGACAATATTTAGTCCATTCTTTTGTATATTCTAATATTCTTACAATATGAAAATTACCAATTTATGGTTCGGCAAAAACGCCATATTTTCTTTATAAAAACGATAGTTCCGTAAAAATTTCTTTATTACCTTCCATAAACCTTGATCTTTTCACTATATACAACATTTTCAGTCTAAAACTTCAATTGGGCCGTTCATCAAGCTACAAATATAGTGTCTTTTACAATTTTATTGAACCCCCTACTTAAAAAACAATCACCTAATTTTTAATTCCATGTCATCTATCATTATAATATTGTAATGGCCGAAATTTCTCGATCGCTAGTTCTGGTAGTATGTTTTACCCATGTTATTTGTATTGTTTGGTCTTGTAGTTTGTATCAATCTACGCATGGCAACTAACTACTCTGTTTTTGTCAGGCATTCGACTTTAATCACTTATTTCGTTTCAATTCATGTCTTTTAGATTTTATTTTAATTTGGGAAAAACTACAAATTTTGTGAACCAAATTATTAAATTATGGTTTATTGTTTGGGGAAAGAAATGTCCGTTATTCATTAATTTTTCATTCATTCATTTATTTATTTATTTATATATTTATTTATTGACAATGATCCTACAGAAAATCCAATTACACAATAAAAAAGCAACAAAAAAAAAAATCAACTTGCTAGTCAGACATCAAATGCTGGTAACACACTGTTTTAAAGTTCTTAAAGGTACACGAAAATATATACACATGAATACTCGATATATTATATAGCTTACACATATTATATATGGGAGAAAACTGCAGCAAATTAGTGCGAGGTCGAGGCATCCAAAATAAGCCAACCCCAGGACTACTCAACCTAGGAACATGCAGCAACAAAGCAGAGTGAAGCGCAGGACAGTCAACAATGTTATTTAGCAACTTATAAAGAAAGAGCCGCATGTACTGGCTGCGTCTGGTAGTGAGCAAACAATAACCTGTCACGGACAAAAAGACACCATGGGGACAGCCAATTTCAGGATGGAGGTCTCTCTGTTTAAAAATCTTCGCTGCACCTTCTCAAGGCTTAAGATATGCATGTTATAGTAAGGCAACGACACAATTGATGCATACTCGAGTCTACTTCTGACCAGAAAATCAAAAACCACCTCTAGCGCTGGTGTGTCAACAAAATTTTTGGTAGATCTTATTACAAATCCTAAAATTCGAAGTGATGCTGCTACTGAACTCTCAATATGCAAGTTAAAACTAAGTTTGTTATTTAATAGAACACTGAGGTCTCTGAAGACAGGTTTCCTTGTCAAAAGAGTATCTTGTAGAGAATAATCAAACTCAACAATAGAATGCCGACGGCTGTAAGAAACAACACAGCGCTTATCTACATTGAGGCTTAAACAAATATAAAAAAAGTCGAAGACGCAGCAAGTGCGTTATGGTAGTGAATTTTCATAAAAATGATCTGGCACAAAATATTTTATTATAACTTTTTTTGCTTGTAACATAGAAATCTAAATTTTGGTGTATAGTTTACTTTTTATATCGTAAACCTACCTACCAAATTTGGTTATCATAGATTTTTTATTTTTTAAGATAAAAATTTTTTTCAAATGAAAACTCAAAATTTTTCCGGAAAACCTAGTCCGATTTTTCTGATTAACGAACCTATCAAAGACATTTACAAAAGGAAGGTACATGCCAAATTTTATCAAAATCGGCCCATTATTCTTTGAGAAAAAAATTTTTTTCGTATGAAAACTCAAAATTTTCCCGGAAAACCTCGTCCGATTTTCCTGGCTAACAAACTTATCAAGGACATTTACAAAAGAAAGGTACATGCCAAATTTTATTAAAATCGGCTAATTACTTTTTGAGATAAGAATTTTTTTCGAATGAAAACTCAAAATTTTCCCGGAAAACCTCGTCCGATTTTCCTGACTAACGAACTTATCAAAGCTATTTACAAAAGAAACGTACATGCCAAATTTTATCAAAATCGGCCCATTATTTTTTGAGTTATCGGTGTGATACATATATATATATATATATATATATATATATATATATATATATATATATATATATATATATATATATATATATATATATATTATATATATATATAAATAAATAAATAATATATATATATATATATATATATATATATATATATATATATATATATATATATATATATATATATATATATATATATATATATATATTTATTTATTTATATATATATATATATATATATATATATATATATATATATATATATATATATATAAACATATAAAAATTGAAACTGACCCCGGATATGGGTTCTAGGGGTCCTAGCTCGCGCTCATTTGCAAAAATTTTTTCAAAATTCAAAAGTCGGGATCTCCCCATTAGTGAATTTTTTCTACGAAAATTCACTAATACCAATCAAAGACACAACCCAGATTCTTTTGTAAACAAATACAGTCGTCTATAGAATCAATGGATGAGTATATCTTCAAATCATCAGCGTAAAGAAGACATGGGACATCAAGCAACTACACAATGTCATTGATTAAAATGTTGAAAAAGACAGGCCCAAGAACCGAACCCTGAGGCACACCAGAACTGATGAAAAAGTTATCCGACTTAAAAGTACGGCACTCTACAGAAGCTGTCCTATCAGCAAACAGCTTAATGAGATGGTCAGAAAATCCATAGCATGAAAGCTTATATAGAAGAATGTCATGAGGTATACTGTCAAAGGCCTTGCTAAAATCAAGATATATTACATCAGCCTGTTTAGCCGCATCCAAAGCACCCGACAAGTATTAAGTAATACACAGTAGATTGGTGACTGTTGACTGACCATTCATAAATCCATATTGATTATCAGAGATGAGGTGTTTAATGTGAGACTGAATATGGGGAAGTAAGACTAGTTCAAACACTTCTGAAAACTTTGACCCAATCATAGTCTGTCTGTGGTTTTCTTTACTAGCTCGGTCCCCATCCTTGAACACTGATACAGAACGTGATAACTTCCATGTCTCAATATCACCATTAGCCTTATATAATCGAAATGCCTTATATTTGAGTTTCATATTAGATATAATTCCCCTGTTGAAGTATGGAGGATATCTTGTTGAGCATGAAATTTTCAGAGGAATAAACCTGTGGAACAGAGAATAGATAACATTATAAAAACGCTCGGATGCTGAGTCCACGTCAATACAAGATGTACCAGTAGTCCAATCAGCTACCTGAAAAGCATGAGACAATCCATGAAAATTCGCCTTTTTAAAATTATATTTAGGTACAGAATTCAGAGGAAAGATGTTTGGTCTAGAACAGAGAATACTGAAGATAATATGAAGAACTTGGATGGTAGGCATCAACAGTCAAAACAGGTTTATCAGCAATGGAAACAGTGCAATTCACGTTAGACAGTACCAAATCAAGGAGTCTTTCATTGCAATTGTAGACAAAGTTAAACTGTTGCGAGTCCACCGTTGCCGAAAAGTTTATAAGATCATGTTAAGAACATGGTAGGCAAAACAGGTTCATCAGCAATGGAAACAGTACAATTCACGTTAGACAGTACCAAATCAAGGAGTCTTTCATTGCAATTGTAAACAAACTTAAACTGTTCCAAGTCCACTGTTGCCAAAAAGTGTATTAAACATTTACAACCCTGCAGCCAAGTCTAGAGTGAGCATCTCTGATGTAGGATGGTGTATTGAAATCACCAAGAACCAGTAACTTCCTCATGCAAATGTAACAAAAGAGTGACAACAGTTCAAACAATTCCTCGAAGATTTCAAGAGAGGAAGACAGTGAATGTACAGCACTACAATAAAGATTGCCTGAAACGATAAAACAGTCCTTACAACAGGAATATCTACAGACCATATGATTTGATATGATTACAAACAGAAAAAATGTCAACAAGTTCTGCTTCAAATAATGATCGAATTGTAAGCAAAACACCACCACCCCTCGAAAGATTAGAAGATTCGAAATCTTGATGAGCACGAAAAACAAGAAAATCTTCAGAGAGTAATTCAAAATCTAAGACAGAACTGCTAAGCCAAGTCTCAGTCAAAGCAATTATATTATATTGCATTGTTACTATAGAAGTATTATAAATTTCCTGAGTTTTGGTGTTAAATCCCCTCACGTTTTGGTAGCATATAGAACACACTCTATCAGAATCAGAACGTTCAGCCTCAGCAGGAGAGTTTAATGGGTACGACTGTGAGAATATGTCTTTTCTGAGTTTTTCCACCATACGTATAATCTGTGCATTTATCATGATCCCATACAGCGTGACAAGCATCAACATCACTGCCTGTTGTCACCCTCGTTTTAGAACAACTAATACACTTCCGAAGACACCTGCACATTTAGGACATGATAACTCACTAGGACAAGACTTAGCAACATGATTATATCCATTACATTTAAAGTATCTCAAAAGGTCTATCGCATCATGAAGTACACACGAATTATAACCCACAATTAACCTGCCACATGTAATTGCTTTATGTTAAGCAACAGTGTCTGTCTGGATGATAGCCTGATAAACATCAGCTCTCTGCTTAAGTGGTTTGACCTGCAATACTGAGGAAACACTTGACTCCTCAAAAATGTCACAGTTCTTTATCTTTATATATTGCCCCAGCACACCATCAGAGTGTTTCTCAGATATTTCAAATACTCGAATCCTAGGCCTGATACTGGTTACCTGCTTTATCTCGTGGGCATCTGATAATTTCTTCTCTGCTAAATTTTTCAATTTGACTGTACTTTCATCATTCTTACACCCAATCAATATGGCACCATTCCTCACATTTTTATCTTTAGAAATGCAGATTTTTCTTTGGTAGGATTTATCTCCTTTCTGATGTAGGACTTGGCGACTGAAGTGACTTGAGTCTTAGACTTGGGCTTGATAAGAATAGCTGAATCAGAAACCTTGTTTACAACTCTGAAGTATAGATGACCATTCTTGGAATCTCCAACAGCCTGAATATTGCAGGTGCAGTCACTGCATTGGTGTTGTCTTTTAACAATCTGATCAAATCAATATTTGACTCCCTTAAAACAGTCAATTCTCTAATGACTTTGCAACTGATGTAACAATGTCACGAACAATGGCTAGAACTGAACTGTTCTCAGCAATATTATTCTTGAAAGTAGATTGAATCTGTGAGATCAATGAGAAACCCTGTATCGTTCAGAACTTTGGACACCAATTCAGCAGCAGTATCTACTCCAAGATTCATGGTGGGACTGCATTTTGGACAATGGTAGATAATGGTACAATTCTGAAGAACTATCTTTCTAGACTCTGTAGTGGACTTTGGTACAGATTTTAACTACACCTTATTAGTCTTGATAAGTGACAAATTCCAAAATTCGAATACAAAAATGCTAACTAAAAACTCAAACAGTAATGTTTCTGTTAGAGCTCACAGAATAATTATTAGCGCAATCATTAGTAGACACTAAACTACACAAACTGACAACTGGAAAAAAAACTGCCTCGTTTTGACTGAGCTATGAACCCAAAGAAGGTACAACTATATTTTGTATGTTCACTCTTGCAAGCATGAATTTTTTTTTAAATAGTTGATTTACGAACTCGTCCACAGTGTTACCAAAATGAAGATATGTGCGAAGTTTCAATCAAATCAGTTGAGCAGCTCCTTGTGCATGTATTAAAACACAAAATAACTTTTTTCCTCCTAAACTACCAACTGCCAAATTATTTTATGTACTGTTACTAACATTTTTTCACCCAAATTGATTTTATGTAAATATTTCTTTTTTTTTTGTGGTAACAGTTATAAACTGTACTTTTATGCAATTGGTTATCAAGAAATATGATGTGAGACTATTCCTTACAGATAACAGGTCGTATATTTTTTCTGCTTCAAAAATGATTGTAACTTATCCTGAATTAGTTTGAAATCAGATTAGAGCCATTGCAATAAACAAACCTATTATTTTTAAACATATTTCATAATTAGGGACCTCTTCAAAGAAGCAAGAAAAAGAGCACCATGTATTATCTATATTGATGAAATTGATGCTGTTGGTCGTAAACGAAGTGGCGAATCAGGTCCAGGTGGAGCAAGTGGAGAAAGCGAGCAAACATTGAATCAACTGCTTGTTGAAATGGATGGAATGGCAAGCAAGGAAGGTACCATCATGTTAGCATCTACAAACAGAGCAGATATTTTAGATAAGGTAAGGAGTTTTTATCACATCTTCATAAAACAAATTAAAGAAAGTCTATCTATCTTTTGACAGTTAGCAATGAGTACTCAGTAGATACTGATGGTTGTGTTAAGGAGAGGACCAGTTCAAAATGAAAATTTGTACTGGTACAACGAATATCACTTATTCAGAATAATACAATACTACTAGTATTAGATGTCAATATTAAATATTGAACCTTTGCCACTGTTCAGTATGCAGTGGCATCTACGATTCAGTATCTATCTATATATATATATATATATATATATATATATATATATATATATATATATATATATATATATATTTGAGAGCAGATAATTAGAAACACATAAAACTTGAAATAAAAATGTTATAATCTTTCACAATGAGTGTCCAGACTATCACAGACAAGATGTTTGTCTGATCGCACCGCTCAGTTCTCAAGCGCTGTTCTGTGGCCCAAAGCCTGCTATAAGCATAAGCAGGAAGATGGTCTCCAACGCCCTAGATAGATGGACTGAGGAGGCTCAGTGTCTGTAGGCAAGTGAGGGACTTCGTGGAGAGGCTGGATAGAAACAAGAAGACTGTCTGGCTTCTTGGTAGGAGTCAGTCAGTGCTTTGCAGAATCATTGGGGTGCTAACAGATCACTGTACTCTCAGAAGACACCTTTTTTTTTCTCTGCCTTAGGCTCGTCCACGTTTTTGCCGCCCCGATAGCACCGCAGCCTTTGGCTTATTGTGCATGCCCTTTGTCTTTTCTACTCCACCCATTCCAAAATCACTGTGGCGTTAACTAGTGTGCACAGCAATTGGTAGGGTGAAGTTTTATATGGCTCTGTTTCCAGTCTAGACTGCCCGTAGATCAATTGTCTTTTGCAGTTCAGAGCTTTACACTCGCACAAGATGTGCTGGGCTGATTCATCCCCATCGCCGCAGAGTCTGCATGCCAGGTCCCCCTCGAACTGCCCCATTTTATGCAGGTGTTTCTTGACGGCCTTGTGCCCCGTCAAGAATCCTGTTATGTTCCTGAGCTGTCATCTGCTAAGATTTAGAAGCTCCACAGCTCTCTTTGAACTGGGTTCCTCAATTACTGACTTCCCATGTCAACCCTGGACAGTCTGCCCAGTACATATTATGTTAGTTTCTGACCCAGGACTTAATGGACCCCTGGCAGCGCTCTTCGTCACGCCCTGGACCGGTTCTGGTCCCATAAATGGTTCTGCTGACCCTCTCTTCGCGAGACTGTCAGCTTCTTCATTGCCTTTGACCCCCGAGTGACCTGGCACACATATGAGGGTGACCTCATTCTGCCCAGCCAGGTCGCTCGTCTCATCTCGGCATTCAATTACCAGCCTGAAATTTACCCGCCATTCCTCGCGGTCGGGGATTACCACTGCAAACTTGTTATCACTGCAGATTCGCAGGCTTGCGAAATCTGACCACATTTCAAGCATGGGCTCCTTCACGATCTCCTGAATTTTGCAGTGGTCCCTGTATCCTGGGTTGGTCTTCAGTCTATCATTGCAGGCTATGATGCCCATGATAACTAAGTGCGGGGGGGGGGGGGGGGCAGATCCAGCAAAACCTCCATGGCGACTGTTGGTGTTGAAGTCATGGCCCTCGTGATGCCGAGGCAAGCCATCCTTTGGATCTTGTCTAGTTTTTGTTTGGCACTGGATTGTGTCACCTTAGGCCACCACACCAGTGCCGCATATGTTAACGATGGTCTGACCACCCTTGTGTACAGCCAGTGGGCCATACTAGGTCTTAGTCCCCACGCTTTTCCATATAGCCGCCTAGTGGTGACGGCTAGGGTCATAACTGCCTTGCGCAGTATTTCTTCAACGTGACCATTCCAGGTTAGCTTGGAGTCCAGTACGACCCCAAGATATTTTACCTCCCTGGCCATTGGGATGTTTCTACTGTATAGAGTGATAATTCTGTGGCCGCCCCACTTTCTCCTCCTCATAGACGGTGTGATGGTAGACTTCTCGGGGCTCACCCAGAGCCCTTGGTGAATCTTCCACCTTTCCACCACTTTCAGTGCTGTCTGCATGCGCTCCCACACTGACTGTGTAACCTTTCCTCGGATTATGATGACAATATCGTCCGCATAGCCCTGTACCTCGTACCCCCTCCCGACAGCCTCCCTAGCAGGCCATCCACGACTAGGCACCAGAGCGGGGGAGACAGAACGCTCCCCTGCGGACACCCCGCCGCGACCCCTGCCAGCTGAGTCCCACCCGCGAGTGAGGTAAACACCGCCCTGTCCTTGAGAATGGAACTGATCCACCTGCAGCAGGTCTCCTATATTCCCCGCTCCCTGACAGCTGCAAGTACCCATCCGAATGAGGTGTTGCTGAAGGCCCCCTCAATCCTAGGAAGGCCGCCAGCGCCACCTCCCTGTTCTCCAGCGTATTCTCCAGTTTCAGCGCCAGCTGGTGCAGTACTGTTTCTGTTGAGACTCCTGCTCTGTATGCGTATTGTCCGCAGTGTAGAGGATATACTTCCAGTACACCGCCCCTAATATTCGCGTCCATGCCGATGATGGTCTGCCACCCACCTGTTCTGCTACCCACTATCAGCTGCTCCAATTCCTTGGGTGGAGGAGGGTCCGTGCTGTCCCCTGGTAGATAGGCCGATCCGACAGTAATGTCCCTCGGCCCATCCGCTCCTCCACAGCAGATTTTGATCGTTGCCGGGTCCCTGGAACAGAAATTCATGAAAGGCAGAAACTCTATCTCTTCCCTGACAAAAATGCAGGGCCTCGGGTTCTCGCTGGATCTGCTGTAGATGAGCTTTCCAGCAGCTCTGCTGAGTCCCTTGATCTCTCCTTTATAGGAGTACGGTTCCTGGATGATGGCCACATCCGTGTTCCTCAGAGCCCTCAGTAGTCTGGCCGTGGCTGCCCTACTGTGTTGGAGGTTGACCTGAAGGAACCTAAGTCCCATCAACCCCTGGTTGCTTCCCCGGTGGGCGGAAGCTAACCCTTCCCAGGTCCCAGTATGCATTGAAGGAGGTTCCTTCAAGGGCTTTGTAAGACGCCTGGTCGATTTAGAAGGCGAGCGTCTGTCCTTTCTCCTCTGCCTTCCTGCTTAGAACCGACCAGTGTTGTGTCCCCAGTTCAGGGTTCTGGATCTTCGATTTTCTGACCACCGTCTCTTACGGGACGGTGTCAGGGATCCATACGAGGACCTTGTGTCTCTTTGGAAGGTCCTTGGGCTCGACGACTGTCAAGTCCCCCCCCCCCTCTTCTGACTGGCCCCCGATCGTTTTCCGCAGCCAGTCTCGCGACTGCGGGCCGGCACAGGTTATCCAGAGGATGTCCCCCGCCAGGCGCGCCCGGTGGAACTGAGGCGGGCTCTTCCCTTCCTGAAGAGAGTCCACCGCAGCCTGGATCAGGTCCGCCCTCCCCTGGTCAAGCGTGACCTCAGGATAGCGTCTGTCAATCACCGCCATCCCGAAGGCCTCCTCAGCCTCCTTATACGAGCCAGTCTGCGCTGGTGTTCCGACCCTAGTCCTCTTGGGACATCTGTCTGTAGTAGGCGTGCTAGAGTCCGAGCGCTGCCTCTTTTGACTCGCACTCCCCTCTTGCGCCTTTACTGTTTTCTCGACCGTCCACGCCCCAGTCGCCATTTTCTGCGCCCTCCGGAGCTTCTTTCTTTGCGCCCCGGAAAGACGCTTGGACTGCAGGAACAGTCCCACTACCACTGCAGTAAGGTCCTCACACCCTCCAGCTTGGGTGCCAAGGACAGGTCCATAGCCGAAGCTACCCCCTGATCCCCCGTATCTATGTCGGTCTTGAGACCTTCAGAGTCCGCGGACGCTGCCGCCCCTTGGCTCGTCTCTGTTTCCGGAATAGACTCGAGGCACGAGTCTGTAGCCGGAGCCACTCCTCGAACCTCTTTTGTACTGTTTTTGTTTTCGTTGATCTTCTTCATGTTGTTCCCACGAGAATGGGGGAAATACTGTCAACACCATCAGAACCCCATGTGTGGTGCAAGGCGGGTTACTCTGGAGGGTAGCCTGGTACTCCAGAGGTTCCGTTCACGAAACCATCACCCTGATGCCATCAATTCCTAGGCACGGGTCACGTGACACCGTGGATTGGGGAGTTTTCGCGACCTCCACATCTAGATCCGTCATGTTCAGTTATAAGCAGGGTCACCTCGTGCAGGATGCGGCTCTTCACCGCGCATGACGGTCTTCATCGAACCCTCATGTTGTTGTTTCCACTTCCTCAGCTTACCTGGAGTCCTTTGGCCCCCGACTCCTCGACCCGAATGTTCTAAGTAAATTGTTTGTTTCTTTTTAACTGATGCCAGCCTAATTATTTTACAACCACATCAATTTTGTGAAAATTGATCCATAAGACAAAGTAAGATTTCAGATGAGCGAGTTGTTTTAGATTTATCGATCTTCATTAAGTATACTGATTTAAGCATTTAATTATATAAATTACAAGCTAATGGTCTCAGTGGCCTAGCAATTACTGTGTTGGACTGCTAAACCGAAGCTCGTGCGGTTGGTTGTTGGCAGAGTAATTTAAATTTCTTTCCATGTTTTCAGTGCTAAGTGCCAAATTAACATATATACTCCGGCCATGAAATTGAGTTTGAGCAACTTAGATGTGTACAGGCACCGCTATTCTACGAGGGCGTAAAACCGTCTGTCCCATGTCCATACAATGTTGGGCACGTAAAAGATCCTACCGTCCTTACCGAAAAAAGGGGTTCGTTAAAGTGTCCAGAATAGTGTTTGTCCATAGTCATGGGCAATCACTATATATATAGTCATGGAAATAGGCTGAGGTTAAATAAATAAAACACACAGAATTACAAATTATTCATTACTCGTGCTAAATGTGGGAATCTGCGATTAAAAGCTGACCTTTAATTAATTCTGCTAAATTCGCAGTTTACGTAGAATCAATTGAAAGTTACGTACAATTTGGAGAACCCAATACAGTTTTCTGGACCTGACGATCATTTCGCTAACAAAGTTAGTGTTTTAGAGGGATGAGTAAACTAAGCGAATAAAAACTAGAACTACTATTTATATGTTAATTACCAAGCAGTTGCGAACAGCGTCCTCTGTGAAGGTATATAGGGTCTTAAATCCCTGTAATTAAAATTGCATATCTGATTTTGTAATACTGTGTGTCGTTTTAAATATTCCTCCTGTGAAGGACACACTGATTATTAAGATGACAGTTCGAACAGTGGACTACATAGAACCTGACCTACTCTATTCATCGAAACATTTTTGTTCAAATTTCTAACTATATATATATATATATATATATATATATATATATATATATATATATATATAAGTATATATATATATATATATATATATATATATATATATATATATATATATATATATATATATATATATATATATATATATATATATATATATATATATATATATATACTTTTGTAAGCATCTAACTGACGCAACTGCCTGATATTTTTTATTAACTTGAAATTTTCTTTATCGACATGATGCCAAATATGCTGAGCTATACATTATTTATCAATAGTGCCATATCTCAGTTGTGCTAAATGTTCTTTAAATATAGTCTCAATAGTTCTTTTAGTTTGCCCAACATATTTAAGTTTACAATCCTTACAACCTATTTCATAGATTCCCGACACTTCTGTGGTTTTATCTTTATCCTTTGGGTACCTAGCTAATTTTTTAATGTATTTTTTGTGGAAGATGTTAGCTGTAAATTGGTTTTCTTAAAATGCCATTAAAACCTCTTGTAATTTGCGGTTCAATGGTAAACAGACCACGGTTTTGTCTGGTTTATCTTTTCTGAAAGTAGATTTCGCTAAGATTTTCTTTGTTTTATGGTTATTGACTAATTTTTCCACTAAGCAGACAGTGTAACCATTATATTTAGCTACACTTTTATTATATTCAAGTTCTCTGTTGTATATTTCTTTATTAAAGGGAAACTGTATTAATCTATAAACCAGAAAATTTAAATTAGCTCTTTTTTGTGAAAAACTATGGTGTGAGTCAATCGAAATGTAACTCACAGTAGTGGTTTCCTTTCTGTGGATGTCAAATTCTAAAGTGTCTCTATTTTTAATGACTAATACGTCAAGAAGAGGCAACTTGTTAATTTCTATTTCATGTGTCAATTTAATTTATTTTCAATTTGGCAATAAAATCATCTACTTTGTATATATTTATATTAAATACTGCAAAAACATCATCTACATAACGAAAGCATACTCTAGGAAAATAGTCATTTTCATTTGCTAGGCCTGTTTCAAATCTACTCAGGAAAAGGTCTGCAATGAATGGGGAAAGGGAGTTGCCCATTGCTGTGCCCTGGGTTTGTTCAAAAAATTCATTATTAAATTGAAAAATATTCTGATTTATCCAAAGATTTGTTAAATTCATATATTCTTTGCAGACCTCTTCATCTATGTTGTTCATTTTCAACAAATGGTCTAAATATGTTTGCATTTCTTTTATGGGCACACTGGGAAACGAGGTCACATCAAACGATATTAAAACCTCTCCTTCCACTAATTTAATATTTTGAACTTAATACATTCAAGTGAATTTGAAAGTGAAAAACTTTTTTGTTTGATAGGCAAGCCTTTAAATCTATTTCGCTATATTGTATTTTGGGGAGTCTACAGCTGAAACAATAGGTCTCACCGATTTTCCGGGTTTATGGATTTTCAGGAGACAATACTTTTTAGGAACTTTAGGATTCAAAACTTGTAACTTTTTTCCTAAATCTTTTTTAATAAGGTTACAACATCTGTTTAATAAATTGTTGTTAACTTCGAAATTTATTTTTGGGGGAAACCCTCCTGCTTGTCAAGGCAGAATTTCCGACCTTGGTTAATAGCACAGATATGTCTTATCTTGAGGGTCGCAAATAGAACGAGTAGTGAGGAATGGAGTAGCTACCCTCTAGTAGCTGCGTCGAGTGATAGGGAGGACCTGGGGACTTAATCCTCGGATCTTTCACTGGATTTACACTGCGATCGTCAGGCCGAGAATCCTCTATGAGGCGTTGTCTGGTGGTGTGGTGTGAACCAAACTACCAGCAGGAAGCTGGCCAAACTCCAAAGCCAATCCTGGGTATCACAGGCGCTATGAGGACGACACCCTCAGCCGCGCTAGAGGTTTTGCTGATGCTGCCACAGCTTCCCATCTGCATCAGAAGGGAAGCTATGGCGTCGCATCTTAGAATGCGAGACTCTGGAAACTGGTGCGGAGAGGGAGCAGTAATAGGGCATGCAAGAGTTGCCAAGGAGGTGGAAAAGGAAATTCCGATTTCCGCCATCAAGGTACGGGATGCCGAGGACGATATTAGGTTGACGAGGCCATATACCCTCAGGATCCCCAGTAGGGATCAGTGGAGGGAAAATGAGGTTGCATTCCAGCCTGCAAGCCTGGTCTGCTATAGCTGAAACAATAGGTCTCACCGATTTTTGGGAGACAATACTTTTTAGGAACTTTGAAACCTTTTTCCTAAATCTTTTGTAATAAGGTTATGACATCCCTTTAAATTGTTTTTAAGTTCGGAAATTATTTTTGGGGGAAACCCTCTCATCCTGCTTGTCGAGGCAGAATTTCCAACCGTGGTTAATATCGCAGATATGTCTTATCATCATAATTTTGAAAATTTCCGAAAAAATCAAATCAACTCGAAAACGATACATTTTGACATATGGTGCCTCTATAAGATTTGATCTAGCTTTCTATGCAGAATATAAAAAGGCAATAATATATAGGATGCTCTATTTAAAAAGCTGTATACATAGCGTTTCCGGTTTAACCGGAAGCGCCAGTAATTTCACTAGATTCCACATGTAAACAACTTTTGTATATACCGGAACCACAACCACTTCAAAAAACCGTAGCAGAAAAGCTGCCGGCAAATTTATGCAGTGGGCGAGTCTTGATTTTGTGTGACGAACACAGTCTAAACATAAATAAAGCTGTATACCAAGAATTGAGAAACAAGAACTATAAAGTTGAAACAATAATAAAGCCAGGAGCATTATTTAGAAACATATTAGAGAATGTAGAAGAGCTTACTAAAACTTTTACTTTGAAAGATTATCTAATAGTAGTGGCAGGTGGTAATCACTTTGTACATGGAAAATATCCATCTTTCAGAGATATACTAACAAAAATAAAAATGTGTGCACACAAATATAATTGTAACATCTGTTCCGATTGTATATGAAAATCAAAATCTCATTAAATATGTGGGTAAATTCAACAGCAAGCTGCAAGAATTTATAATAAGAGGAAACTATTGTATAGAGGCTTGTGCAAGTTTTGTCGAAATCAACTCAGGTTCAGGACGAAAGATGAACAACAGAAGCATTGCAGCACATATTTCCTCTACAATGGAACAAAATCAGTACCAGGGGCAAAATCTCATATTTGTAAAAATTACGGAACATCTAGTAAAAGCAAACAGCGTCGAAAGTGTCACTTATGAAGAGGATATTAGTTTAGAACATGAAAATTTTTAGGGAAGATTTGATAAACTTCGGAAAGGAGGACAAGGAAATCAGGTTAATACTCAAGAAATTCAGGTCTTGCAACCATTATCTGTAACACATATAGTTTCAGAACAAAACATGGCAGGGATCAAGAGGCAAGCCAGAAATTTGTCCCAAAGTCGGAGAAATCAGTTTTTTCATACAAAAATAATCAACTCAGTTTTCTAGCAGACCGAACAGAATCAGTAAGAATCAAAACATGCTAAACTTATTTCATAAAAATGTACCCAAGAAACAAACAATGGCAGAAGTAACTATATTGAACATGAATATTCAGTCAATAACAAATAAGCAAAATATGTTGGAGTTGTTTCTTGCATCATGCATACCAAAAATAGACGCTATCTGTATCACAGAGCACTGGTTAACCGATGGGAATGAGAAGCAAATTAAAATGGCAGGATACAACATGGCTTGTTGTTTTTCACGAAGTAATAATATTCACGGAGGAGTAATGGTTTTAGTTGATCGAAAATACAATTATGAAATTTTAAATATAACTGATAAGAGCAAGGTGTTTGATATAGAGCTATGTGGTGTGTACATTCCATCCATCAACAGTGTGATTGTTGTGGCTTATAGATCACCTCTTGGAAGCATGGAGATCTTTATATCTGTATTTGAAGATACTCTGGATTCCTTGATGACCATTTTTTTCTTATGCCAATTTTATAATAGCAGGTAACTATAGTTTGGACTTCTTCAGTGTTCAAAAGAGCATAACAAACTACAATAACGTCAACAAGTTAATTAACTTAGTAGCTATATATGGTCTCTAAGCTACAAAGAATGAACCAACTAGAGTCCAAGGTAGTGCTGTCACTTGTGTTGACAATGTGTTCACAAATGTTCCCAGAGGTCACTATAGAACAGAGACTCTAAACATGGATATGTCCGATCCCTACAGTCAGAGATTCTCATTCAGAATTCCTCTAATTCACTCTGTGAGGGGCGTAGAAGTTGGTGTGTATGAGGCTAGAGTGATAAATGATATAAATATACATGAGTTCAAAATAAGTATGGGTATTATCAGGTGGGATGAGATTCTACACTGTCGGACTACTGGGGAATCCTTCAACTATTTTTATGAGGAATTCTTATCTTCATTCGACACAACCTGCCCTGTTGTTCAGAGAAGAATCATCAATAACCATCAAAAGACTTGGATTGCTGATGAATTAATAAGAATGAAAAATATATTGGATGCATTATTCACTGTTTCTAAAGTACTTAAGAGTGAGACTACAGTCAAAGCATACAACACCTACAGAGAGGATTATACGAGAGCTGTTTTAGAGACAAAGAGGAAGTTCAATATCAACTTTATCCAACAAGCTGAAAATAAACAAAAAGCTGCTTGGAAAGTAATAAAAAATGAAAGAAGTAACAGCCGGCATCGCGATGTGAGTAAATTATGCCACATAACTGCCACAAAATTAAACAAACATTTTGTTAACGTAGGCAAACAAACGATTCAATCAAAAACCTCAGAAATCACTTGTGTCATATTCATTTTATTTAGAGGAAACAACAGTAGAGGAAGTCCTAAACATTACATACAATCTAAAAACGAAGACTAGTAGGGATTGTAATGGAATGAGTGTCATGGTTTTAAAGAAGATAATACATTGTATCGTTGAACCATTAGTTGCAGTCATAAATATATGTTTTACATTGGGAGTTTTCCCCGATGCTCTGAAGTTGGCTACTGTGATAAGTTTATTTAAAGGAGGTGATGAACATATATTGGTCAACTACAAACCTATATCCATTTTACCTGTTCTTCCAAGATAATAGAAACACTGATCAGGGATCGGCTGATGCAGTACTTTGAGAGAAACAAACTCTTTCTAGATTGTCAGCATGGATTTAGGAAGGATCGAAATACACAGTCAGCAATGATAGAACTCCTAGACAGCATCACACAAGCTTTAGATGACCAAAAGGTTGCTCAGGTGTGTTTCTGACCTCTCGAAGGCTTTCGATAGCGTTTCCCATAGAATATTGCTGGAAAAGCTTTACAATTATGGTGTAAGAGGAATTCCCCACCCGTTGATCACTTCATACCTATCAAACAGGAAACAGAGGGTAAAATGGAACAGAGAGGAATCAGACTGGCAAGAAACAACATGTGGTGTGCCACAAGGGTCCATTCTCGGACCGCGCCTTTTTCTTGTGTATATTAACGATTTGCCACTCAATGTTGCGTGCACACAGGTATACTTGTTTACGGATGATACGGTTCTCTTAAATATACATGAGAGACCATATGTGAATGCTACAACAAACTGTTCAATAAAAGAAGCGGAAGTATGGTTCCACTACAATCAACTACAGCTAAATGTGGCAAAGCCAAACGTACTTACCTTTTCTGCTAGACCTGATACTCCTTGTAAGTGTGTGAAATTTCTGGGAGTCACTTACCAAGAAGATCTTTGCTGAAGCCAACCCATCAACCACTTATCAACAAAACTGTCACATACCATATATCTGTTCAGGCGATTGATGATAGAAACAGACTGTGTAACAGCAGCCACTGGTTATTTTGGAAATTTTCACTGCAAGCAACATATGGTATCATAGTTTGGGGTTCGTCACCTGAAATGATTAGAATATTTATCCTCCAGAAGAAAGCTGTCAGGATACTTGCAGGTATAGGGCGTCGAGATAGCTGCAGGTCTGCGTCCAAGACAATGAGTATACTCACCATACCATCCGAATACATAAAGAGTTGTGTTACTTATGCACATACAAATAAAGAAAAGTTTTTCACTAGACAAGAATTGCAGTCTTACCTTGGAAGAAAAAAAGATGATTTAATGGTGCTGTTTCACCGACTTAAAAGAACACAAACTGGAACAAACTATTACTGTGTTAAACTGTACAATAAGGTACCTAGTCACCTGAACTCACTGGACAAAAACTGCTTCAGGAAGGGAATTAGAGATCTGCTGCTGGAACACGCATTTTATTCTGTTGATGAGTTTTTAGAGATGTGATTGTTATTTTAATTGATTTTATTTGTATATTTTTGTGTTTTGTGACAAGGTTTGTCTACTGAAAATATATCTATCTATCTATCTATCATAACCGCTTATAGCCAAACCCAACTTTTCTACTTTGAACTAGCACTAGAAGGTCATAAACTTCTAATGAACGCGACGCTCCAAACACCCTGTATACTACAACTGTTACTTCTACATCGTCAATACGTGTGGAAGTATGGCATCGGCGACAATAATTTTAAAAAATTGTTTTTTGCTTAAACGTAAAAATGTCAAAACATAGAAAGCATGATTTGGGAACGAACATTTTTTGTGTCTGTCGGTCTGTATGTCCATCTGTTTGTAGCTACAATAACTTTAGATCGAATTTAGATATCGGTTTCAAATTTGGCATACAGTTGGCACCCGACATATGAACGGTTCGGATTCTTTTTGGGTAAAATAGCCCCCTTTTTTTGTTAAAACTCAAGTAATAAAACGTTTTAGGGTTTGTTTATTAGAAAACTTTCAATTTCATCAAACATCTGGTATTATGTACTGAAATTAAATTACGGGTTGAAATGTGTGGGGGTGGAATATCGGTGACAGAAATTTCGATTATTTTTTTTTGCTAAAACGGCGTAAAAAGTCTCAAAACATATAAAAAACTTGATTCTGGAACGAATATTTTTTTGTCTTTCGGTCAGTTGGTCTGTCGGCCTGTACGTTTGTCTGTTAGTAGGCGTAATTTCGAACGAATTAAGATATTATCTTCAAATTTGGTATCCAGTTAGTAACCGACAAAGGAACGCGTTGAATTGTTTTTGGGTAAGATCGCTTCAGGGGGTAGGAGATAAATGAGGGGTGATTTGGTGAAAATTGTCATTTTTTTTGTTAAAACTCTAGTAATATAACGTTTCAGAAGTTTATGGGTACAGGAATATGAATATTTTCTTTATGGTTAAGTCATGGACTCTAAATTCATTTCATGTCTTTCTGAGGAGAGTAGATTATCACAGCTATATGGAAGTTATGATTCAATTTGCAATCTTTAATACCGTTATATGTATTGTGTTTGATATATTTAATTTGCTAAAAAGAGTTTCCGAGAAATGGAAATCTATCAAATCAATTTTCTCATTTAAAACAAGGCAGTTATTGTCATGTATATGCTCTTTTATCTCTGAAGTTTCAAAAAAGTCAAGTTTGTACTTGTACTAAAAAAATTTTGTGGCTCTATACAGTTATTTACTGAATATGTTCATGTTAAATAGTGACATACATCATTTTCTAAATTATTTTTTTTTAACGTCGGTCTATTTCCGCCACTATGGCCAATCACCGACGCTAGGGAGCAATTTCACCTCACTATCCTAGAAATTTTGCCGAACCCCTGTCTTTCTGTAAGGAGGAGGAGATCTTTAACGTGCCCAACATCTCGTGCACACGGTACCGACGGCTTTACACCCCCTCCGAAGGTGGAACGTGCAGACATTCAACTTGCCCAAATACAATGCCACAACCTTGGTTGATGTTAATTTTAGAGTATGTACTGAAAAAGTGAAGGGGGAACCCTGGGGATCGAACCCAATACCCTTCGGTTCAGAGGCACACGCCCTTACCACTGAACCACCGAGGCTCTATACACATTTTAAACACGTTATCTGTCATTGTTGTTTAATTTCTAAAGAATTTATTGATCAAAATACTCTAACGTAACAACAGATTTTTTATTTATAGTTGTCATTAGTGCATATAAATAAATTTCCTCTTGCCTGACTATACCATAGAAGGCGAAAGTGGTTGTAGCGAAGAAAACAAGCAATTCTGAAGCCAGGGAAAACCTCTTTACATCTGTATTTAGTATGAAATGATGCTGAAACATCTAGCAGAAAATCTGCATCTGTTATTGTTCATTACAACTTTCAAATGAGCAAGCTTTCGGCAAAATGGATTTCAAAATGCTTGAACTCTGTTCAGAAACGCGCTTGTTTTACAATGTCAGAGGAAATGCACCACCATTTTAAGAACGATTCTTCAAATGCTTTGGGTCGCCTTGTCACTATGGACCACAATCACTATGTTCCAGAGACTAGAAAGCAATCTAAAGAGTGGAAGCATTTTTGCTTTAGTTTTCGCAGACAAAAATGGGATAATTATGCTAAATTTTCTGGAACAATCCAAAGCCGTCACAGGAGCATGCTATACTGAGTTGCTAACTATATTACGCGAGAAAATTGCTGAAAAACGATGCAGAAAACTTTCCAAGGGTATGCTCTTTTTGCAACAATAACTCTGCTCAAAAGTAATATATTGCACTGTAAACAATTGATAAAATTGGTTTTAAGTTAGTCAACTATCCGCCCTATTCTCCGGATTTACAATGATCAGACTATTATTTATTCCCAAAGCTCAAAAAACATTTGAAAGGTAAACGATTTTTGACAAGCAAAGAACTCATGTGTGCCTTTGAAGAGTGGTTTGAAGGCCAGGATAAATATTTTGTGGGCTTTAGAATTGCTTTATGAACATTCTGCTAAATATGTTAATCTTAGAAGGGATTGTGTTAAATAAATAACATTATGTTTCAAAAAGTTGTTACGTTTTCTTTTCTAGGCGAAGTTATTTTTGTGTTCATAACTTCTTGATTTGATTAATAATTAATTTAATATTAAAGGGAAATAATAAATAATCTTTGTTGAAATCTGGTAAATTTAAAGTGTACAACATATTTTTGGAAAAACTACATACACAAACAAAAGGGTCCAAGTGTGGCACTCTTTAATTACTATTTTGTAAGTGCCAAATAAATAACCAAGTTGTTATAAATTGGATAAATAACATAAAGTAAGGCAGCTAAATACCTACTACATAATTTGAACATTTTCAATATGTATTTGTAGGCTTTACTTAGACCTGGCAGATTCGATAGACACATTTTAATTGATCTGCCTGACCTGATAGAACGCAAACAAATATTTGAACAACATCTAAAAGGTGTTGCATTGGAGCTGCCACCGGAAGCTTATTCCAAAAGACTGGCCTATTTAACACCTGGTTTTAGTGGAGCTGATATTGCTAATGTCTGTAATGAAGCAGCGTTGCATGCAGCTAGACTGAGGATGAAAAAAGTCGCCCGAGCCAATTTAGAATATGCTGTTGAACGCTTAGTTGGTAAATTTATGTGATCAATAAGATCTTCCGTTTTTAAGGATTTTTTTTTTTTAGGTGGCACTGAAAAAAGAAATCATGCAATGTCCCCTCAAGAAAAACGAATCGTTGCATATCATGAATCTGGTCATGCACTGGTGGGTTGGATGTTAAAGTATACAGATGCTCTCCTCAAAGTTACTATTGTCCCTCGAACCAATCTTGCTTTGGGTTTTGCTCAATATATACCTAGGGATCAAAAGCTATACGCCAAAGAAGAAGTAAGTGATTAAATATGTTAAGTTTCAGTCACAGCAATTAATTATTTGTAAACTGCAGTTATTTGAAAGAATGTGCATGGCACTTGGTGGAAGGGTAGCCGAATCTTTGATCTTTAACAAAATAACAACAGGAGCTCAGAATGACTTAGAGAAAGTGACAAAAATGGCTTATGCTCAAGTAAAGGAGTATGGTATGAGTGAAACGGTGGGGCTTGTCTCATTTCCTGAAGAAGAGACTAAAGAATTAGGGAGACGCCCATACAGTAAAAGGTTTGCCAATCTTATAGATCAGGAAGTCAGAATGTTAGTTACTAGAGCTTATAAGCACACTGAGGAAACTATTTTACAGAACAAAGACAAATTGGTTTTGGTAAGTAACAACACTATGGATGATCTAATCATAAGAATTTAACAGTAGAATGGTAATGAGTAATGTATTCTCGTTTGTTGATTTTACAAACCAGAAAATACAAAATTTTTATGACTAAAAGGTGGTAAAGAATATTACTAGTTCAGGTGGTCTATTAATGCAATAGAGCTATTTTTATTCATTTGTATGTTTGCTAGTATAGTAAAAATACCTTTTTTGAGTTTCGTTTATCCAAGCTTCTGTTTAATTCAAATCGAATAATTAACCTTTGTATTCGGTGTCATTCAAGCAAAATTTTTTGAGTCCCATTTCATCCAAGCGATAACAGTTGTCCACCCAACTTTTCATTATATATATATATATATATATATATATATATATATATATATATATATATATATATATATATATATATATATATATATATATATATATATAACTGTGATGGTTATGTATACATATGTATGTGTGAAGTGCTAAACAACATATAGTAGAAAAGTGAATACTAGTATACAGTAATTCCTCTACATGGGGTTTAGTTTATGCGGTACCATTTATAATAAAAATATGTGTATGAGAAGAATCCGTCCATAAATAGGCCCCCTATTTCTTGGAATTTAACCAGCTATCAACATGGATTTGTAAATAATCGCTACAACTAACCTTTGCTGCTTCACTCAATATGTTTCTAAGGTCTTTAAAATAGGTAACCGCAGGTTCATGTTGTTTACTTTGATTTTAATAAAGTATTTGACTCGATTCATCATAATAATAGCTGAATAAACATCATTATTTTGGTATATGTGACTCCCTAATATCCTCGTTTGAGTCCTACTTATATGGAAGACTGAACTATGTTGCTTGGTATGCTGAATGTTGGCCTTATATCTTTCCTGTTATTTCAGGTGTGTTCTGAAGTTCCGTGTTGGTACCTTTACTTTTTTATGTTTTTGTTAATGACCTCGATAATGCTATGGATATTTCACGACTTTTTAACCTGACGAGCTTACAATTTTTTGTAATGTATATTGCACAACTATTCAAAAAAATGTTCTCTCAAAATTCTCTCTTGGTACTATTCTAATAAACTGTCTCTTAATGTGAACAAACGTAAGGTAATGTTAACTGGAATCAACATACTTATTTTGTCGGCAATATGAACTTAGTATGTGAGTCTGATTGTGATTTCATAATCTTATATGATCCTGGCGTCCATTTAAATCTTCACATGGCAGAAGCGCTAATGATCTCTATGAAATTCCTAAGATTTATTAATGAGCGAAGTTTGGAACCTGTGATGAGCACTTATAAGTACAATTTGGAGAAGCGAATTCATCACAGTACAGTTTTTAGGTCTGACGATCGTTTCGCTAACAAAGGTAGCATCATCAGAGGGATGAATAAACTATTCCGTTCATAGTTTAAATAGAATAGTTTATTTATCCCTCTGATGATGCTAACTTTATTAGCGAAACGATCGTTAGGTCTAAAAACTATATTGTGATGAATTGGCTTCCCCAAATTGTACTCATAGGATTTATCACTAGAAACTCCAGACTTCAAATCTGTGGGCACTTAAATTGTTCTTTATTTTGCCTGAATTCAGTGTGAACTTGAATTTGCCACTATATGTTGTTTTTTCTTTTATTTGTGCGACCCAATCCTGCTGGAATCAGTGCAGCACAAATTTCTTAAATACCTGGCTTATTTGGAAGAGAGATACTATACTGAGCGAGGTATTCCACAAGATTTATTATTCAGGCTCTTTGGTTTTGTATCGCTTGATGAAAGAAGAACTATTATGGCATTATCATTTTATATAAAGTTATTAATGGATATGTGGATTGTCCAGAAATCCTTTCCCAACTTCCATTTTGTGCACAACTATTTTTTGCCATACACACTGCAGTGACACATTTACTCTCCATCCCTAAAATTTATAGAAAACTGGTTTGTCTTCAGTTGAAGAAATAGATACAGGGTCACCTTATAGTTCTACAAATAAATAATTGCCTTCGAAAACTACCTAATTTTTTATTGAGTGTATAGTTTTACAACATCTTTTAATGGTTCTATGTTATTGAATATCCGAAAAGATTGGAAATCTATTTGTAAAGTTCCCTTCTTTGCAGGCAGCTTCTTCTCCTGGCAACCACTTTATTATGTGTGCCACTGTAAAGACATCTTCAATCATAATTTTACCTATTTACCATAGACTGGCTCAGTTCTAATGGTTTTTTACATCATGGGTATGAACTAATAAATTGATCGAGTAGAGAAAAATGCAATATATGGACGTCAAGTAAATTCTTTTCAACAATTGATCACTCTTAATAAAATGTCCCTGCCCGTACCATCTAACATGTGTGTAAAGGTTTGTCGGAGAAATTAACTTTTAGTTACAGCAATTGTGCGTTTGTCTAATGACTGAATAAGTGAGGCTGTGGTCGATGGTAGACATATTACCTCATTGTTAGGGTGAAAGGATTGAAGTATCTCCGGATATACGGGTGCATTGTCCATAAGTAGTAGTTTGAAAGGTGGATACTGTCTTTTAATGTAAGCTTCTACCTCTGGTACAGATCCAATCAGTGAATAAATCTGCCACCCCAAGCTTTCAGGTTGACTTTCAAAAAACTTGAAGGCGGTTTTTTTTCCTTGAGACTTTGTGTATTTTGATATTTATACATGAGTGGGGGTGTCATCAGACAATCTTTGAAGCGTTTAAGCAAAATACCAAACCTGTGTTCCAATGAAGCATGAGCCAAAAAAGCACGCTACTCCAGGGTACCCAGCCACCTGGAAAACCTGGAAAAATCAGGGAATGTGAAATACCCCTTAAAATGGCAGGGAAATGTCAGGAAAATTTGTGATTTTACTTAAATGTCATGGAAATCGTTCAGTAGACCTGGAAATTATATGTTTGTAAAATTTCGTCACTAGCAGATGTATTTTTATTTTTATTTCATATATGTTATATGAATTTTCTCATGTAAATAGTTTTCTCATACCTAGGAAAATATATCTGATAACAATGCGGCTTACCTTTGGTACCAATGTTAATTATAGCCGCCAATGAACGCAGCTTATGCCACATCATGCGCCGATATAAATAGCGTCTGCTTCTATCTCAAATATGTCTCATATGTACATATCACTTGGAATGTTCTTCCTTGAATGCATAAAATGCAAAATGCGTTTTAGGTATTGACCGGGTAGAGCTGTGTTGTGAATGTGTTTATTCTATTTTAACCTTTATGATCATGTTGAAAGTTGCAAAATATTTGGCATTTGTATATGGCGCGTGTAAACAGTATCTTTGTTTCATTTTTTGAGCTAATTTTCATAAATAAAACTTTGCTTTTAGACAGGTAGCGACTTTCGAATTTTCAAAAAAAAATTAATGGGCGTGAATCTGATCTTTTGGAAACCATTTCCCAGGCTGATTCAAATTTATATATACGAACAACATGGTTTGCAAAGTTTCTGGTTTGTTCCATCACACTCGAAAATTCTTTCGGGAGGCTAAGTTCGTTGTTCAGTCATGAAAGTCGTTTTTCCATGAAAAAATTGCACATGTTCTTCTCGAAAATGTTATATTATATATTTAACGGAGTTAAGCATACTTATGTTTTTGATTATGTAATTTTTTTGTTCGTAATTTTGATTCATTTTGTTCATAAAAAAAAGTACTCACGTATATGTGTTTATTATTTAGAGTATCATGGAAAATGTACTCGAGGGGCTGAAAATGTCAGGGAATTTGATTTGGGATGTCTGCTGGGTACCCTGTACTCACTGTTGATGTTTCTGGCCTGCCTAGGTGCGAGAACTAGTACATTTTCAGAAATTTACTGTATTATGTAACATGGTTTTATCAGTTCCAGTGCATTTAACTTGCCTAAAATGAATCCACATATAAAGAGGGATTACTGTACATGTAGATCGATATATATATATATATATATATATATATATATATATATATATATATATATATATATATATATATATATATATATATATATATATATATATATATATATATATATATATATATATTTGGACCTAAAACACTTAAACCAACTTGACTGTGATTCAATCCTAAAACCTAGTACTTATTACATCCATAACCACAGAGGCTTTTTCAAGTATAACAATAATTTTTTGATGTGTTACATAATGTATATGATAACGTGAAACCAAAAAAAAATGGACACAGAGTTCATTATGTCACTGCTCGAATATCACAGAGCCAATTCGAGTGATGCTCGGTTCATGCGAATTCATTTTTTATCTGTATCATCCAAGTTATCTCTGGTCAGGTCTAACTCGGAAAAGGAATACTGTACATACTGTGACTTGAAAAAGTATTATACTGTACATACTGTGACTTGAAAAAGTATTTGCAAATCATCTATATACCTAGTGATCTTAAGTAGCTGTTCTTTTTATGTGATGCTGTGTATGCTGATAAAATTTTATCATTACACAGATTAATGTGTTCTAATTTTTTTGTAAGTTATGGTTAATTCATCCCATCATTAAGATTTTAAAACATGCCCAAAATTCTAAGTAAATATGGGTAAATTAACATGAACATTTTCAGTTGGCAGAAAATTTGTTGAAGAAAGAAACACTAAATTATGATGATGTTGAAAAGTTATTAGGACCACCACCACATGGGAAAAAACGCCTTATTGAGCCTTCAGAATTTGAAGAAAATGTTCGTAAAGATGCAGGTGAAACAGCAGAAGCTGCTAACATTAAATCAGAAACCAACACATCAGGTCCATCATCAACCAATAGCTGATTTTACTTTGAAATAGTATGTATAGTAATGAGATGAAAATACTGGATTTTAAATGAAGTATGGCTTAGTTAAGATAGTGTGGATTGAGAGTGTAGATTTTATTAAAGTGATTTATTATAAATTATAAATTGTGAATACTTATAAATAAATGTAATTGTTGCAAATTTTCACATGGCTTTTGCTTTTTTATTGGTCTGTGATTACAGTTACCCAGCAATAGACACTAATGAGGTAAATAGTGCTTATACTTACACTACATATACAGGTATCCTGGTTATACTTCAAAAAAATTGGGGTGTGAGTTGCCCTTGAAAAAATAGTGGGAGTAGTTCATATAACATTTTTTATTTTAAGGTCGTGATACTGAGGTACAGGGTGTCACAGTTGTTGCTTAAAGCGAGTTTTGTTAATTATCTTTTAAAACCGCTAAAGATAAGATTTTCAAAATTTGTACAGCATATAAAACGCAAAATCCGATTAATTATGTGAGGCAGTGGCGCACGGGGCACTCTGAGGGTTACCACTTAAAAAAATATGTTAAAAATCAAAATTTCTGAAATTTTCCAACGGTTTTAAAAAATTTAAAGACTAATACAAAAATAAAGTATCCTGGTAGAAATTCCGTATGCTCTACAGTTTTCGAGAAAAATAGAGTTAAAATTCTTTGTTCACTAAAGACACACAAGTATAAATTTAGGTTTTTAAACTGAAAGTTTATGTTACTATGGATGCAGTTTAAAAATCTAAATTAATACTTATGCGTCTTTAGTGAACAAACAATTTTAACTACATTTTTCTCGAGAACTGTACATCCTATGGAATTTCTACCAGTATACCTTATTTTTGTATATGTCTTTGAATTTTTTTAAACCGTTGTAAAATTTCAGAAATGTTCCCTTTTAACATATTTTTGACTAAATTCTAACCCCCAGAGTGCCCCCACGTACGCCACTGCTTCACATAATAAATGGTATTTTGTGTTTTTCTTTATGTGCTGTTAATATTTAGGTACTCGTGTACAAATTTTGAAAATCTTATCTTTTGTAACAATGGCCCGGTTCATTGGTGTGCTCGAAGTCCTGATATAACACCCATGGATTTTTATTTTTGGGGTACTTTGAAGAATGATGTGTATAAATTCGATCCACCACCAAATATTAATGAATTACGAAACAAAATCACAGAAGCTATAAATCATATTAACCAAAACACCCTCACCAGAGTTTGCAGGCTTGTTTCAACAAGGAGTATAAAGTGCATTGAACAAAACGGTGGCCATATTAAACAATTTTCTATTTCGTCTATTTTTAAGTTTCTATTTTAGTGAATTTTCGTAGAAAAAATTCACTAATGGGGAGATCTCGACTTTTGAATTTTGAAAAAATTTTTGCAAATGAGCGCGAACTAGGACCCCTAGAACCCATATCCGAGGTCAGTTTCAATTTTTATATGTTTATATATATATATATTTATATATATATATATATATATATATATATATATATATATATATATATATATATATATATATATATATATATATATATATATATATATATATATATATATATATATATATATTTATATATATATTTATATATGTATTTATATATATATTTATATATATATATATATATATATATATATATATATATATATATATATATATATATATATATATATATATGTATCACACCGATAACTCAAAAAATAATAGGCCGATTTTGATAAAATTTGGCATGTACCTTTCTTTTGTAAATGGCTTGGATAAGTTCGTTAGTCAGGAAAATCGGACGAGGTTTTCCGGGAAAATTTTGAGTTTTCATTCGAAAAAAATTCTTATCTCAAAAAGTAATAAGCCGATTTTAATAAAATTTGGCATGTATCTTCCTTTTGTAAATGGCTTTGACAAGTTTGTTAGTCAGGAAAATCGGACGAGGTTTTCCGGGAAAATTTTAAGTTTTCATTCGAAAAAAATTTTTTTCTCAGAGAATAATGGGCCGATTTTGATAAAGTTTGGCATGTACCTTCCTTTTGTATATCGCTTTGATAAGTTCGTTAATCAGAAAAATCGGACGAGGTTTTCCGGGAAAATTTTGAGTTTTCATTTGAAAAAAATTTTTATCTTAAAAAGCAAAAAATCTATGATAACCAAATTTGGTAGGTAGGTTTACGATATAAAAAGTAAACTATACACCAAAATTTAGATTTCTATGTTACAAGAAAAAAACGTTATAATAAAATATTTTGTGCCAGATCATTTCTATGAAAATTCACTACCATAACGCACTTGCTGCGTCCAGAGATTTTATTGTTTGTTGAGTTCCGTTTCTAATTGTGTTGTTTTGTGGAGTTTAAGTTTCTATTTGTTATTGCCGGGTTTCGTTATTAAACTGTTTCACATAATATTACCTAGCATTATAACCTAATTAAATATTGTAAATTAAATCACAATATTTTTTATCGTGAATCATTACGGAAAATTATGTTAAAAGTAGAAGTCTATTGTTATACTCCATGGCCTACTGCTTTTTAAACACTTTTTTTGTCATTTGTTTTCTGCTATTGGATTTCATAGCCTACTATCCTCAAAACAGTTTTTCTCAAAATTCCCAGTGCAATTACAAGATTTCTCAAGCATGTTGTACATCATTGGAAAGCTCTTTTCACAGGCTATGACATGAGCAAAAAATCAATTTGGCTGCCATGATAAAAACAAACGTTGATATCCGTAGCTCAAAAACATATGACAATCGAAAGTTGAGAATAGCACAAAAAGATTACTCTGTAAAAAATGTCCTGATAACGTGCAAGTCTTAGACATGTCAGATCAACGCCTACTTAGATATTGAAGGAAAAAAATGGACAAATTTTGCTTTTTTCAAAATAAGTCGAAAAGGAACAGAGGCAGGGCAAAATACAAGTCATATTTCGAACGCTCATGAAATTCTACAAAACATTGCTAATTAGTGAATTTTCTTAAAGAAAATTCACTAATGAGGAGATCCCGACTTTTGAATTTTGAAAAAATTTCTTCAAATGAGCGCTAATTAGGCCCCCCAGAAAACATATCCGGGGTCAGTTTCAATTTTTATATGTATATATATATATATATATATATATATATATATATATATATATATATATATATATATATATATATATATATATATATATATATATATATATATATATATATATATATATATGTATATGTATCACACCGATAACTCAAAAAATAATGGGCCGATTTTGATCAAATTTGGTGAAAAAATTCCTTTTGCAAATGGCTTGGATGAGTTCGTTAGTCACGAAAATCTGCCCAGGTTTTCCCGGAAAATTTTGTGTCTTCTTTTGAAAAAAATTTATATCTCCGGAATTAACAAAGTAAGGGCAACCAAATTTGGTACGCAGGTTTACATCCTTATAGGTAATACCAAAATTTAGCTATGTAGGTCAAAAGACAAAAAAGTTATAGGCATTTAAAAAAAAAGGGGTTTTCCTCAAAACATCAAAGTGGCGATTTAAAATGTCAAAATTGGCAACATTTAGGCAAATAACTTAAATCTAATACGGGCTATAGAAATAAAATGTCTCGAGAAGGATGTTTTACAAACCCTAAAGTCTTCAATTCATTTTACTAAAATATTTGCAGAAAATTCATTTCAAATAGACCCTTTCTCTGATGCTTGGCAGTAGCCTTAGCTATAGAGTTTATCATTTAATGGTATATAATTTTTGTCGAATTTTCGTAAACGATTAATAAAGCTCAATATATCCGTTATTATATAAGATATGTTATTGTATATATTAATTATAGGGTGTCTTGAGCTACATCTTAAAATAATATTTCTGCAATCACAGGCTGGCCCATAAGTCGTTGGTGATACAAATTTCCTTTTTTTAATCAAACACGCCTTATGTTATTGCATTTTTGCATTTTCCATCGAAATATAATACATGTTTGCAAGAAAATAAATTCTGGATGCAACAAGTGCGTTATGGTAGCGAATTTTAATCAAATGTTTCATATTTGAACAGCTCAATTTGCTATTAACCTATAAGGTTCCCAAGCAACAAATTAAGGCATGTTAACCAGCACTCGAGTCCAAATAACCTAACCAAGTTGTAATTTAGTAATAATTAACCAAAATGTTGCCTTAATTGTCATAATGACTACAAATTTGGAAATGCGGCTCCGAACTAGCTTATTTTTGACTATTAAAATTACTCCAAAGTCAGTAACTTACAAGTAACTAAATTGGGAAAAAATTGGTTTAATTTTACTCATAAAATATACTTGAATATACTTTTGTGTTTCAGTTCCAGAGTTGGTAATTTTTAGGTCGAAGTGTGTCCTAAATTGGACTGAAAATCGACTACTAAGCCCAGATACCTAAAATACCTACTTTAAGGTAATTTATTACCTAATATTAACCTGCAATATGTCTCTGTGGTATAGTAAATTGGGGGTCTTCTTATGAAGTCCAGCTTACATATATATTACCCATTTCATTACAATACAGCACAGGAAATATTTTAGGCACTAAACTAACCTAAAATGGCTTTCTGATCGGCTATAAAGTCATAATTACTGCAGAAATAGTCTTCCAAGTCAAATTGCCTACCTTCAAGTTGAAAATACCCATAAAATCTGACTTGAAATAAAAATTGTCCTCAAAGTGTACAGCAGTGAAATACATTTGTGAATCTTAAAGGTGTGTCAGTTGATAAACTTCATCAATAAAAGTTTATTCTTGTTGTTACTGTGCGTGCACCAGTAACAAATATAGTGTTTGAAACCAATAAAAGTTTACAGACATACTACAAACTATTATAGAGTAGTAAAGAATGCTCACAGAAAAATAGTGATAGATGCTCATCATTCATAGTGGCTTACATCAAATCAGCACGTTTCCCTCTTCAATATAATACATCAATTTTCATGCCAAATGGAGTAAAGCAGTGGCAACACGGTCAGCTGTCATGTTTATGTTTATTTACTTATTAGTGAATTTTCTTAAAAAAATTCACTAATGAGATCTCGACTTTTGAATTTTGAAAAAATTTCTTCAAATGAGCGCTAATTAGGCCCCCCAGAATACATATCCGGGGTCAGTTTCAATTTTTATATGTTTATATATATATATATATATATATATATATATATATATATATATATATATATATATATATATATATATATATATATATATATATATATATATATATATATATATATATATATATATATATATATATATATATATGTATCACACCGATAACTCAAAAAATAATGGGCCGATTTTGATTAAATTTGGTGAATAAATTCCTTTTGCAAATGGCTTTGGTGAGTTCGTTAGCCAGGAAAATCTGCCCAGGTTTTCCCGGAAAATTTTGTGTTTTCTTTTGAAAAAAATTCATATCTCCGGAATTAACAAAGGAACGCCAACCAAATTTAGTACGCGGGTTTAGATCCTTATAGGTAAGTTAGCTACCAAAATTTAGCTATGTAGGTAAAAAGACAAAAAAGTTATGGGCATTTAAAGAAAAATAAATTGGGGTTTTCCTCAAAACGTCAAAATTGCGATTTAAAACGTCAAAATCGGCAACATTTAGGCAAATAACTTAAATCTAATACGGGCTATGGAAATCAAATGTCTCAGGAAGGATGTTTCACAAACCCTGAAGTCTTAGTTTCAACCGTCATTGTCCTTCATTTTACTAAAATGTTTCCAGAAAATTCATTTCAAATAGACCATTTCAGTGATGTTTGGCAGTAGTCTTAGCTATAGAGTTTATCGTTTAATGGTATATAATTTTTGTCGAATTTTCGTAAAAAATCAATAAAGCTCAATATATCCGTTATTATACAAGATATGAAAAAAATTTGTATATATTAATTATAGGGTGTCTTGAGCTACATCTTAAAAAATATTTCTACAATCACAGGCTGGCCCATAAGTCGTTGGTGATACAAATTTTCTTTTTTTTTTTTAATCAAACATGCCTTATGTTATTGCATTTTTGCATTTTCCATCGAAATATAATGCATGTTTGTAAGAAAATAAATTGTGGATGCAGCAAGTGCGTTATGGTAGCGAATTTTGATCAAATGCTTAATGTTTGAATAGCCCAATTTGCTATTAATCTATAAGGTTGACCAAGAAACGAGTTTTTCCGGGAACACTTTAAGCTTACTTTTGGAAATTTTTGTACATTTTCACACAATAAAGTTATTTTTATGAAACATGGCACATTGTTTTTACTATATAGGTTATACTGGTAACCAGAATTGATGCCTGCTTTCTTAAAAAGAAAACACACATATTTGCAATAAAAACATTTTAATGAAAATTCACTACCATAACGCACTTGCTGCGTCCAGAGTTTTTAACTATCTCCCTATCTCTAATAATAGCGGAGATAGCAATACATTCCCATCAAGTTTGGGACACACTATAAATGTTGCCGTACTTTTACTAACCCGGTATATACACAAAGTGATTTTCATGATTCTGATACTATAGGTAGGTACAAAAATTAATGACCATCTAGGACTCAAAATAAATTAAATACTGGACTGTTCATTTTTTAAGTTATTTTCCACCAGAAGTGTGTGTAATGAAAGCTGATAAATTTAAAATGACTGTAAAAAGCATATAATTAGCAGATGCTGTTCTCTTTCGGGAAAATTTCTGTAGTGATTTTGCCATCAGTACACCATTTCAACTGCTGTAAAAAAGTATTCTAAATAAGTATTACTTATTAGCAATAGTACTCCAAATTGAATTTTAACTTCCACATAGCTGTGATAATTTATAATCTATAAACTTTTAAAAGTATAAGGCAACTGGCACATTCTACCCTCAGTATTTTGAAAGAATAAATATAGCACAAAATAAATTTACACAGTCCTGTTTATGTCAAAAGATGTATTTGCGGCCATATTACCTTATTAAGTGAAGATGGGAACCTGTAATGAGCACTGATAAGTACACTTTGAAAACCCAATTCTTCACAACACATTAAAAAAAACTGACGATCGTTTCACTCATCAAAGGATGAATAATTCTAATCTAAAATTGAAAATTATTCATGCTCTGATGACGCTAACTTGGTTAGCGAAACAACCATCAGGTTTTTTTAAAAGGTGTTGTGGTGATTTGGGTCCTCCAATCATATTGCCTTAATTAAATTCACAATAATAATAAACGAAAAAATAGCAGATGGCGCTTAGGTAACTATAACAATTTTACAGGTAAAGCAATGAAGCATGTTTATTTCATTTTCATTTTATTTTTCATTGCCTCCAATAAAAAGTAAGCTTAAGAATTTTCATTTTGGGTTATCTTTGAAGAAATATTTTTTAAAAGCTCTTATATAGTGAGATGAATAAAGCTAGTCCAAAATACAGAATGTTTAATAAGAAAAGGTATTTTACTGGCTCCTTTGATTTAAGAAACACTGTCCATATAGTCTACATATATGAAAATACAAAAAAGGCTGGATGCAGCAAGTGCGTTATGGTAGTGAATTTTCATAGAAATGATCTGGCACAAAATATTTTATTATAAGTTTTTTTTTCTTGTAACATAGAAATCTAAATTTTGGTGTATAGTTTACTTTTTATATCGTAAATCTACCTACTAAATTTGGTTATCATGGTTTTTTATTTTTTGAGATAAAAATTTTGTTCGAATTAAAACTCAAAATTTTCTCGGAAAACCTCGTCCGATTTTCCTGACTAACGAACCTATCCAAGCAAAAGGAAGGTACATGCCAAATTTTATCAAAATCGACCCATTATTTTTTGAGTTATCAGTGTGATACATATATATATATATATATATATATATATATATATATATATATATATATATATATATATATATATATATATATATATATATATATATATATATATAATTAGGTAACACAAAACTTAAGTTTCCATAAAATTAGAACTTTATTTTAGGGAAACAATACAGTGTGTTACTATTCTAATAATATTAATATAAAATGGGAGTGAACAAAGCAAGTAGATGTGAACTATATTAGTTTCAAATACCGACTGTTAACGCAACATCGTTTAGCAGTCGCAAGTAAAATATGCATACTAAGTAAAATGATTATTATACATTTTATAGTTTATTGTACTTTAAACTTAATAATTGAAACTAAGCAATGTCTGGTCAATGCCTTTCTCTATAACAGGGTCACTGTGAAATGTACTAATGTCACTTATAGAAGTTGGGTACATGGTGACGTATTTCCTCCACCGTTAGTCTTGAGCACGTCCTCGTGTTCAACTTGGGGTGATTTCTTCTTCTTTAGGAAGGGTGTCCATCTCTTTCTGGACCAAACCAATATAGTGATGATGATGACTACTATTATAAATGTGGTAACACCTTGTGACTTGTATGCAGCATTGGATGTAGTATCTTATGTCGTGGGGCTTCTGAAAGTTGTTGCTTCAATTTTTCAGCATTTTTCAGGTGAACTGGACTGAAGCGGACTTCGTATTTTTCTTCCTTGAGTGGTAATATCAGGTCTGGAATCCACGTTATGTTGCCTGATACGTCTGTGTATATCTCATCATTTACTGTGATTTTACAGTTAGGCAGTGTGCTTACGATAGCATTTTGGTGTATTGTTTTTCTGTCGATTTTATTTGGACATTCTTCTATAACTTCGACTGATACATCTGTTGAGATGAGCACGTTGTTGTTTCGTATCTTGATGGACGTCGTGTAGCTATTGGTTACCTTTGCAGAAGGGCAACTCGAGGGTTGATTTAGTTGGCAACTTTCTTCTTGTGGTGGATTTGAACACACTATGGCTTCTGTTATTGATGGGCATCTTTCAGATGTCCATAAGTTTTGTTGGGCTATTTCCAAATAATATGAACTTGGGGGTATAAGGACTTTATGATTTTCTGGTAAGGGAATTATTTGAAAGTAGGACCCTGGTGTAGGGTGTAAAATCGGGACCTTTAGTAAACAAATGATTGTGTCTCCTGTTGATACAACTATGAATTTAGTAAATTCAATAATTTTAAATATGTGGTTTCTGTCAAAGTTAATTAATTCATTTTTGTTATAAATTAATTCAAGATGCTGTCTTATTTGTGTTAAATCCTTCCAGGTAAATATTTCAATGTTTGTAATTTCATTAAAGCTAAGAGATATAGTTCTTTGAATAATTTTGACACTTTCTAATAAATTTTGGGCTAATGAGATTTGATATTGAATGAAACTCCTTTTTTCCATGTTCGCTAGTTCACAAAATCTGTCAGCTATCATCTGAAGATTTTTGTTAATTATTTTTTGTTCTTCTACAAATCTTTCTGTAATTATATGTGCAAATGAATTTAGAGAGTCTAGTTGAGTCATCATTTCACCTTGATTTAAATATAAGGTGTTTAAATGTTTGTTTATTTTATCGAGATCGTCTTGATCGAGATTTCCGGTTATGGTTTTGATCAGCGACCCTGCTCCGTTTATTAACCCGCGTTTCGTTCTGGAGTGCGTTAATTTCTCAAGTTCTAGGTTAATTTTGGAAACTTGGTCATTAAGCATCTGTACATATTCCTTGTTAATAGCAGTGCCATAATTTTCGTTAATTTTTATAGTATTGTTTGTCAACACCCGATAATTATTTTCTAAAACCGATACATTAAAATAAAAGTAGAAATTATGATAGTGATTAATTATTCTAGCTATACCTATATAATCTTTAAAGTATCCGTTAGTGATTATGGGTTTAACTTCTAGTTGATGGACCTGGCTGAGGGCCATCATCAGGGGGATGATGTTCCTGCAAAGAAAATGTCTTTTTCACTCTTTTTACATTTTTCAAATGGGCTGTTTTCTTTTGGGAATCAGGTAAAAGTAATTTGTTTTGATTTACTTGAACTGGATTATGATAAATTTTATATAAAGGGTTAGTTTTCTTTACATAAGGTACTTTAATAGCTACTTGTTCAGTTTGTATTTGCGGTATCTCATTACGATTTTCATTTCTTTTTCTAAGAATAGTTTCTGACTTTTCTTTAGATTTTTTGTATATTTGATCGAAAAAGGGTAATATTTCTTTAAGTCTTCTATGGTTATATTCTTCATACAATGTTTTATGGGGGTCTATAGGTTCAAGTTTGTCATAAGGGCCGTAGAGAAGGGAAAAGGGACTATGACCTGTTAATGAGTGAACTGATTGATTGTATATTAAAATACAGGTTATCGTAAGATCAATAGGATTTTCTAACGGATTCTCCAACTTCATTGTTCTTAATTTTTCTAATATAGTTGAGTGAAGTCGTTCAACTGGGGAGTTTGAGTTTGGGTTTTGAGGAGTAGTTATGTGTAATTTTATGTTAAATAGGTCGCAGTATTCCTTAAGGGTTGCATTGTCAAATTCTTTGCCAGAGTCACATACGAGGGTTGAAACGTAATTATGATGAGAGAAATAGTGTCTGAGTTTACTTAAAATCGTCAGAGCTGTTGTATCTTTAATGTAATAAGCTTGTGCATATTTACTAAACAAGTCTATTATCGTAAGAAATTTATGGTTCTCAAAACTGAAGACATCTGCATGAATTACTTCAAAAGGTCTTTTGGCTAACAAGGGTCCGGAAAAGGGTAATTTATAGGGTCGTCGCTCATATTTGGCTTGCAGACAAATGTCACATTTGTTTATAAAATCATTTATGGATTTTTTCATGTTAGGCCAATAGTAATTTAATTTAAGCTGTTCGTAAGTTTCGTTAATGCCATTGTGGTTATTTTGGTGGTAATTTTGAATAATTTGTTTCTGTACGGTAGTTGATGTAATATTTTCGACTTGTTTATTGCATTTTATTATTTTTACTGAACTGTTAAAAAGAGCTGAGGCTACTAACATAAATAATCTCTCAATTTCTTGGGTTTCGAATAAGATACCGTATACATTAGACGGATTGATTTTTTCTTTAAGAAAGGTGTTAAGTTGTTGTAGTTCATGACCTTCTTGTAAATATATTTTGATTTGTTTATTTTTAAAAAGGTTTGTAGTTATTTCACGTTTTTCCGATCCGTGATAAATTAAAATTTGATTTTTAAAATGATTGATTGGGCCTTCCGATATAGGTAAGCAAAATACAGGATTTTCTAAAGAAGTATGTTGGGTTTGAGATTCGCTATTATTCTGGTCAGGTTGAGGGTCGATTCCTAATTCTATAAGGTCGTTGTCGTCCAGAACTCTTAGTTCTGAAGGGTCCGCGTTGCCTAAAAGGGACACAAGATCTATATCATCTTCTACCGCATTGATTTCTGTTCTTGAAAGGGCGTCTGCTACAACGTTATCCTTTCCTTTTTTGTACTTTATTTCGTAGTCGAATTCTTCTAGTTTAAGCCTCCATTTAACTAAACGGGAATTTGGTTCTTTTATCGAAAAAAGCCAAACTAGAGGTTTATGGTCTGTTTCTATAGTAAATTTTCGTCCGAAAAGATAAGGTCTAAAATGTTTAGTGTTTTCCACTATTGATAGTAATTCCCTTTCAATAGTGCTATAATTTCGTTCAGCTGAATTAAGCGTTCTAGAGTAAAATGCGATAGGTTTATTGTCTTGAGACAATACGCCTCCTAACGCTATATTACTTGCGTCGGTTGTCAGATGAAATTCTTTATCAAAATTTGGATATGTTAGGACGGGTGAATTTATTATAAGTTCTTTAGCCTGCGAAAATTCATTGACGTATTCTGGATCATTAAAGTTAAGAGTAGAATCTTTCTTTAGACATTTTGTGAGGGGATAAACAATTTTGGCAAAGTTTTTTATAAAACGCCTGTAATAGCCAACAAGTCCTAAGAAAGCTTTTATTTGTTTTTGTGTTTTCGGAATAGGATAATTTTTTATGCATTCAATTTTGCTTGGATTTGGTTTTACGCCATCAATTGTGATGACGTGGCCTAGAAACTCAACTTCCTTTCTAAGAAACTCTGATTTATCTAGCTGTACCTTTAAGTTAACATCTTGTAATTTTTGAAATACTTGTTTAATGTGGATAAGGTGTTCCTGAAGGGATTTGGAGAATATTACAATGTCGTCCATATAAACAAAGCAGTTTTTGTACAGAAATTCTCTAAAAACATTATCCATTACGCGTTGAAAGGTTAAGGGCGAACTCCGGAGACCGAAGGGCATTCTAACATCGAGAGTAGTAATGTATGTACACTTTCCTAAGTTGTCTAAGATTTCCTCTATTCTAGGTAAGGGATATTTTTCGAGTATCGTTTTTTCGTTGAGTTTTCTGTAGTCAATGACTAATCGCCATTTTTTTCTTTCCCGAGGAATCTAACTTTTTTGGGACAATCCAAACGGGCGAACAAAAAGCAGAGGTAGAGGGCCTAATAATTTTATTGTCTAGTAATTTTTGAATTTCCTTCTGTATTTCAATTTTTAGGTGATATGGATACCTGTAAATTTTACATGTATGGGATCATTATCGCGAGTTCTAATATGATGTTTAATAGCATTTGTAAATGTAAGATCCGAGTTTTCGTGATAAAAAATATTTCGATATTGATGACATAATTTAAATAGTTTTTGTTTTTCCTCAGAATTGAGATGGTCAGTTCTCAATTGTTGTCTCACGTCGACTTGAACTGAGTTGGGAAATTTAGGTGTTTCTTCAAAATTTTGGATGGGTTCTACTTCAATTTGTTCTGTAAAGTTAATTTCAGCGATTTGTGACTTATTTTTTACTGTACATGGTATAGAACAAAACCCAGATATAGCTTCAGCTATGGATTCTGGTATATGAACTAGTTCATTTTCCATTTCTGGAATTAAAACTGTTCCGTCTTCAATATTTACAGGTATTTGAATATGGGTAGTGCAAGTTTGTGAAAAGGGTTGAAAATTTAGGGGATTTATTTCAAAATAAAAAGGTAATTCAATTTCTCTAAATTTTACTGTTCTTTTTTCATAATCTAGTTTGGTTTTTAATTTTTTAAAGTCTTCGGAACCTATAAGAGCATCAAACCTCTCATGCCATTTTATTACTCTAAATGAAAATGGAAAATTTATGCCGTATTCTTTTAACAGGGGGTATCTGAGATTATCATTTCCTTTTGTAATTTTTCCTACAGATTTTACGGAAAAGGGCTTTTTGAAAATGTACTCTGAAAAAAATTCATATGCAGGGCCCGGATTTATTATGCTGTCTGAAGCTCCCGTGTCCAGAAGAATTTTCAAATTTAAAGATGGCAGGACCAAAAATGGTAATGTGGGTAGTGTCATAATATTGTTTATATCTAGGGTGACAAAGGATTTTCCGAGGCTTCTTCCTGAAAATCCAGATTTCCTGGCTCATTTCCGGAATAATCATTAAGGTTTTCGTTTTCGACACATTGCAAATAATATTCGGGTTGTAATTCGTCAGATACATAATCTGTCATTTCTTGATTCGGATATTCTAGATTACATATTTCCATGGGTGTAGTTTGATCAAATTGTCGATTTTGTCTTTGTGGGGGTGTCGAAAAAGTATTTTTTGTTCTGTTAAATACAGATGAATTTTGAGGCGGCTGATGGCGGAAAACTTGACTATTTGTCGGAGAAATTTTAATTTGTGGTAGAGCTCTCAAATTGGATATAGGTTTACTGGGGAAATTAGGTCTTTGTCGTAAAAAGGGTGGTTGTTGAAATCTATTTACGAAATTAATATTTTGTTGAGGTAACGGTCTTTTTGGTAAAGCAATTTTTTCTAAAAATGTTAGGGGTTGTTTTTGTGAAGAAGGATGTGATTTATTTCTTAAGCTATTTATGAAATCTGCTTGTTTTATTTCATTATCTATGCGGTGACACTCAAGTAAAGCCGTTTCTAAACTTGCAACATTTACTAGTCTTAAATGACTAAAATACGGTTCTAGTATGCCGACTTTAAATGATGTTACAGCCATTTCAGTAAAGTAATTTTTCTTATAAATTTTAATTTCGGTACCTAAATCCTGTAATTCGATATTCTCATAAAGTGCTTTCAATTTTTCTTTAATTTTGCTATGAAATTCTAAAACTGTTTGATTTTTTGTCATATAACAGGTAGTGAGGTCTGTTAACAAGAGATTTTCAGAGCGTGGGTCTGAATATTGTGCCATAAGGCCATTTTTAATGTTTTCCCATGAACTAGTTTCTCGAGATAATAAAATATCTCGAGCATCTTGTACAATTTTTGATTTAATAAATTCGAGTATCATTCTATTGTGATGCTCAGCATTTTGTTCTGTACTTTCTTTTTTGTAATTTATAATAAACAGTTCGCATTGTCTAATAAAATAATTTAAATGTCTACAACCTCCACTGTATTCTGGGATCATCATAGATGCCTGAGATAACAAGGAGATGTCGCCTTTATTATGTGACATGATGACTAAAATAGTTTATTATTTTTTGTCGAGTTAATATTTTTCAGATATCGGGTATAATAAATTTTTAAACGTTATTTCTACTTAAATCTTCAAATAAGCTGATACACAATATAAAAGTATTATTGCTAAATAGGTTTGTCTGATTTTAATTTATTAATAAAATATTAACGTAAGAACTCTTTAATATCTTAAAGTATTTCGAACCAAAATGGTTTAAAAATACGTGGGATTTAACATAAATAATTTTTGAAATATTTTGAAACAAAATGTTTGAAAATACGATAGCTAATACTAATTATTGATAAGGTATTTCGAAGCGAAAATGTTTGAAAAATACAGTAGATTTAATACTAATTATTGACAAGGTATTTCGAAGCAAAAATGCTTGAAAATACAGTAGATTTAATACTAATTATTGACAAGGTATTTCGAAGCAAAAATGCTTGAAAATACAAGAGATGCAATCATAAATTCACAGTGAAAGATAAAGGAAGGTACTCACAGGATATTCATCTCCTAACAGGCCTTCTTTTGGAGTTTTTCTGGAACTTGGATTACTTTTGGTCACTTGATGTTGATACAATGTTTGAAACTGGAGCGTTTGAAACACTGTTAATTTTTCGGTTCTTTAATGCCAAATAAATTATTGAAATAAACCGGCGATTATTATATTTAATGCCGTTTTGGCATCCTGTTCGCAGCGCCAATTAGGTAACACAAAACTTAAGTTTCCATAAAATTAGAACTTTATTTTAGGGAAACAATACAGTGTGTTACTATTCTAATAATATTAATATAAAATGGGAGTGAACAAAGCAAGTAGATGTGAACTATATTAGTTTCAAATACCGACTGTTAACGCAACATCGTTTAGCAGTCGCAAGTAAAATATGCATACTAAGTAAAATGATTATTATACATTTTATAGTTTATTGTACTTTAAACTTAATAATTGAAACTAAGCAATGTCTGGTCAATGCCTTTCTCTATAACAGGGTCACTGTGAAATGTACTAATGTCACTTATAGAAGTTGGGTACATGGTGACGTATTTATATATATATATATATATATATATATATATATATATATATATATATATATATATATATATATATATATATAACATATAAAAATTGAAACTGATCCCGGATATGGGTTCTAAGGGTCCTAGTTTGCGCTCATTTGGAATATTTTTTTCAAAATTCAAAAGTCAGGATCTCCCTATTAGTGGATTTTTTCTACGAAAATTCACTAAAATGCAATTTACTCGGCCTTCTATAAGAATATCTATATATTAAAAGCCCTCAATGAACTGGATTCAATGACAAAAATATACAGAATGTTCCATTCAAAAAATCATTTGTGCTTAATAGAACAAAAAACGAATTCTATCAATGAATCCCAGTGATTCAGTGGTAAGAACGTGTTCCTCTGAACCCAAGGAAACTGGGTTTGATTCCCAGGGTTCTTCTTTCACTTTTTCAGTACAAACTGTACCATTAAGATCAACCAAGGTTGTGACAATGTATCTGAGCAAGTTGAATGTTTGCACGTTCCGCCATTCGGAGGGAGCGTAAAGCCATCGGTCCCGTGTCCATGCGATGTTGCGCACGTTAAAGATCCCTACCCTCCTTACAGAAAGGCAGGGGTTCGGCAACATTTCCAGGCGTCGGTGATTGGCCATAGTCTCGGAAATAGATCGACGTTAAAGAAACAAAAAACACAAAAACACACACATCATTGAATTGTACCTAAAAAATCTATTAGAATCAATACAGGAGATGGCTAAAAATGGCAAATTTTCAAAATCGCACTGTAGCTCAAAAATACAGAGTGCCATGTCAGTTTTAATTACGGCCTCGTTACGTTCATAAAAAAGTATAAAAGTATTGTGAAAACCGCAACCTTCTAACCTCTACTCATAACTGAGATACTTCACAAAAGCAACGAAATCAGGACACACTGTACATATCACGGGTGTGCCAGCAATATCCCCTATCTCAAATCTTACCAAAAATTGGTTTATAGAGTACTCCTATATTGTCCATTTTAGTTCGCATGAGGCTGGGATGCTTCTATAAGCCCCAACCCAAACGATAGTTAAAAAGTATAATAATAATAACTTTATTTAACTTTGCCCTAAATTTTTTACAACAAAAAATATTATATGTTCACTTATAATGTTATATACCTACTAATTAACTTAAATCTAATTCAACTTGTAAGTTAAACTATTTGTATTTCTATTTTGTTTCTTTAACGTCGCTCTATTTCTGCAACTATGGCCAATCACCGGCGCAAGTGAGCAGTTTCACCTTACTAGCTTGGAAATGTTGCCGAATAATTTCCTTTCTGTAGGGAGGGTAGGGATATTTAACATGACAAACATCACATGATGCACACATTCAACTTGCTCAAAGACAATGCCACAACCTCGAACTCAAATTATGTACTGAAAAATAATTTGACGCTTCTACTGGGAGTCCAACCGGGACGCTTGGGTCCAGAGGCACACGTTCTTACCCCTGCACTACCGAGGATGAATTAAGTTAAGCTACTACTAGTAATTTAATATCTAAGTATTTAGTCTAACTGACTGCACATAGTAATATAATTATTATTCAACGTCATCTCTTTCTGAAAAATATTTCTTGATTTTAAGTTTAAATATCCTTAGGGCCAAGCATATCCTTTTTTTAGTTTATGGTATTAAATTAATAGTTTGAAATTCAAGTGGTATTGTCCAGATTTAGTGTTTTTATGTAAAATTTTCTTTGGCCCTCGTTTCATATACATACACGATGTCAATAACTTTAACAAATTGTTCCTGTAGATATTTAGAGATCTCATATTTTGCAGTTGCAGTTCTAAATTGAATATGGCACACCGCTTAGTTATGGGTTTCCTTTCTGTTTTTATATATAGGACTTTATTGGATCTACGATTCCTAGTGTATTTGGATTGGAGTAGGTAATAGGAGGTATTGCAATAATGACATCTAGAGGGAAAGTGATTAAATAATGAAAAAGGGGAGCCGATAAATAACATTACGACATTGAAGCCTTTATCAGATGGGAGCCACCCAAAAGATTGCCAGTATTTCGTTTCTACCCTTTTCTTCCAAATGGCTAGTGAACAGTCTCAGATAATAACTTTAGGCACTTATCAAATATCTTGTAACGAGAATATCTATATTGGGCAAACGCGAAAATCAGTAGCAAGATTCAAAGAGCACATGGCTCATTTTAGATTCAATATGTTATGCCCAACATTTTAGGTCGGCTTACATTTTAATTATCGAAGCAAATGCTTTACCAACTGTGTGAAATTTTTTGATGGGTGCTATGTTTTTCGCTACTTGGTAAAACATCGTCTGCCTTCTGTTATAAATTTTTAAGATGAATATTGCTAGTGTAAGCAAGGTGCTTATCTGTTTAAGTATCTAGTTTATGAAATTTCTCTATACATAAATGTTCGGAACAGAATGTAAAAGAATTACTGGGTTGGATCTCAAAAAGTTTATGAAAAATCGCCATAGAACCAAATATTTTAAGCGATCGTAAATATATCCATCATAATATGCATAAAATATGTAGGCTGCTAGCATGTGGAAATTGTGTGTATTTAATTTGATAAATAAAAAAACACCTTAGCAAGCGAAAAGGTGTGGTACAATGGTCAGTTGATGCATGGTAAAATAAATGTAACTCTAAACTACACAGTGAGTGATATTACACAAGTAAGCAACCTCTAAAGAGGTCACTTCACTTTCAACAGAAAAAATTACCGCAAACTCAGGGTTTTTGGGGACTCGGCAACAGAGGACAAAAATTGGATTTAGTGGGAACTCGGCTGCCTCGGGCTGAGCAGTACCCGTTGCGACGATAAAGTCAAGGTTTTTTTTAATGAAATCAGAGCAAATTTAGAAGTTGAATTTGAATTTTGGGGAAGTGAATAAGGGTCTTTAAAAGGCGGTTACCCACGGACAAATGTGGTTGAACGGCCGGTGTGGGCGAGTGATGAAGCATGGTACAGGGCTGGCAATTATGTTCCATGACTTAATATTGCTTAAAGTGTCTTTTTATTGGGAGGGCTAGCTGTCTCGAGTACTGAAATAATTTTCATATAAAATTTGTATACATATTTTTGAGCCATGGGCTGCAAGATAGAATTAATATAGATGACTGAGCTGTAGGGCGCTAGAATATAGAGTGAATTGGAATCATATTGAAGTTTAGATGTTGTTTTTATGAGGGATTTTAGTAGACGGGGAATTGTTGTAAAATTTGTAATACGAAGGACAAGATAGGGCTTGAAGCCATAGGGGTTTAGTTTAGTTTAAAGGCGAGGTTAGATAAAATTGAGAGCTATAATTAAGCTGAGAAAGAGTTAAATATTACATATTATGAAATATTATGCCCGGGGGCGAAAACAATTTAATTTTCCCAGATATCAGTTCTGCATAAGATCTAGTTTTTTATTTTGGATTAGGAAAACCTCCCCTATAATGAAGATAAATGAACCTTAGAATTTGAGTTAATAGAGTAGAGAGTTTTAGTTTAATTTTAATTAAGGAAACGGATGGATTAATTGATTATTTAAAGATAAATGAACCTAGAATTTGAGTTAATGGAGTAGAGAGTTTTAGTTTAATTTTAATTAAGGAAACCGATGGATTAATTGATTATTTCAAATTTATTGTGCCGTTACAATGTTTATCTGTATAAATTTTATTTTTGTATTAAAGTAATTCTAAAACTAGATGATGGGTTTTATTCCTAGGATAAAAACCGTAAACTAGAGTTTATTTTAACAGTTTATTACAAAATGATTGTGACATGTTTCGTCACTAGGTATACGCTAAGGCCAAATATATAGTAAAATTTTGGGGGAATTGGTCCCAAATGCTCGGTTTTAGTGTTCCAAATAAATTCGGGCAAGACCTCCCTTGAGAGTCGGTAAACTTAAGTACTGTTTTCAAGGTAACAAGGGGTAGTTTTTGAATACACGTTCTGCCGCTCGAGCGTTGTTAATTTTAAAATTTACCCAAATAAATGATTATTTAAATTTTAATAATAATAGTAATTAGAGTTTACAGTCATTTTAAAATCTTTGTATTAAAGAAAAGCAAATGGCTCGTAAACCTACCCCGTTAGACTAGCTGACAGTAAAAAGGATTTAAAAATTGATTGCGAAAAAAAAATGTCACGTACGAAAAACATTCTAGTTCTTTGAAAAATAAAATAAGCGACGCAAATGGATTTCTCCATAACGTATTATATACAAGGGATAGGTAGTAATAGTAATCTTAAGTAACCACATATTACTGTAAGTTAGACGCTTTTGGAAAGTTTAGAAATCCGCAAGAGATTAGTTGATGAAATACCTATCTAACGCATAACTATGTTATTATTTTTGTGTGTATTTTTTTTTTTTGGTGATTCCGCTTTTTGTTTCAATATATTAGGCGCGATATATCTTAGTTTGGTGATATAAATGTTAGTTATGATCATTCAGGCTCAAAACGTTTTTTTTTTAAATCCAATATCAGCTGGCAGTTGAATAAGACTTCATATAAGCATTCAACCAATATGAAAATATACAACTTTAATCACTGGCCAATCAGAAAATGTTGTAGAATCTTAACGCATGTTGAGAAACAAGACTGCGTGATAGAATGATATATGAAAATTAACCTGGAGCAAATCTAAATCAAGGTAAGTGAAGTGTTTTATGGAAGTGGCGATGAATACTGCCAGTATGAGAATTATGGTATATTTTTAATTCTAGTTTGAAAATCGATATTTTGGGGGTTGTTTAAGTTATTAGGTATGTTCTTCTAGGTTTTATTAGGCAGACATCTCTTGCGTCTTACGAAATAAGTAGTGTACAAGCCAGTATTGATTCATATCAGCATCATATGTTAAAAGCCTTTATCAGGAGAGGAAATCGTCTGATAGAAGCAGTGATTTCGCAGGAGATAGAAGATTGGTTATACAAGACTGTCTTCTGATGATACGAAAATGGGACGTCAAGGAAACTAATAAAGCCAGAAGAAAAGAATAGTAGCAAATCCGCATCCATTGAAGCGGTTAAAATATAAGCAACTTAGAATGGAAGGTGAAGTGTGCCTTGGATATAGCAAAAAGAAAACTTAAAACATTAAACAGAACATGAATAGATAACAGAAAACTTTATTATACCCACAGTACATAGTTATGTCAAGAAGATTATAAATAGTTTTTGCCATAATGCACTTTATCCGCCAGGACTGCTTTGGAAATACGTCAAGTATTTTTAGGCCATCCCAACCGCACCAGTTGTCTCAGGAAATTTTAAATTTACTTTCAAATAAGGGTTTAAAATAATGTACCAAAATTAATGTTTTTGGAAAAATGAAAAATTGGGTTGTTAAGGTTTAAAATTGTTTTATGAAACTTATGTACCATTACTACAGTTGCTGTGTCACAAATTTTTTAGTTAACTTTATTTCTTGGCTATTTATATACTTTGAGGTACATTAGCTAATAATTGCCGTAATGTCAGTTAACGAGAAGATAAAACAAGGTGAATATTTTAGCTCATTTTCATGCGTATCCATAGAGCTCGATACTGATGATGACTGCTTTGGAAGGTCTTGTCTATTATGTTGATTCAACGCATTTTGAAGATGCATAAAATGCTAGTCAAGCCTTCCTTCCTAGAAACGAGGAAAGGGGAATACTCAAATGTCTATGTACAAAAATTTAAGAAAATCAAAACTTTTTGCAGACATTTGTTTAGATAGACCACTCTAAATTTACACGGAAGGAGATTGTCAATCGTATAAATAAATACTCATTACTGGGAAAATAAAAAACCTGCATGTTGAGAGATTAACATGTTCAAGACCGTTTCAGCTTTAATCTGTTTTATCTCATTTTAAGGGACTCACTGTATTCTATGAAATTAATGACGGAACCTTGACTGAACAAAAATATTTGTAACTTGATGATTTTTTAATGCTCTGCATCCAAATGTAAATCGAGACTGCTGGTATCAGATGGATGGTGCACCAGCTCATAATAGCAAAGACGTTTATCTAGAATTAACGCGTATTTCTGAAGACAGGAGACATGGATCTTTGAAGCGGCCTTCCGATTCATCGGATTTCACTCCTCTCGATTTTATCTCTGGAAATAGAGATCAAAGTTTATTGAAGACCAGGAAATGTTCGAGAAGAGCTTCTAAATCGAGTTAGAATTGCTTTTGCATAACTCGGTCCAACAGAAGAAAAAAAAATCCTTCTATTAGAGAGACGCAGTTAATAATAGCAAAACGTTTTGAACAGATAATATAGATCACATAGGACACTTCCTATACTTTTATATAGTTATTTTTTATATATTACTTATCTATATTATGACTTTCCAAAAAAAATCGGACACCCAGTAAGAGTCGTCGACCAATTGCAATGAAATTTTCTATACTACTCTCTTTTGTCTCTGATAAGAAACAATAACAATATGTACCAAAAACTTTAACAGGTATATACTTTTAGTGAATTTTCGTAGAAAAAAATCACTAATGGGGAGATCTCGACTTGCGAATTTTGAAACAAGTTCCTCAAATGAGCGTGAACTAGGACCCCTAGAACCCATACATGGGGTCAGTTTCAATTTTTATATGATTATATATATATATATATATATATATATATATATATATATATATATATATATATATATATATATATATATATATATATATATATATATATATATATCTTATGTGAATTTGAGTATTTGCGACACTGAAATTGGTAAGTACTTCTCATCTGTTGATTAGCATACACCTCAATGTAAACTTTGCTGTATAGTAATTTGCTCTTATCATCTTTGTCTTTGTATAACCTATAAAATTGGGTTCACATGTCTTGTGGGCCACGTATAATTTTCCATTTTATTGATAACTATGCACTACACATCTCTCGTTTAATTTAAATTCTGAGCTAAACCGATAGCAATATTCAATTTAGGAATAGAGATGCCAAGAGGGAGGAAAAGGAAAACCTATAAAGGAACCTTTACAGAAGATTCAATGAGACAAGCTGCGAAAACAGTCCTGAATGGGGGTGGTAACGTCTCACTTAGAGAAGCTGCTTTACAGTTCAATGTCAAATATCAGACGCTATTTAGATACTTTAGAAAGGCACGTAAAAACCCGGATATACCTGTTCGTATGACACCAAACTATAAATGTCGCCTAGTATTTTCCCACGAACAAGAAATAGCTTTGAAGTACTACATGATAACCTGCTCCAAATTGTGTTATGGAAAATCAAACAAAAGACTTCCGAGAATTGGCATACGAAATGGCTAAAATAAATGGAATCCAAACACCCGACACTTGGGAAGAAAGACAGAGAACAGGTATTGACTGGATGTTGGGTTTTTTGAAGCGCCATCCAGAGGTCAGCCATTCGTCAACCAGAACCAGAAGGCTGCAGTATATCAAGAGCAACATCATTCAACAGATATAATGTTTTAAATTTTTTCGACAACTTAGAGGAAATCTACAAATGTTCTGACAAATTTGCCGATGGATGTCGTATTTTCAATTTCGAAGAAACTGGAACAACCACAGTCCAGCGACGCAAAAAGATATTGGCACTAAACGGTCAAAAGCAAGTGAGCCAGTGTAAGAGTGGTAAACGTGGAACGCTTATTACTGCCTGCTGCATTATAAGTGTGAGTGGGACTATTTTGCATCCGGAGATGATTTTCCCTCGAAGACATTTTAAAACCCATATGACCAAGGGCCAATTGGATGGATGACAAGTGAGCTGTTTCCATCAGTAATGAGACATTTTATAAGTCATTCTAATTCGTCTAAGGATAATCCAAGTGTTCTCATTTATGACAATCATGAAAGTCACCTAACAATCCAAACTTTAAATTTGTCCAAAGAAAATGGAGTCACTATAGTCACATTGCCGCCCTACTGTAGCAATAAACTACAACTCCTTAATATCTCTGTATTCTTTTCATTCAAGTCCCATTATAATGCAGCAGTTTACTCCTGGTTGTTTTTTTTTTTTTTTTTTTGTTCCCTCAGGGCTCGTCCGCGGCCTTGCCGCCCCGATAGCACCGCAACCCTTGGTTGATTGTGCATACCCCTAGTCTTACTCCACCCATTCCAAAATCACTGTGCCTTGAACTAGTCTGCACAGCGATTGGTAGGGTGAAGTTTTATATTGCTCTGTCTCCGGTCTAGAGTGACCGTAGATCAGTTGTCTTTTCCGGTCCAGAGCTATACACTCGCACAAGATGTGCTGGGCTGATTCCTCCCCCTCGCCGCAGAGTCTGCATGCGAGGTCCCCTTCGAACCGCCCCATTTTATGTAGGTGTTTCTTGACGGCCATGTGTCCCGTCAAGAGACCTGTTGTGTTTCTGAGCTGTCCTCTGCTAAGGTTTAGCAGCTCCACAGCTCTCTTTGAACTGGGTCCGTCAATTATTGACTTCCCATGTCTGAGCCCTGGACAGTCCGCCCAGTACACCTTGTGTTGGTTTCTGACCCAGGACTTAATGGCTCCCCTGGCAGTGCTCTTTGACACGCCCAGAGCCGGTTCTGGTCCCATAAATGGTTCTGCTGACCCCCTCTTTGCGAGACTGTCAGCTTCTTCATTGCCTTTGACCCCCGAGTGACCCGGCACCCAGATGAGGGTCACCTCATTCTGCCCAGCCAGGTCGCTCGTCTCGTCTCGGCACTCACTCACCAGCCAGGAATTTACCCGTGGGCTATTTAGTGCCTTAAGGGCTGCCTGGCTGTCTGTGGCTATGAGGATCCGCTTGTTGGTGTAGCCCCTCCTCTTGTTCTCCCGCACACAGTGCAGGATGGCGTACATCTCGGCCTGAAACACCGTTGCATGGGCTCCGAGGGAAATACTGTGACTTACCCTCGGTCCTTCCGAGTAAACACCTGCCCCCGTCCCACGCTCCCCGCCAGATCCGTCCGTGAACCAGACGAGCGCGTCCCGTGGTATGCCCGGTGTCTCCTCCCGCCATGCCCCGCGATCAGGGATTTCCACTGTGAAGTTGTTTTCCCTGCACATTCGCGGGCTCGCGAAGTCTGACCTCATTTCAAGCATGGGTTCCTTCACGATCTCCTGAATTTTGCAGTGGCCCCTGAAGCCTGGGTTGATCTTCAGTCTACCATTGCAGGCTAGTCTGTATAGTCCTAGCCTGGCCTCTCCCATAATAACGAAGTGTAGGGGGGGTAGATCCAGCAACACCTCCATGGCGGCTGTTGGGGTTGAAGACATGGCCCCTGTGATGCCTAGGCAAGCCATCCTTTGGATCTTGCCTAGTTTTTGTTTGGCACTGGATTGTGTCACCTTAGGCCACCAGACCAGTGCCGCATATGTTAACGATGGTCTGACCACCCTTGTGTACAGCCAGTGGGCCATACTAGGTCTTAGTCCCCACGTTTTTCCATATAGCCGCCTAGTGACGGCTAAGGTCATGACTGCCTTACGCAGTATTTTTCCAATGTGACCATTCCAGGTTAGCTTAGAGTCCAATACGACCCCAAGATATTTTACCTCCCTGGCCATTGGAACGCTCCTACCGTATAGAGTGAGAGTTCTGTGGCTTTCACACTTCCTCCTCCTCGTAAACGGCACGACGGTTGCTTTCTCGGGGCTCACCCCGAGCCCTTGATCAACCGTCCACCCTTCCACCACTTTCAGTGCAGTCTGCATACGCTCCCACACTGCCTGTGTGACCTTTCCTCGGACTATGATGACAATGTCGTCCGCATAGCCCTGTACCTCATACCCCCCTCCCGAGAGCCTCCCCAGCAGGCCGTCCACGACTAGACACCAGAGCAAGGGAGACAGAACGCTCCCCTGCGGACACCCCGCCGCGACCCCCGCCAGCAGAGTCCCTCCCGCGAGTGAGGTGAACACCGCCCTGTCCCTGAGCATGGAACCGATCCACCTGCAGCAGGTCTCCTCTATTCCACGCTCCCGGGCAGCTGCCAGAACCGATCCGAACGAGGTGTTGCTAAAGGCCCCCTCTATGTCTAGGAAGGCCCCCAGCGCCACCTCCTTGTTCTCCAGCGTATTCTCCAGTTTCAGCACCAGTTGGTGCAGTGCTGTTTCTGTTGAGAATCCTGCTCTGTATGCATATTGTCCGCAGTGTAGAGGATATGCTTCCAGTACACCGCCCCTAATGTGCCGGTCGAGCAGTTTTTCCACTGTTTTCAGCAAGAAGGACATGAGACTTATTGGCCTCAGGGACTTTGCCTGGTCTGTTGGACGCCCAGGTTTAGGAATAAATACAACCCTGGCCAGTCTCCATGCCCTCGGAATGTACCCCAGAGCCAGGCTGGCCCTCATAATGAGGGTAAGCACCGGCGCCAGTATATCTATCCCCTGTTGGAGCATGATGGGCATTATTCCATCAAATCCCGGCGATTTGTATGGCTTAAAGCTGTTAATGGCCCATCTGATTTTGCTCCAGGTAACCACCTCTTTGGCGACTGTCCAGTCTACTCTAGATGCCCGCCTATAAGGCGCCTCTATTTCTGAGTGTTCCCAGTCCGGAGGTGATTGGTTTATTATGTTACAGCCGGGGAAGTGCGTCTGGAGTAAAATTTCCATAGTTTCCTCCCCCGAGCTTGTAAAGCCTCCCGTGGGTGTTCTAAGGGAGCCTATGTTAGTCTGAGGGCCCTTAGACAGGATCTTGTGTAGTCGAGCACTCTCGGACGTGTTTTCCACTTCTTCGCAGTGCCTCCTCCACGACTCCTTCTTGGCGTCCCTCAGTCTTTTGTTATAGGTCGATAGGGCCTGTCTATATTCATCCCATGCTCCCGAACTTTTGGCCGCGTTAAACAGCTTACGAACCTGCGTCCTCCTTTGCCTGAGGTCCTCGTTCCACCATGGGACGTTCCTGGTGGACACCCTCATTTTCAGGGGGCAGTTGGCGTTATAGGCCGAGGTAATTGCGTCTCGCAATTGGACTGCTGCAATCTCGAGGTCTATTGAATCCCTTATGGCCCTCTCAACCCCCCGCAGTTCCACAGCTAGGTCTGCCCTGTAGGCTTCCCAGTCCGCCTTGCGGGGGTCCCGGTACCATACCGTTTCTCTTTCGACTTTGGCGATTTCAAACCGGATGTATCTGTGGTCTGAGCTACTCACTTCCCCAGACACAGCCCAGCTTTTAACAAAGTCACCCAGAAACTGGGTGGAAACTGTTAGGTCTAAAACTTCCTCACGCCGTGTTGTGACGAATGTCGGTTTATTACCTCTATTCAATATGTCTAAATTAAATTTCATAAAGAATTGTAAAAGTGCCTCACCCCTAGAGTTTGTGTCCGAGCTACCCCACAGCTCATGGTGCGCATTCGCATCCATGCCGATGATGGTCTGCCATCCACCTGCTCTGCTACCCACCATCAGCTGCTCCAATTCGTTGGGTGGAGGAGGGTCCGTGCTGTCCCCTGGCAGATAGGCTGACGCGACAGTAATGTCCCTCAGCCCATCCGCTCCTCCACATCGGATTTTGATCGTTGCCAGGTCCCTGGAACAGAAATTCATTAGAGGGAGAAACTCTATCCCTTCCCTGACAAAAATGCAGGCCCTCGGATTCTCGCTGGACCTGCTGTAGATGAGCTTTCCATTAGCTCCGCCGAGTCCCTTGATCTCTCCTTTGTAGGAGTACGGTTCCTGGATGAGGGCCACATCCGTGTTCCTCAGAGCCATTAGTAGTCCGGCCGTGGCTGCCCTACTGTGTTGGAGGTTGACCTGAAGGAACCTAAGTCCCATTAACCCTTAATTGCTTCCCCAGTGGGCGGAAGCTAACCCTTCCCATGCCCCAGAATGCCTTGAAGGAGGTTCCTTCAAGGGCTCTGTAAGATGTCGGGTCGATCGAGAAGGCGAGCGTCTGTCCTTTCTCCTCTGCCTTCCTGCTTAAAACCGACCAGTGTTGCGTCCCCAGTTCAGGGTTCTGGATCTTAAGTCTGCTGATCACCGTCTCCTGCGGGACGGTGTCAGGGATCCGTACGAGGACCTTGCGTCTCTTTGGGAGTTCCTTCGGCTCGACGGCTGTCAAGTCCGCCCCCTCCCAAATCTGACCGAGGCCCCCGATCGTTTTCCGCAGCCAGTCCCGCGACTGCGGGCCGGCACAGGTTATCCAGAGGATGCCCCCCGTCAGGCGCGTCCGGTGGAACTGAGGCGGGCTCTCCCCTTCCTGAAGAGAGTCCACTGCAGCTACCACCGCAGCCTGGATCAGGTCCGCCTTTCCCTGGTCTAGCGTGACCTCAGGATGGCGTCTGTCAATCACCGCCATCCCGAGGCCCTCCGCAGCCTCCCTGTAAGAGCCAGTCTGCGCCGGTGTTCCGGCCTTAGTTCCTTTGGGAGGTCTGTCTGTAGTAGGCGTGCTAGAGCCAGAGCGCGGCGTCTTCCGACTCGCACTCTCCTCTTGCGCCTTTACAGGCACCCTGGCCCTTTTGGAACGTCTGTCTGTAGTGGGCGTGCTAGAGTTCGAGCGCGTCCTCTTCTGACCCGCACTCCCCTCTTGCGCCTTTACAGGTTTCTCGACCGTCCAGGTCCCGGCCGCCATTTTTTGCGCCCTCCGGAGCTTCTTTCTTTGCGCCCCGGAAAGACGCTTGGACTGCCGGGGCAGTCCCTCTACTCTAACAGTAGAGTCCTCACTGGTGGAGGGGCCCCCGGAGTCCGCGGAGCTCGCCGCCCTCCGGTGGGACCCAGCCTCCAGCTTGGGTGTCGGGGACAGGTCTCTGGCCGAAGCTACCCCCTGATCCCCCGTATCTACGCCGGTCGTGGGACCTCCAGAGTCCGCTGCTGCACCCTGGCTCGTCTCCGTTTCCGGGATAGACTCAAGGCTCAAGTCTGTAGCCGGAGCCACTCCTCGAGCCTCATTGGTTTTGGTTTTATATGTATTTATAATCTTCATGTTGTTCCCACGAGAATGGGGGAAATACTGTCCACACCATCAGAACCCCCTGTGTAGTGCAAGGCGGGTTACTCTGGAGGGTTGCCTGGTACTCCAGAGGTTCCGTTCACGACACCATCGCCCTGGTGCCATCCATCCATAGGCACGGGTCACGTGACACCGTAGATTGGGGGAGTTTAGTTCGACCTCCTTGTCTAGATCCGTCATGTTTAGTTATTAGCAGGGTCACCTCGTGCAGGATGCGGATTTTTACCGCGCATGACGGTCTTGGGGAAAGCTTCATCGGGAGTTTATGTTGTTATTTCCACTTCCTCAGCTTGCCCCCTGGAGTCCTTTGGCCCGCGACTCCTTAACCCCACTCCTGGTTGTTACAAAATCCTGGAACTCCAGTGAATATTTATGAAGTTGCAAGCTGTGTAGGCATAGCCCACCAAAGAGCTATGACCCCTGCTAACATCATATCTGGTTTTAAAAGACTGGCATCTATCGATTAGACCGTAATGTTTTTACTGATGACGATTTTCTGGTTAGCTACGTAACCGATCGTGACTTCCCTGGCGAAGTAACAGAAGGAGACGTAACCAGAATTGAAAAGCCATCAGCAGAAATTCAACATAGAACACCTCCAAGCGAATTTTCTACTTAAAGCGGTGCATTATTCATGTCACCTGATTAGGTGGAGCCAGCCGAAGAAAATAGTTCATATGCTTTCACTTCAGAAATCAATCTGAAATCATGTGGACAGTTCATCTCTCCAGAGCAGTTCATAGGGTTCCCAAAAGCTGGAAAAAGGAAGTCTAAGAAGCCGTGTACCAAAGGACGCAATTGCATTGCAACATACACCACTGAGAAGAATTTTTTTGAGGTGAAAAAATCTGAAAAGCAACACAAAATGCGTTTGAAAAAGTTGACTTTCACGTAAAAAGAAACCATTAGTGAGTGACGGATCCTCGTCAGAAGATAGTGACTTTGAGACTGACGCGATTTCTGTTGAGGATGTAGAGGGGCCACCAGCTCTGCAACCTTCCAGTTTTGAAGAACTGAACAGAGAGACTGAGACTGGTGATTTTGTGCTAATGTATTTCAAAACAAAACAAGGAGTCTCGTTCTATATAGGACAGGTTGTGAAGGGGAAAGACAATGAAAATGCTTTAGAAAGAAATTTCCTTAGAAGAAGTTTAAAAAATGAACCTCATTGTGTCTTTCCTGTAGTTCCCGACTTGGCGTCTGTGTGTCGCTAGAGGACAAAAAAGATTCTGACAGCACCGACATCCTCAGGAAAAACGAGACGGTTTCAATAATATTTCACATTCTAAATAGACTTCACCTTATTGAATATGCGTTGAGCATCATACATTGTTTCACTGTGGCCCACTGGCTGTCTCACTGTGGCCCTTCAATGTGAGACAGTGATCATATTATTTTTGTATGACAATTTTTGTCACTTTCTTCACATTTTTTCATTGTTTTACAAATGGGATTTCTTTTGCGACTTATTGAACTTTTGTTAGTAGTGCAGTATTTTCAGTTTGATAGAATAGACTTTTGAATAAAAAATTTAAACAATTGTTTGTCTCACTCTGGCCCACCCTCCCCTACTTAAAATATATGTGTCGGTGGGAAGTTTGATTGATTCTCCGTAGACTATTTCAGCGGGTGTTGAGCAATAATCTGGAATTATGTACGATCTGAGTCCTAATAACACAATTGGCAATTTAGCGACCCAGTTTTCGTCCATATGAGCTTTCAAGGACTGTTTCAGAACTCTATGCCATCTCTCGATTACACCATTTGCTGCTGGGTGGTAAGCTGTGGTCTTGATGTGGTCTGCACCTAGTGTTTTAGTGAGGTGTGTGAAAAGGTGGCAATCGAATTGTTTACCTCTGTCTGTGGTGATGTATTGCGGAACACCGAAACGAGAGATCCAGCATGATAAAATAGTGTTCGCTACTGTTTCTGCTGTAATATATGACAATGGAATTGCTTCGGGCCATCGAGAAAATCTGTCTATTATTGTTAACAGATAGCGTTGACCTTGTGATGGTGGTAATGGTCCCACAATGTCATCATTTATATGCGAGAATCTTCTCATGGCTGGGGTGTATTGTCCAATGGCACTGGAAGTGTGTCTCCATATCTTGACTTTCTGGCAGGGAATGCAAGTTTTAGACCAAAGAGATACATCGCGTTTCAATTTGGGCCAACAAAATCTATCCTGGACCAGATCGACTGAAGCTGATATGCCTGGGTGAGATAAATTGTGGATAGAATCGAAAATCTTTCGGCGAAATTTGAGCGGAATGAATGGGCGAAGTTTCTTTGAAGAAGAATCGCAAATAAGATTCAATCCGTTGTCAAGAGGCATGTTTTGAAATTTGTACGAGGAAGATTTAGACTGCAGAAGGTGTTTGAGTTCCTCACAAGATGACTGAGCTTGCGCAATTTCTTGGAGTGACACAGTGGAAGAAAGTGAAATTGTTTCAATGCGAGAACAATAGTCTGCGGGAGTGTTTGTAGGACCTGGTATGTAGCGAATGTCTGTGGTAAATTGACCTAGGAAGTCTAAATGTCGTAGTTGCCTTGGAGATGCTTTATCAACGCGTTGTTCATAAGCGTATGTCAAAGGTTATTGGTCCGTATAAATGGTGAAATGGCGACCTTCTAGGGTATATCTAAAGTATTTAACTGCCTGATAAGCAGCTAGAAGTTCGCGATCGTAGGTGCTGTAAGATTTTTGGGCTGAAGTAAGCTTTTTAGAGTAGAAACCTAGGGGTTCTAGTGTTTGATCACGTAGTTGTTGGAGGGAAGCACCTACGGCATAATCCCTCTTTCAAACGTTCGAATGCTTCTCGAGTCTGAGGAATCCACTCGATTTTACGTTTGTCGCGTTTTTTGGGATTCTGGCAGAGATCGTATAGTGGTTGCTGAATTTCCGCAGCACGTGGAAGAGAACGACGGTAGAAATTTATGAGACCTAGAAATCTTCTGAGTGTTTCAATGGTATCGGGAAGAGGTATGTCGGTAATAGCTTTGATGCGTTCAGGAAGTGGAAATAATCCACATTTATTTACACGAAAATCTAAAAATGAAATTTCGGCCACTCCGAATTTACATTTAGATGAATTGATACGGATGCCGTTGTCTTGAAGTGTCTGAAAAAGTTTTGCTAGATGCTCTTGATGTTCTTTTTTAGAGGCTGATGCAACGAGAATATCGTCAAGATAGGAGTAGGCAAAGTCAAGATGTCTTAAAATTGAATGTAAATATCTTTGAAATGTTTGTGCTGAATTACGAAGGCCAAATGGGGTTTTAACAAATTCGAATAACCCAAATGGAGTTATGACTGCTGTTTTGGGAATATCTTGAGGTGCTACTGGGATGTGATGGAAAGCGCAAATGATATCCAATTTTGAAAAAATACGTTTGCCTTCTAACTGGGCATTAAAATACTGCAAATTTGGAATGGGATATTTGTCTGGGATTGTTTTAGCGTTTAGTGCTCGGTAATCCCCACATGGTCTCCATGAGCCATCCTTTTTTTGCACCATGTGGAGGGGGCTTGACCATTGACTTTTGGAGGGTCTACAAATTCCCAAGTTTATCATGTGCTGGAATTCTAGCTTTGCTTGAGCTAGCTTTTCCGGGGGCAATCTTCTAGCTTTTGCAGTGACAGGTGGTCCTTCCATACTTATAGTATGGAAGAACTCAACCTCTGGAAGGTTGCTAGAAGAAGTTTCCTTAAAAAGGTCAGGAAATTCTTGTAGCAATTTGAAGTACTGGTGTGTCCGGTCTACGAGATGAATTTTAGAATTAATTCCTGGTGGTGGGTTAGCACCGGCCTTAGAGAGGTTTGTCTTTGTATCGATTAAACGTCTATGTTTCATAGCCACAAGTAAAGCAAACTCTGCTAGAAAATCAGCGCCTATAATTGGTTGCTTGATATCAGCAAGTGTGAAGGGCGAGCAGCACCTACGGCGTAAACCTAGATCCAAATCTAATAGTTGTTCGCCATAGGTATGAATAGGGGTCCCGTTTGCAGCATACAAGGTACGTTTCGATTGAAATTTCCGTTGGTCGTGAGTGGGTGGAATAACTGAAATATCCGCTCCAGAGTCGATTAGAAATTTCATATTGGAGCATCTATCAAAAATAAAAAGGTGGCGGGTTAGGTGGCTCTCGTCTCCTGCCGCGTGGAGGGAGTGCCTTATTAGTTTTTCCGACACATGTTTTGCTTTACAATCGCAAGGTTGGATGCAACGTTTGGCCTTGTTGCCAAATCGTTCATGATACCAACACGTGAAGGTTGAGGAATTTGTGGTTACGGAATTTCGAGAAAGCTTGGGTCTTTCTCGGGAGGTAGATCGGGAACGCGTTCGCAATTCGTTGACTGATGCTGTTAGCTTCTCTAACTGCGCTTCTAACTTGGCTAGCTTGTCGGGCTCGCGTGACTGAGTTTCAGCCACGTTGTATTTATCTCCGGAATATTCCACGATTTTGTCTGCTATAACCGACAGATTTTCTAGAGAATCGTTGCTCGAAGCCAAAATTGAACGAACGTTGACTGGTAAACGTTGTAGAAATAAAGTTTTAAGGAAATGCTCTTTAATCTGACTACCGGCTAAAAACTTCATTTCGCGACTTTCGGACTCTTCAAATTCTAATAAAAGACGTTTCATTAGATCTGAATAGGGGGTTGATGATAATGGTTGGGTTAAAAAATCTGAAATTGACTCTGCGACATCAGGATCGAGTATAGCGAGTACATGACTGAATTTTGTTTTTTCAGAACTGATCTGCGATATATCGAACTGGGCGTCAACCTGCATTTGCCAGATTTTCACGTTACGTTTCCATATAGGAGGTAATTTTATTGCAACCCTTGCCATGATATTGCTGCTTGAAGAATCTTCGGCCATGGTGAAAAAAATCAGATAATTTTTAAATTAGAAAGGACTGACCTGTTTAGATATTCGTTTCCTGTAGGCACGAGCACGTGCGTGGAAGTTAGGCGACGTCGGCTGGAACATCAGGCTCGGCATCTTCGGTTTACGGCACGGGGTCACCAATATGGATGTTAATTGCACTTGATATTAAATCCATACGTAAACATTTAATATAACTTTATTACTTCACTTGGTTAAACTTTATGATACATTTAACTATAATAAACTTTATGATATAATAACAATTACAACAGTACACGAGTACATAGCAGATAACCGACCGAGCATGGAGGACGTGTGTTCACTGTAGCGGTTGGTAGATAAGAGAAGGAGAGAGATCGCCTAGTGTCTCTTATAGTTGCCGTAGTTCTTGACAGCTGGCTGTCGCATAGCGTAACTTTTAACTGTCAAGTAGAGTAGTGTTGGTGGAAACACTGCGGTCGGAAACACTGCGGTCGGAACCACCGCCACAATATACATGATGTTTCATTTAAAAGGAGATAGTTGATGGTCATTTTTGGTGAGACCGGAAATGCGATGGCCTTCAAAATATTTTAAGAAAAAGGTTAAAACAAAAGTTTTAGGCTCGTAAGTAATAACTACTCTAAAAGTTTCTAACGAACGTGTTTCGTAGTACCGTCAAATGGGGAAACATTGACCCTTTATGGATAACTTTGGCTCACATGCTGGTAAAATATTGGTTCTAAAATACCTACCGCCAAAACAAACCTAATGTTGTAAATGAGTCTCCGGTCGATAGGTGACAACAGTAGTACTAGAATCTAACCGAGTTGGCAACTGTTAGTGTTCCCGTCATACGGGCAGTGACCTTCAAACTGATATTTGTGCAGTTCAGCGTTAGTGCACCCGTGGAAACTTTTATTGGAATTTGAGAGTTAGAAAGTTTAGGAGCTTGCTAAGTATTTTTATTATATATTATATTATTGTTTAAGATTTTCAAGATGTTTTTAAACGTTATTTACTGTTGGTTTTTGTCTGGTGAATAATTATTGTTTCAAGGCAACTTTGGCCCAAAGCAAGAGACAACATTGGCCCGGTCCAAAGTTACCTCGATACATTTTTGGAACTAGGTGGGTACCTATGGTGAAAAATTTAAGATAATTTGCATACTTTTTTTCGTTACAGTATTCGGACAATGCCTCGTAATCCATAAAAACGCCTCGGATCAGGGTCCTATGTGAATTATACTCCTGGGCAGTTACAAGAGTGTCTGGAAGAAATTAGATCGGGTCATATGAGTTAACGGAAGGTAGCGGCGGCTTTTTAGTGAATTTTTATTAAAAAAATTCACTAATAGAGAGGTATCGATGGTGAGACTTTGCAAAAATTCTTTCAAATGAGCGCGAATTAGGACCCCTAGAACCCATATCCGGGGTCAGTTTGAATTTTTAAATGCTTATATATATATATATATATATATATATATATATATATATATATATATATATATATATATATATATATGTATCCGTCTGATAACTCAAAAAATAATTAACCGATTTAGATGAAACTCGGCAAGCCTTTCTTTTATTAATGGCTTGGATGAGTTCGTTGGCCAGGAAAATCGGACGGGGTTTTCCGGGAAAATTTTGAGTTTTCTTTCAAAAAAAAATTTTTTTCCGAAAATTTTGATAAAATTTGGTCTACATATTGCTTTGGCAAATACCTAACTATGTGCCAAAATTCAGCTTTCTAGGGTTACAGAAAATTGAGCTATTCAAACAAACATTTATGCTTAAATCATAAGTATGTGGTTGCTGTTGGTTAGTCAATGCTTTTCTTATTGACTCATGAAATTCATTTGTAAGTTTCCGAGAAATGTCAATAATACTGAATTCACTGATTGTTAATCATTGGAAGCATTTACGATTATATATAACCCTATTGTAATGTATTATCATTTATCACCTCTGTAGTATAATTATTTTTGCCTTACAACTCGCAGCGTTTTTAGTCAATTGTTTACTAATAGTCAATAGTTTCTTTCCGAATACACAAACCTTCCATTGACTTCTGCTTCTGCCGCTGTTACAGTCCTTTTATTTAGAGCTAGAGTTCTAACCACCCATACAAACAGTGTTTTTTAACCACGTGGCTGGGCGACTGACCGAATTCATTCCCAGTTGCTGTTGATTTACTCATATTCTCTTAATATGTTTGAAGATGTGGTGTCTACTCCATTTCAAGTCACTATTAACCGACTATTTACGAAATCAAATAAGTAAATTAAATCGATTGTCATAAAATATGTAGTGTATTAAGACAAGGGAAAAAGAAATAAAACATATACAACTGTGCACATTTTGATTATATTTTAGGGTGCTTGAGAGAGGTATTGTCACAGCATAATATCTTATTAAAGTTCATTTGTAAATAGGTTTAATTTATATATATATATATATATATATATATATATATATATATATATATATATATATATATATATATATATATATATATATATATATATATATATATATATATATATATGATAACTCAAAAAATAATTAACCGATTTCGATGAAACTTGGCAAGTGCCTGTCTTTTATTAATGGCTTGGATGAGTTCGTTATCCAGAAAAATCAGACGGGGTTTTCCGGAAAAATTTTGAGTTTTCTTTCGAAAAAAAATTTTTTCTCCGAAAGTAACAAAGCTGTTTCAATGAAATTTACTATATATGTTGCCTCAACCTTACTACGTACCAAAATTCAACTTTCTAAGTTTAGAGAAAATTGAGTTATTCAAATTTTAAATTTTCTTTCGAAAAAAATTTTTTCTCCGAAAATTACAAAGTTATTTTAATGAAATTTTGTGGATATCTTGGCTTAGGAAAAACCTTACTACGTATTGAAATTAAACTCTCTAAGTTTATATAAAATTGAGTTATTTAAATTTGAAGCATTTAATAAAAATTCACTACCATAACGCACTTGCTGCGTCCCGAGTTATTATATTCACAGATCCAATATAAAGAATACATTAAAAGGCAAACATTTCAAGAGTGTCGGACGTTCCAGAATCTTTTCAGACGCCGAAGAACTGGTTTTCGAACAACATCTCGTAAAATTTGCAGACTATAGATTTCCCGTAATTCCAATTGACTTTCGTATGTCTGTTAAAGCCTATCTGGCCAAAAAAGGTGCGCTTATCCCATTATTTAAGGAGAATCTTCCTGGTTATGGGTGGACTAAGCGCCATGAAAACTTTTTGTTTGAATGAGTTCCAATATCAAATGGGTCCGAGTTGGTGCAAACGAAATCAATAATTATATGCACAATGCAAGTGTTGCTATAAAGGACATTCCACCATCCCGAATATGGAATTATGACGAATCAGATCTTAGCGACGACGCGGGAAACAAAAGGTAATATGCAAGAGAGGCGCGAAATATGTAGAGAAGATTTGCAATTTCAGCAAAAGCCCAACTTCTGTAATGTTTTGTGGCAACGCAGAAGGAAAATGTCTTGCTCCTTATGTTGTATATAAGGCAGAGCACCTTTGGACCAGCTGGACTGAAAATGGCGTTATGCAAACTGGCTATAACCGTTCCAAGAGTGGGTGGTTCGACGGAGCTACAATTGAAGACTGGTTCCAGTTTTATTTCCTAACAGAAGTCAGACAACAAGATCGTCCTGTTATTCTAATAGGTGATAACCTATCTTCACATATAAGCTCCACGGTTCTTCAACTCTGTGAAGACAATGATAGACGATTCGTGTATTTCCCGCCAAATACTACGCATATAACTCAGCCTTTAGACGTGGCCATTTTCGCTCCAACGGAGAGAGTTTTCCGAAACATTTTGACCAGATGGAAAGAGTCTAAACCTGACTCAAAGTTATCAACCATACCTAAAGATTTATTTCCAACATAGCTAAAGGAATTGATACCAAAAATAAAAGAAAACAAGGCCCAAATTCTAGTCTCGGGATTTAGTAAGTGTGGGATGCATCCTTTAAATAGGCAAATTTTACTTGACAGCCTACCAGATAAATTAACATATGTAGATGAACACGCGATAGTAGATATGGAAGTTAATTGCACTTGATATTAAATCCATACGTAAACATTTAATATACTTTATTATTTCACTAACTGAATAAACTATATGATACATTTAACTATAAAACAATCACAGACAGTACATGAGTACATAACAGATAACTGACCGAGCGTGGAGAGACGTGTGATCACTGTGTCGGTTGGTAGCGAGGAGAGAGAGAGAGAGAGATCCCTGGTGTCTCTTATATCGTAGTTCTTGACAGCTTGCTGTCGAATAACGTAACGGAACGTTTAGCTGTCAAGAGAAACACAGAGTAGTGTTGACGGAAACACTGCGGTCGGAACCACCGCCACATACTACCCTCTCAGTGGCAACGCTATTAGTTCAAGTATCTTCGTGGAAATCGAACTCTACGTCCATGGCGTGTAGTTTGAACGGGAACGGGAACGGGAACGGGAACTTCACTGTCACTTTCAGTTTCACTAGGTGTTGGACTTTCACTGCCACTTTCAGTTTCACTAGGTGTTGGACTTTCACTGTCACTTTCAGTTTCACTAGAATGTCTCTGAGGCTGGAAAGTTGTCTGTTCGTTATCACAAAGAATGAATGCGGGTTTTAAACGGTCAACAGAAATTGTCTCTTCTCCGTGTGATTTCTTGATTTTGAAGACTTTGTCAGTTCGGGATAACACTTCAAAGGGGCCGTCATAAACTGGTTCGAGAGTTTTTCGCGGAATATCAGTGCGAACAAAAACAAAAGGAGCTTCCATAAGCTTAGGATGGACAAATACCTTTTTTGCAGTATGATGTTTAAAAGGTATTGGTCGAAGTTTCCTTATGTCTTCTTTTAGCTGAGATACAAGTGGTGGAACATCATAAGCTTGTGTGCTGTTGAAAAAGTCGGTGGGAAGTTTGATTGATTCTCCGTAGACTATTTCAGCGGGTGTTGAGCGATATTCTGGAATTATGTACGATCTGAGTCCTAGTAACACAATTGGCAATTTAGCGACCCAGTTTTCGTCCATATGAGCTTTCAAGGCCTGTTTCAGAACTCTATGCCATCTCTCGATTACACCATTTGCTGCTGGGTGGTAAGCTGTGGTCGTGATGTGGTCTGCACCTAGTGTTTTAGTGAGGTGTGTGAAAAGGTGGCAATCGAATTGTTTACCTCTGTCTGTGGTGATGTATTGCGGAACACCGAAACGAGAGATCCAGCATGATAAAATAGTGTTCGCTACTGTTTCTGCTGTAATATCTGACAATGGGATTGCTTCGGGCCATCGAGAAAATCTGTCTATTATTGTTAACAGATAGCGTTGACCTTGTGATGGTGGTAATGGTCCCACAATGTCAACATTTATATGCGAGAATCTTCTCATGGCTGGGGTGTATTGTCCAATGGCACTGGAAGTGTGTCCATATCTTGACTTTCTGGCAGGGAATGCAAGTTTTAGACCAAAGAGATACATCGCGTTTCAATTTGGGCCAACAAAATCTATCCTGGACCAGATCGACTGAAACTGATATGCCTGGGTGAGATAAATTGTGGATAGAATCGAAAATCTTTCGGCGAAATTTGAGCGGAATGAATGGGCGAAGTTTCTTTGAAGAAGAATCGCAAATAAGATTCAATCCGTTGTCAAGAGGCATGTTTTGAAATTTGTATGAGGAAGATTTAGACTGCAAAAGGTGTTTGAGTTCCTCACAAGATGACTGAGCTTGCGCAATTTCTTGGAGTGACAGTGGAAGAAAGTGAAATTGTTTCAATGCGAGAACAATAGTCTGCGGTATATCTAAAGTATTTAACTGCCTGATAAGCGGCTAGAAGTTCGCGATCGTAGGTGCTGTAAGATTTTTGGGCTGAAGTAAGCTTTTTAGAGTAGAAACCTAGGGGTTCTAGTGTTTGATCACGTAGTTGTTGGAGGGAAGCACCTACGGCATAATCAGAAGCAGCGACATGGAGAATCAGTGGTAGCGAAGAAGACGGATGAGCTATTAGTGTAGCGTTTTTTAGTGCCTCTTTCAAACGTTCGAATGCTTCTCGAGTCTGAGAAGTCCACTCGATTTTACGTTTGTCGCGTTTTTTGGAATTCTGGCAGAGGTCGAATAGTGGTTGCTGAATTTCCGCAGCACGTGGAAGAGAACGACGGTAGAAATTTATGAGACCTAGAAATCTTCTGAGTTTTTCAATGGTATCGGGAAGAGGTAGGTCGGTAATAGCTTTGATGCGTTCAGGAAGTGGAAATAATCCAGATTTATTTACACGAAAACCTAAAAATGAAATTTCGGCCACTCCGAATTCACACTTAGATGAATTGATACGGATGCCGTTGTCTTGAAGTGTCTGAAAAAGTTTTGCTAGATGCTCTTGATGTTCTTTTTCAGAGGCTGATGCAACGAGAATATCGTCAAGATAGGAGTAGGAAAAGTCAAGATGTCTTAAAATTGAATGTAAATATCTTTGAAATGCTTGATCTGAATTACGAAGGCCAAATGGGGTTTTAACAAATTCGAATAACCCAAATGGAGTTATGACTGCTGTTTTGGGAATATCTTGAGGTGCTACTGAGATGTGATGGAAAGCGCGAATGATATCTAATTTTGAAAAAATACGTTTGCCTTCAAACTGGGCATTAAAATCCTGCAAATTTGGAATGGGATATTTGTCTGGGATTGTTTTAGCTTTTAGTGCTCGGTAATCCCCACATGGTCTCCATGAGCCATCCTTTTTTTGCACCATGTGGAGGGGGCTTGACCATGGACTTTTGGAGGGTCTACAAATTCCCAAGTCCATCATGTGCTGGAATTCTAGCTTTGCTTGAGCTAGCTTTTCCGGGGGCAATCTTCTAGCTTTTGCAGTAACAGGTGGTCCTTCCGTACTTATAGTATGGAAGAACTCAACCTCTTTAAGGTTGCTAGAAGAAGTTTCCTTAAAAAAGTCAGGAAATTGTTGTAGCAATTTGAAGTACTGGTGTGTCGGGTCTACGAGATGAATTTTAGAATTAATTCCTGGTGGTGGCTTAGCACCGGCCTTAGAGAGGTTTGTCTTTGTATCGATTAAACGTCTATGTTTCATATCCACGAGTAAAGCAAACTAGAAAATCAGCGCCTATAATTGGTTGCTTGATATCAGCAAGTGTGAAGGGCCAGCAGCACCTACGGCGTAAACCTAGATCCAAATCTAATAGTTGTTCGCCATAGGTATGAATAGGGGTCCCGTTTGCAGCATACAAGGTACGTTTCGATTGAAATTTCCGTTGGTCGTGAGTGGGTGGAATAACTGAAATATCCGCTCCAGAGTCGATTAGAAATTTCATATTGGAGCGTCTATCGAAAATAAAAAGGCGGCGTGTTAGGTGGCTCTCGTCTCATGCCGCGTGGAGGGAGTGCCTTATTAGTTTTTCCGACACATGTTTTGCTTTAAAATCGCAAGGTTGGATGCAACGTTTGGCCTTGTTGCCAACTCGTTCATGATACCAACACGTGGAGGTTCAGAAATTTGCTGTTATGGAATTTCGAGAAAGCTTGGGTCTTTCTCGGGAGGTAGATCGGGAACGCGTTCGCAATTCGTTGACTGATGCTGTTAGCTTCTCTAATTGCGCTTCTAACTTGGCTAGCTTGTCGGGCTCGCGTGACTGTATTTCAGCCACGTTGTATTTATCTCCGGAAAATTCCACGATATTGTCTGCTGTAACCGACAAATTTTCTAGAGAATCGTTGCTCAAAGCCAAAATTGAACGAACGTTGACTGGTAAACGTTGTAGAAATAAAATTTTAAGGAAATTTTCTCCAATCTGACTACCGGCTAAAAACTTCATTTCGCGTAAAAGTTGCGATGGTTTTCTGTCACCTAATTCTAATTCTGTTAAAAGTTTATTTATTTTGCGACTATCGGACTCTTCAAATTCTAATAAAAGACGTTTCATTAGATCTGAATAGGGGGTTGATGATAATGGTTGGGTTAAAAAATCTGAAATTGACTCTGCGACATCAGGATCGAGTATAGCGAGTACATGAATTTTTTTCTTTTCAGAACTCATCTGCGATATATCAAACTGGGCGTCAACCTGCATTTGCCAGATTTTCACGTTACGTCTCCATATAGGAGGTAATTTTATTGCAACCCTTGCCATGATATTGCTGCTTGAAGAATCTTCGGCCATTGTGAAAAAAAGTTAGATAATTTTTAAATTAGAAAGGACTGACCTGTTTAGATATTCGTTTTCTGTAGGCATGGGCACGTGCGTGGCAGTTAGGCGACGTCGGCTGGAACATCAGGCTGGGCATCTTCTGCATGCAAATCGATCTGTTTCGTTTTCAATGCGCCACCCTATATATATATATATATATATATATATATATATATATATATATATATATATATATATATATATATATATATATATATATATATATATATATATATATATATATATATATATATATATATATATATATATATAAGAAACGCTGAAACATGTCAATTTGAATATTGAGGGGGACATGTTTTGACATAAAACTCAACGTTGTCACATTAACACCTTAAGGGTGGTGCTAACAACCCTTATATTTTAAATAGGGAACATGGTTCGAGTGTTATATCATTTGAAAGCTCTTTCTTTTCTGAATTCAGCATATTGATTTTTTTGAAGTTTTATCAACTAATTTAAAAATTATTCACAGTTAAAGATGCAAAAACGCATTTCACTCATTCCGATAAGAAATGTGCTGATAATCAATGTTTATTGGTTTGTGAACAAAAAATTGACTATCAGAACATTTCTTATCGTAATGAGAGAAATACGGTTTATTATTTCACTTTATCGGTCGGTTTGGTACTTGATAGTACTACCGAAAATTAATTTCACACTGGTGTATTCTGTAGAAGAAAGAGTTCAAATAATTACTCTTTTTTTCAAAAACGATGACTGTGCCAACCGTACCGCAAATTTGTTTAATGAACGACATCCGTACAGACATGTTAACAGAAAATACATTTTGGAGTTAGTTGGAAAGTTTCGACAAAGTGGTTCGGTAGCCAACAAAAAACGGGATCCTGGACGTGAATTTCCGGTTAGAAATGAGACCATTTTTTCTTGATGGCAATTTGAGTGGCGACAGTATTTAGAGTTACTAGAAGATATCGTTTACCCTCTACTAATTGACATTGTTGAAAATGATCGCTATCAAGAAAATCAATTAGTGTTTCAAAAAGATGGAGCTCGTCCGCATTTTTCACCACGTGTTAGGGAGTTTTTAAACAGAGAGTTTCCAGAGCAATGGATTGGGCGTAGAGGTGCTATTGAGTGGCCCCTTAGATTACCAGATTTAACTCCTTTAGACTTCTTTCTATGGGGCATTTTAAAGAGTAGAATTTTCGCAACAGAACCGGAGTCTCTGGAAGAATTACGAAGACGCATTTTTGAAGATTGCCATCTAATAACTCCACAAATGCTCCAGAATGTCAGAGCTCGTTTTGAACAAAATTTGTACTTTTGTATGGAAGCTGGTGGTCAACAATTTGAACACCTACTTAACTGAATACACATTTTTCAACGTTTGGTTTTGTTTGTTAGTTTTTTTAACCAAAAATTGACCAGTTAGTGCATTTCTTATCACAATGAATGAAATACGTTCTTGCAACTCCAACTGTGAATAATTTTTAAACGAGTTGATAAAACTTCAAAAAAAATTAGTGTGCCGAATTCAGAAAAGCAAGAGCTTTCAAACGATGTATGTTCCCTATTTAAAATATAAGGATTGTTATCACTACCCTTAAGGGGCTGATATGACAAAGTTGAGTTTTGTGTCAAAACAGGTCCCCCTCAATGTTAAAATTGATGTGTTTCAGCGTTTCTTAAAAAAAATGATTTGGACGCAAATCGGTCTGTTTCGTTTTCAATGCGCCAGCCTATATATATATATATATATATATATATATATATATATATATATATATATATATATATATATATATATATATATATATATATATATATATATATATATATATATATATATATATATATATATATATATATATATATATATATATATATATATATATATATTCAAAAGTTATTTACAGAGAAAACTTCTCTATAAGTAATAATATTCATACATACTTATATAGATACTCAAAAGATTTGTTGAATCACTTAGACAAATGATATGTAAAAGGGTATTATAGTATTATCATCATTTTGAACCAACCAGCAAGTCCGCAAGGCACTTGCTTTTATCTTAATATTTACCACCATTGCCAAAGAGGAAGTAGTTTCTGAATTCCAGACATTCCGATCATTTTTACAGTTGAATATATTGGGCCACAATAATATATACATGCCTTAATCTGAAGACAAAAATGTAATGCCAGCGATGTACATTGTAAACAAGAATAAAGTTACATAACTTAATAGCTTTAAGAAAACAGAAACAGTTTGAGAATAGACAAAGAATAAAACTGCATCTTATAGGTACTGTGTAGTGTGTAGCACTCAAGCGCCAATGGTCGGCAATCGACAGGTCAAATATACGCCGCGGCCGCGGCTGTCTTGAAGACCAACACGCTGAGAAAGGAGAAGGGAGATGCATTAACAGAATCCAGTTTCAGTGTTTTTCTATCGACTATACTTGACCAAGTTGCCTTTTATTTTAGTTTTAGTAGTGCCGTGAGTCTGTGAGTTAAGTTATTAATGGCAAATCCTGCCTGTGTTGGAACGTTCAGTGAATTGTAAACATTTCCAAGTCGTGAATACATTGGCCGACTCAAAACTGGGACCGGGATACGATTTAACATAAAAGGGAGAAATGTAGGTGAAGACACTTGGCTTGAATACCTATTGGCGGAATGTGCTCACGTTCATTATAAATTCCTCTAGCAAAAAGAAAGATTCCAGTGGTTAATAATGTATTATTTATTCAAGACCTTCAAGCAATATGCAAATATTACACCTGCTTGCAATTATTTCCTATGATTTATTTAAGTCTTTGACGTATCTACCTATAGTAATATAAAAATAAATATATAATGAACTTAAATAAAATTGATGGTCCTAATAATCAATCATATTTTTGGTAAAAATTATTTCTGGTGATGGTATAATATCGTCAATTTTAGAAATACGATATAGGTAACCGATGGTTCAAAATCCACTATATGTAATAAAACGTGAAATAAGTATGTATAATCCTACTAAGCTCAACTAAAACGCACTAGACATAATGACATGGATCTAAAATAAACGTTTATTAGTGAATTTTTATTTAAAAAAATTCACTAATAGAGAGGTATCGATGGTCAGACTTTGCAAAAATTTTTCAAATGAGCGCGATTTAGGACCCCTAGAACCCATATCCGGGGTCAGTTTCAATTTTTATATGTTATATATATATATATATATATATATATATATATATATATATATATATATATATATATATATATATATATATATATATATATATATATATATATATATATATATGTATATGTATATGTATCCGTCTGATAACTCAAAAAATAATTAACCGATTTCAATGAAACTCGGCTTTCTTTTATTAATGGCTTGGATGAGTTCGTTAGGCAGGAAAATCGGACGGGTTTTTCCGGGAAAATTAAGTTTCCTTTCAAAAAAAATTTTTTTTCTCCGAAAATCACAAAGCTGTTTTAATGAAATTTACTATATATATGTTGCCTTGAGAGAGGACTTACTAAGTACCAAAATTCAACTTTCTCAGTTTATAGAAAATTGAGTTATTCAAATTTTAAATTTTCTTTTGAAACATTTTTTTTTCTCCAAAAATTACAAAGTTATTTTAATGAAATGGTGGATATCTTATCCTAGGAAATATCTTACTATCTACCAAAATTAAACTTTCTAAGATTATAGAAAACTGAGTTAATCAAATTTTTATAGCTCACTGCAGTGTTAAAATCAATGGTATTTTCCTCACTATTTTAAACACGTGGGTCGGGGACTGACCGAATTCATTCCCAGTTGTTATTGATATACTCATATTCTCTGAATATGTTAGAAACGTGGTGTCTACTTTCATTCCAAGTCACTATTAACCGACTATTTATGAAATCAAATAAGTAAATTAAATCGATTGTCATAAAATATGTAGTGTATTAAGACTAAGGGAAAAAGAAATAAAACATATATAACTGTGCACATTTTGATTATATTTTAGGGTGTGCGGCGCACACCTAGCTCACTAGGAAAAATCGCCACTGCTTGAGAGAGGTATTGTCACAGCATAATATCTTATTAAAGTTCATTTGTAAATAGGTTTAATTTATATATGTATGTATATATATATATATATATATATATATATATATATATATATATATATATATATATATATATATATATATATATCCGTCTCATAACTCAAAAAATAATAAACCGATTTCGATGAAACTTGGCAAGTGCCTTTCTTTTATTAATGGCTTAGATAAGTTCGTTATCCAAAAAAATCAGACGGGGAAATTTTGAGTTTTCTTTCGAAAAAAAATTTTTTCTCCGAAAGTAACAAAGCTGTTTTAATGAAATTTACTATATATGTTGCCTCAGCAGAGATCTTACTACGTACCAAAATTCAACTTTCTAAGTTTAGAGAAAATTTAGTAATTCAAATTTTAAATTTTCTTTCGAAAATTTTTTTTCTCCGAAAATTACAAAGCTATTTTAATGAAATTTTGTGGATATCTTGCCTTAGGAAAGACCTTACTACTTATTAAAATTAAACTCTCTAAGTTTATAGAAAATTGAGTTATTTAAATTTGAAGCATTTAATAAAAATTCACTACCATAACGCACTTGCTGCGTCCCGAGTTTTTTTTTTATTTGAGCAAGATTTTTTCGCGAAGTAGGTACGCTTTATTTGAAATTTATTTAAATAGTTCTAAAGTTTGCAGCAGTAAATCAAGAATAAGAAATCGCTGGTCTAAAAATGCCGTTTTCTATAATATCTGCGATTTTCATACAAATGAAACAAAAAATAGTCGGGACGCAGCTAGCGCGTTATGGTAATGATTTTTTATAGAGATGATCCACCTAATAAGTGATTTTTACGAATATTATACCGGGTGATTCATTAGCAATAATGGGAAACCCGAAAGTTGGAGATTCTACACGTCAAACTGTGACCATTGGCGCAAACATGCCTTATCCGAAAGTTGATAATTTCTGAAATACAGGGTGTTGAAAGTTACAATTTTAATTGTTTTGATATTTACAGTTACCTAATCACTTTTCACCTTGCATGATATTTGATTCAAAACCTAAAAAAGCAATCATTTTTCAACTAATTATGTATCCTTGTTTCATTTCGGTATTTCGATCCGTTTTAGAGAAAAAACGATTTAAAGTACCATTATGTTTTGATAATATGGGAAATTAAAAGCGAAACAAACCAAGTGTATTCATTAATTTCTTGTGTTACCAAAACAATGTTCTTTAAATCGATTTTTCTCGAAAACAGATGTAGATATCGAAATGAAACAAGAACACATAATTAATTAAAACATGATTGCTCTTTCAGTT